>JAWPHD010000229.1:0-556216 GCA_037043455.1 Cyrtodaria siliqua | reverse complement strand
AATAAGTAAAGTAAAGAGCTGGTCTTGGACAAATAAGTAAAGTAAAAAGCAAGGTCTTGGAGAAATAAGTGGCATAAAGAGCTAGTCTTGGACAAATAAGCAAAAAGCTATGTCTTGGACAAATAAGTAAAGTAAAGAGCTAGGTCTTGAACAAATAAGTAAAGTAAAGAGCTAGGTCTTGAACCAATAAGTGTAAAGAGCTAGTTCTTGGACAAATAAGTAAAGTAACAAGCTAAGTCTTGGAGAAATAAGTAGAGTAAAGAGATAGGTCTTGAACAAATAAGTAAAGTAAAGAGCTAGGTCTTGAACCAATAAGTGTAAAGAGCTAGGTCTTGGACAAATAAGTAAAGTAACAAGCTAAGTCTTGGAGAAATAAGTAGAGTAAAGAGATAGGTCTTGAACAAATAAGTAAAGTAAAGAGCTAGTCTTGAACCAATAAGTAAAGTAAAGAGCTATAGGTCTTGAACAAATATTAAAGACTATTGGTCAGCCATCTTAAAAAAGAAAATCCAAAATGGATGGGGTATGGTTAATTGAAATTTTCATCCAAATGCATATTATAGGCATGAACATTGTCAATGATATAATAGATGACAGTAATTCAACACTATTGATGTGAACATAGTATCAGAAACAATATTTATTTGGCAAAAATAGTGCCCTTTATATTCGAAAAGTTTAGTACAATTTTACTCGAAGATGTTTTGTTTTTTATGTTAAATAAATTTGTCCTTAGAATTGTCCATTTATCTAAAAATTGATATTATGTTCACATCAATAGTGTTGAATTACTGTCATCTATTATATCATTGACATTGTTCATGCTATAATATGCATTTGGGTGAAAATTTCAATTAACCATACCCCATCCATTTTGGATTTTCTTTTCAAAGATGGCTGACCAATAGCCCTTAAGGTGAAAAGCAAGGTTTTGGACAAATAAGTAAAGTAAAGAGCTTGGTTTTGCCATGGATAAGTAAAGAGCCATGTCTTGACATTGATAAGTAAACAGCTAGATCTTGATATTGATAAGTAAAGTGGTAGGTGTTGATATTGATAAGTAAAGTAAAGAGCTAGTCTTGGACCAATAAGTGCAAAGCTATGTCTTGAACAAGTAAGTAAAATAAAGAGCTAGGTCTTGAACAAATAAGTGAAAAGCAAGGTTTTGGACAAAAAAGTAAAGTAAAGAGCTAGGTCTTGGACAAATAAGTAAAAAGCAAGGTTTTGGACAAATAAGTAAAGTAAAGAAATAGTTTTTGCCATGGATAAGTAAAGAGCTAGATCTTGACATTGATAAGTAAATTGGCAGGTGTTGACATTAATAAGTAAAGTAAAAGCTAGTCTTGGACAAATAAGTGAAAAGCTACTTGAAAAGTAAAGAGATATACCTTGACATTGATAAGTAAAGTAAAGAGTGCTAAGTCTCAACATTGATATGTAAAAAGCCAGGTCTTGCCATTGATAATTAAAATAAAGAGCCAGGTCTTGACACTGATAAGTAAAGTAAAGAGCCAGGTCTTGCTATTGATATAAGTAAGGAACTAGTAAGTAAACAGCTAAATATTGACATTAATAAGCAAAGCATTAGGTCTTGACATTGATAAGTAAAATAAATAGCTAGCTCTTGACTTTGATAAGTAAAACAAAGAGCTATAGGTCTTGACATTGATAAGTAAATTATACAGCTGGGACTTGACATTGATAAGTAAAGTAAAGAGGTAGGTCTTGACATTGATAAGTAACTTAAAGAGCTAGGTCTTGTCATTGAAAGGTCAACAGCCAGATCTTAATACAATCAGTAAAGAGTTTGCTTTTGACATTGATAAGTAATGAGTTCTGTCTTGAAACAATCAGTAAGGCCATAATAAATTAATTGCTAGTTTATCATCCAAATTTATTTCAAAATAGTCCCTATGAGGGGATGAATTTTTATTTTTTTAATTTTTATTTTTATTTTATACCACAAATGCAATATTTTCTCGGCACATGGCAAGCACGTCATACTACTAGGTACTTCCAAGATTGAAAACACATTTCTAATAGTGTTTTATACTTTCAGGCACATATTAATTTAAGAATTCAAACATTTTCATGTAATACAAAATATTTCAACTGCAACAGAGGATTATAAGTGTAGACAGAGACTTAATAAACCAGACTTCTTAGATCTCTGCATCATACTTAGGCTACTAGCTTGTTTAAATCACAGAACATTAAATTGTTTGTGACATGACCTCTCTTTGGTGCAAACAATTTTTTACAAGATACACAAACTGCAAACTGAAGACTGAAGAAGTGCTGTGCAGTAACATCATCTGCAATGGGAGATTAAGATTGTTTATCTAATTTTCCACATAGAAAATCATTATAAACGCCTAGAAACAATGTAATATCATCCGCAATATTACAACCAAACCAATCTTTCATAATTGCAACACCCTTTACCGCTTTAATGATAACCCATTTTCCCCCCATTTACTTTGCCAATTTCGTGTCGATTTGAGAAGATATTTTGTACCTCAACATGGCTATTATGTTTCCGGGTTTCAGTGGACAAGTTTAAAACGTGGCTCTTGTAACAGCGGATATGTGTCTGGAGGTTACATTGCATGATTGATTTTCCTTCTTTGTTTAATATAGGACGAATGTATGTCAAGAGACAAAAACGCGCATTTTTCTCCGTAGAAAATTTTAAAACACATATCAATCAAACGATCGAGCATCCGCCAATACAAAAATGCAATAAAAGCAGAGGGTCATGTATCATGTAAGAAGAAGCCTAGCTGTTGAATGACGTCACGTTTTATTTTGATACGTCACAGATAGATTTACCCCATTTCTACTTTCGCTTTACTGTCTATGTCAATTATAATTAAATATCTCAAACAAACACTAATCAATGTTCACAATACATCATTTGGATGAATTATAGGTAATAATAACAAAAAGCAATCAAAAGTATGCATTTTGTATCACTAGTAAGGCAGGGAAACGTTTTTGATTAGGCACTATTTGACTATACACCACGGAAGCACAAACGCAATGGTGCAATGCAACCTTGGAAAACATTTTAGTTGTTTTTTTGAGAAAAAAATAATGCCGGGGCGGCATAAAAACCGGGTGCGGGTGGCGATGATAATCTAGCAAGTAATTTAGTATGGCCTAAAGAGTTCACTTTTGGCATTGATAAGTAAATAAAGAGCTAGGTCTTGACACTGATGAGTAAAGTAAAGCCTTGACCATGGCATGAAAGACATTTATCAAATGTACATTAGCTAATGATTAGCAGTAAATTGTTAGTTGATTGACAATATCCAGAAACTATATTGTAATCATTCTGTCAATATTAGACATTCTCAGGATACTTGTCATTAATTGAACCAGACATTAAAATCACTGGTGCTCACTGCCAGCCATTTTGTATTCTCAATATTCAGAGGCATAATTATATGACCTGTGACATTTGACGATCCCGATCCCGGCAGGACCGTGACTGGATAAACTCTGAGTTTCGTTCCAAGTGATTTTCTGTCTCTGTGAAAATGTAGGGACAAATTATAAGATTAAATGAGACTTACCATTGATGTCTGTTGTGCTAAGCAGCCAGAAATTATATGAGATGAACATGTGACCCGTCACGTGAATCAGCCTCAGTCTTTAGAGAAATAAGAAACATAATGACAACTTGATAAAACCCTCAACTATGGTGGGAAAAGCATCCAAAATGCAAGGGTGGGCATATAATTCCTGGCTGCTTAGCACAACAGAATTAAGATCAAACATCAACGGTAAGGTTCGTTTAATCTTATAATTCTATAGTGCTAAGCAGTCAATCGGAATTATATGATTTTAGAGTCCAAGCTTCATTATGCTACACACCATAACACCGACAAGTAATCTATTTCACAATTATAAGAAACAAGTAAAAGAACAAAAATCAGTATCATGTTAAACCTGTTTTTATAAGCTAACAAAAACTGATACATGTAGTATATTAAAGTATCCATTGTAAACACAATAGCATTACATTAGCATCATATCAATCTGACATACCTGTACCAAAATTAGCCTTTATTATTCATCAGGACACTGTCACTAAATGAACTGTCATTTGTCACTGTTTTGTTATAGAATTTTCTGAAGACTATCAGACCACCAGCCGACGGTCCTAAGCACAGTGTCAATTGGTACATGTTGAACAGCCAAGCTACTTAGCTGCTGATCTCCTACTATGTGCTTTAAAGATGAATGGCACCCTTTTTGTAGTAGTATCAATTAACAAATTTAACTCTTGAACATCATAAAAAATTATGAACATTTCTTGATAGTCTCGGAGAGAAACATATATTGAAAACCGCTACTAAGTTGTATGTAACAATAAGTATTATTTGCATGACGTAGATACTACTTTTACCACTGCGTGACTGCACGGGGAAATGAGGTAAAGCTGAATTGTATAGCTGCACAACTTATAATTTCCGGATAATTGATAAATACATTAATTTTTTACTTGTGGATTAATTTACCTGTTCAAAGTTATCTACATCATCAAATAAAATCATAATCTCGCTTTTTACAGATAATTGCAATATGTGAATTGTAAATATCTATTGTTGTGTATTGGTTTCAATTTAAATAAACATAAACATGTTCCTGAATCAAAACATGGCCGGAGAACTTTAAATATTGTCATATCGACTCCTGCACACACCAAAACTTGATTAATCCATTTTGCGATTGTTGCCTTTAACTTACACTTTTATGGAACTTACAAATAGCTGCAAGCTACTTCTCCAAGCAGAAGCTTTCACATCACATAAATGTTCCTCTAAAGTAAATGCTGCAATGAACAGTTCTTGAGGATGATTTGTAAGAGATGACTGTTTAAGGACTATTGGTCAGCCATCTTTGAAAAGAAAATTCAAAATGGATGGGGTATGGTTAATTGAAATTCTCATCCAAATGCATATTATAGGCATGAACAATGTCAATGATATAATAGATGACAGTAATTCAACACTATTGATGTGAACATTATATCAGAAACAATATTATATTTATTTGGCAGAAATAGTGCCCTTTATTATGGAAAAGTTCAGTACAATTTTACTCGAAGATGTTTTGTTTTTTATGTTAAATAAATTTGTCCATAGAATTGTCCATTTATCTAGAAATGGCACACGAGACATCATTTCTAAATTAACGTTATCACATCATCCAAATTTCAAAGTCAGTCATTGTAAAAAAAAAAAAGCTATTCTTTCAATGGCAAGGACTTTCAAAATAATCTCAGTGCTGTAGTATGGTGGCACTGACGGGTTTCAATTGTCAAACTGTTATAAATGGCAACTATATTTTTGGATGTGTTAAACACAACTGAGTGACTGTTAAATTGTGAAAAGAAACATGGCAAAACAAGCGTAATTTATGATTATATTCAAATAGAAACAGCACAAACTAAATAATAACATATGAATATGATCAAATGACCTGTTTATCCGAATGTTTCACCATACCGCATGTTTCAATTTACAATTCACGTGCATGCTTTTCATGTGTATCATGTGTGTGTGTTGAAGGCACATGGCGTATAAAGAAAATCTTCATTTTAACAATGGTGTACTTTGAATTTTGGATGATGTGATAACATGGCTTACTTTATCCAGAAATGATGTCTTGTCTGCACTCGCTGGATAAATGGACTATTTTATGGACCAGTTTATTTCACATAAAAAACAAAACAACTTTGAGTAAAACTGTACCAAACTTTTCGAATATAAAGCGCACAATTTCTGCCATATAAGTATTCTTTCTAATATTATGTTCACATCAATAGTGTTGAATTACTGTCATGTACTATATATATGGTTGACATTGGTCATGCCTAAAATGCGTACATCGTTGAAAAACTTACTTGACCATATCTCATCGATTTTGGATTTTTTGGATCAAAGATGACTGACCAATAGTCCTTAAGTCACCAATTCTTAATTTTACATATGATTCCTTTAAGTGAATATTCTGGGTATCTAGGTAAAATAAAGTCTGTCATCTCTGGCTATATTAAGTTGTTAATGCCAGTAGCATCACTAATTTTAAAGTGAGCTAGATTTTTTAACTTTAATGAGGAATTTTTCCCTAATGATTTTATGAATGATAATATCATATTAACATCCCATGTACAATAATTATTGTATCTGGGTACAGTAGTTTTTTTGTAAATTTCTTTCACAAATCTCTTTATAAGCACGTTATTGCCTATTTGTAAATCACAGGTTAAACCTAGAAAACTAGTTAAAGCAGACTTTGCTGTATTTTATATACCACTATACCCTAAGCCACTATTAAACAACTCCGATAAGACGAGCAATATGTCATTTATAGAGGGATTAGTGTAATGTATTGGTCTTTTACCACAAAATTGCACCCAATTTTTGTAATATCGTGATTTATTGTTTCTCTGTCGACGGACTCCACGTCAACATAATGATGTCGGCAGAGTCTGGTGGTATGCCTGCGTCGATGATACTTTGCCTGATATCCGAAATACCCCCAACTTCATTTTTGTCAATGGATGGCGTTTCGATGTCGCTCCCGGCAACCAAAGACAATCCTGAGGAGATGGAAGTACGTACGATTGTCCGTCGATCATTTTCAGTAAGCGAGGAAACCGCGCTTGTGTGGTGAAGACCGGTGCCACTAACAACACTTCAGCCATCTTCTAAAGTACCGCTCCCAGTAAGCTGAAGGGAGGAAACATGTATATACAGTTAAATCGTGTCCAGCAGAGTGAAAATGCATTTATAGTGTGTGCATCATTATCTGGTTATAAACATAAACTGGCAACTTATTGTTTTTCCTTGAAGCAAACATATCTATATCACATTTACAGATGTTTATTTGCATTTCACAGAAGAAAGCATCTGACCTTGACCATTCCATGTCTTTATGAAGTGTTCTGTAGAGTCTGTCGTCTTTACCGTTTAATAGTCCCGGTATGTGAAAAACTGTAAGCCATAATGAGCGTTCTACACACCATAACCAGATATCTTGTGTTAAATCATTTAACAAAGGAATACGACCTCCTATTTTGTTAAATATTTGATAGCGCCTCACTGTTGCCCAAGAACATTTGTACATTCGTCCGGCAGATGGGGACGTAAACCGGGCGGTCCCGTGTATCGGTCTATCCTCCAAGCACGTTAAAGAACTATAGGAATCTATTCGATAATAAGAGTAGGGCACGGTTCCCGGATTCCTATGTATCCTTCCCCTCTGTCTGGGGCGGCTCTGTATAACCTATACTGTGTAGATATCTATATATCCTTTACTGTGTTGATGAGCCGTTAAACAATATTCAGTTCATTCCGAGAACTCTCACAAAGAACTTTAAAGGTAGGAAAGCTTCTTTAAGCTCTAAGTAGTTAATATGATGGTATTTATCCACAGTACCCCAATGTTCACTAGTCTCGGTCATAATTCTTTGTTTTATCAACAGCACCCCACCCCGATAGTGATGAATCGGACTCAATAATCCTATCTGGACTTTTCATGTTAATAGGCCTGAAAGAGTTTTGGACATTGTCAACCCACCACTTACAGCACTGCTTACTGCTGGGTCACATTACGTGGTCCCGCCGTAATTCCATTAAGCGATGGAAAAGCTTATATTAGCAGTATTTTATAACGGACATTTCGACAATAAAACACGTTTAAAAATATTTGTTTCTAAAAAAATGTGATATCCTGTTTAAAATGACATATTAAATGTTTTAATTTTACAATATGCAAACTTTTTCAGTCAAAATTAAGGTTTTATTTAATACCCCGGGCAACCCTTGGTGATGATGATTTTTGCTTCCTGGAGAAGGGGTTTGGTGGGGTATGAAAGTTAATACTCAGACCACATAATGTAAAGAGAATTGTGTATCAAAGTTGCCCTTTGAACACCACAATTGAAAATCCCTTTCTATTTCTAACATTTTATAAAGAAGTATCGCATATTGTACCCCTGGTTCACTAGCAACTAATTTTCCTATTTAACTTGTGGAAATTCTCTAATAAGATATGACTTCTTTCTTGATGATTGCATAGGGCTGGCGTGGCGCAGTCGGTAGCGCGGCGGATTTGTAAATGGAGGCCCCGGGTTCAATCCTCCATGGTGCCACTGTGTTTCGTCGGCGTGTTCTTGGGCAAGACACTTTTCCTTAGCCTCGTCCGTCGGATGGGGACGTTAACCGGGTGGACCCGTGTATCGGTCTATCCTCCGAGCACGTTAAAGAACCATAGGAATCTATTCGATAATAAGAGTAGGGCAGGTTCCCGGATTCCTATGTATCCTTCCCCTCTCTCTGGGGCGGCTCTAAATAACCTATACTGTGTTGATGAGCCGTTAAACAACATTCAATTCAATTCTTGATGATTGCACTGCAGACATTTGCAATAGCCAATGCCTTTTCTGGGGTCAATCTCGCTGTCATATCAGTTGAGTTTAATACAAAATCAACAAACGAGTTACATTGTGTAGGAATTACCACTGGTTTGTCCCACTTACCTGGTATCCAACTGTAACAAACTATCGTCAATGTAAGCTACATTACTGTGGCCCGTTTACCTGGTATCTGACTGTAACAAACTATCGTCAATGGAAGCAACATTACTGTGGCCCGTTTACCTGGTATCCGACTGTAACAAACTATCGTCAATGTAAGCTACATAACTGTGGCCCATTTACCTGGTATCCGACTGTAACAAACTATCGTCAATGTAAGCTACATTACTGTGGCCCGTTTACCTGGTATCTGACTGTAACAAACTATCGTCAATGGAAGCTACATTACTGTGGCCCGTTTACCTGGTATCGGACTGTAACAAGCTATCGTCAATGGAAGCTACATTACTGTGGCCCGTTTACCTGGTATCCGACTGTTACAAACTATCGTCAATGTAAGCTACATTACTGTGGCCCGTTTACCTGGTATCCGACTGTAACAAACTTTCGTCAATGTAAGCTACATTACAGTGGCCCATTTACCTGGTATCCGACTTTAACAAACTAATGTCAATGTAAGCTACGTTGCAATGACCCATTTACCTGGTATCCGACTGTAACAAACTATCGTCAATATAAGCTACATTACTGTGGTAAACAGGTAAATTTGTAGCATTTCCCCCTCCAAACAAATCTTAAATATTTACGATAATCTTGATGAATGGGGACACTGTAATATGCATGTCTTGAGTCGATGCTAGCAAACCATGCATTGGGTTTAACCATTGTCAAAGCCATCTTAAGAGATTCCATTTTGAAATGGTGTTTTTCAACATGTTCGTTCAGTCTCTTTAAATTTAAAATTAAACAATATGTTCTGTCATTGGCCGAATAAATATATTTGACAAGAATTCATCATATTGATGCTATACTACCCTCACTACTGATCGAGACAATAATTTGATATTATAATATTCTCTTTCTCATTAAATTTGATTGATGGTGGTACATTACAACCTATTTTTGAATCTGTATCAAATTCAATATCATAACCGCATTTCACAATGTTTAAAATCCATTTATCTGAAGTAATATTAAGTCCATGCATCAAAGTTATTGGCTATAAACACCCTAATGAAACTCACTGATGCTATTGTTCAGCTGTACAGAATGTGAAGATGTACTTACATCTATTTCTTCATTTGTCGGCCCTGTCCACACCCCTTTTGATGCGCCTGTCCTTTGGCATATTACATGGGGAGGGCCTTCTTGGATAAAAAATCCCCTTGTCGATAATGGTGTGCCTGATAGGGTCGTTTTGCTGGTGGCTGTCCATAAGATTGACCCCACTGCTGGCCTTTATCTATGTGCGGCCTATGTTTCAAGCGCCCTCTTCCGCTTCTAAGCGGGCCAGCTCCTTATCACCAACCTTTTTCATTTCATTTATCCTCTCTCCCAGATTACCCCCTTAAAGGGCCTGTGTTTTGGGGCAGTGCAAAATATTCCTTTGTCTATCAGTCGCGATGATATTGTTTTCAGGGATGACTTGCGAGCCATTATTGCTCAAAAACGCAAAATGTGATGTACCATTTGCACTATTTGTCTGTTCCTTTTAAATGGTATCATTCAGTTTTCTCCCATCTGGAGAAAATTGGCGAGCATCCGCCATCACAAAGGAGTTTCAAAACTTACGGAGCAAACACAAATCGGTCTATAAAAGTTTTAATCGAAAACATCTGCCGTCAAAAACGAAGTAAAAACGTTAGTAAAACATTTTGAAGTATAAATCCAATAATTATATAGTCCTATATTTAAACTACGAATTTCCAAAATAAATATAAATATCGAGCTCTGATTCTTCGTCTACGGTCAGTGTGGTTCTGAGGCTGGGTCACGTGTTCATCTCATATAATTGCGATTGGCTGCTTAGCACAATAGAATTCCAATTTTCAGGGAAGTTATTGAAACGGTTCATGCATGTCGAACAGGTAGTTTGATATATATACCTAGCATTGTCTATAGTTCAATCGATAAAGGATTGGAAAAGTAGTGGAAGAGTCTTGGGTTCGAGTTCTGGTCAGTATGCACATTTTTCTAGCTCTTTGACATTTACAAGTCATTGTTACAGATATATCCTGGTACTCAAAATTTGCTATGGATCACTTTTGTTCTTCCATATAATTTTATTAGAAACTAATTTACAATAACCGTATTAATTTGATTGATACATAAACAATTTCACAATCAAGTCATGAGATCACAAAAGTCATGAACATACACCGCCCTAAATAATTTATGTAAAATAGAAATAAATGCTATTTCAGCAAGAAATTTAGACAGCAAAAAAATGATCCTTAGCAAATTTTGAGTAGTATATGTGTATCAGATATATGAGTATATGTTTATCTGATATATGTCTTTATTATATACCTATCAATAATATATACATAGTACCTTCATTTTCTTACAATGGAATACAACAACCTGTATCACACTACAGGTTACCACTATGCTACTAAAAATAGTATTAGTATCACTATCTTACTAAAAATAGAACAGCGGTTTTTCCAATGATTCGAGAAAATTTTACGCCACTATGCGCGAGAACGTCAAGACGACGTTACGTCATACAAACAAAACAAGTAGGTCAGACCAATGAACACCAACACCTCAAAACTACATACATTTTCCCGCTGCACTTTATCGAGAAATAATATGCTTTATTGAATGTGTATGCAATAGCATGCAAATATTTATGTTTTAATGATTTATAAGTGGTATATAATAAAAGGATCATTACTAGAGTAACGTGTTCTGAAGTTTGTATCACCTCGAGTAGGTAAATATCAGATCAGGATCACACTCGAGGCTACGCCTCTCGTGTGATTCTTGTTCTGGCATTTACCTACTCGAGGTGATACAAACTTCCAGAACACGTTACTCTAGTAATAATCCTATTTTATTATATACCTATCAATAATAATATTATATACATAGTACCTTCATTTTCTTACAATGGAATACAACAACCCGTATCACACTACAGGTTATCACTATGCTACTAAAAATAGAATTAGTATCACTATCTTACTAAAAATAGAACAGCGGTTTTTCCAATGATTCAAACAAGTTTTACGCCACTATGCGTGAGAACGTCAAGACGACGTTACGTCATACAAACAAAACAAGTAGGTCAGACCAATGAGCACTAACACCTTAAAACTACATACATTTTTCCGCTGCACTTTATCGAGAAATAATATGCTTTATTGAATGTGTATGCAATATCAATGCAAATATTTCTATGTTAATGATGTGTAAGAGGTATATAATAAAAGGATCATTACTAGAGTAACGTGTTCTGGAAGTTTGTATCACCTCGAGTAGGTAAATGCCAGATCAGGATCACACTTGAGCCTCCGCCTCTCATGTGATCCTTGATCTGGCATTTACCTACTCGAGGTGATACAAACTTCCAGAACACGTTACTCTAGTAATAATCCTATTTTATCAGGTATATGTATATTATGTGTATCAGAGAAGTCGCTCAACTTTTCTACTCCCACCTCGACTTGCTGAATAGCACGGTTCAGGATTGTTTAAACTAGCTAAAAATATATTTCATTCATACAAATTTGTATAATTTTGTCCAAAAACAGTTCGGGAATCTATTGAATTTGATTGTGCTTCTATTGTTCAATGGCACGATATTTCTTATTGCGTGACGTCATGCAATATCGATCTGTGCTATTGTTTGTGCCGGTTTCACTTCTTTCATTCTTGCACCCTGACTTCCCATTATTGTCAATGAAATCCAGAGTGTATAGAATTTCTCTATTAGAGTGTATAGAATTTATATTAACCTTTACTATAAGAGAATGGAAATATTATTACTTTCAAATTATTTTGGTTGAAAATACTGCAAAATTGCCATGTATTTAAATTGAAAACAATGTCACCATGAACCTATAGCACTGTCATTGTTATTTTTTCGAACACACTGCTTAATACAATTAGATTGCATGTGATAAGGGTCTTAATTTCTTTCATCATATAATAAGCAACTAAAAGATAATTATTAACAGTTTAATAGCCTCCCAATCTGCATTTTAATGACATGTTGACATGAACAGTTTTCTGTTTTCTATTTCCAAACTTTGGCAAATTGATTAAAAATTAGAATTGACAGTGCTAAATGTTCATGGCATATGAAAAGCGTAATATCTGATATACAGTTTTTGGGAACAGCCAAAACTATTGTCACTCGGTATCGGTGATGACCTGGGGAACTGTTGCCCAGGTCGTCCCCGATACTGAGGTACAATAGTTTTGACAGTTCCCAAAACACGTGAAATAACTGTTATACTATCTAAATCTAGTAGTTAAATAATCTATTTATTATATATTTAAAATCAGTTTATATAAGATTTCAACCAAAATGTTGCCCTTTCTTAAACTTTATCGAGATGACATCAATAAAGTGTTGGTGATGTTGACGCGGTGGATAATACATCTAGTTAATGACCTCTCAAACTCACATGTTAATGACATGTTGACATGCATCCCTTTCTATGGAACTGTCAATATCTTCTCTTTTTCTATTTCCAGAAGAAGCAGTGTACATATAACCTTGGCCGAGCAAGAATAGTCAAGATAAGGGTGAGTTGTACATGGTTATCTAACAATTAATTTGATAAAAAAGTTCAGGTTGATAGTTAACCCTTAACCCGCTAAAGCACGACTATAATAGCCTTTGCATCCATTGTAAACCCAGATCAGCATTTGAGTAACTCTTTGTCACTTAAAAAGGGGCGTCCGTGGCCGAGTGGTAAGAGTCTCTGACTTGCAATCACTTGCCCCTCACCGCTGTAAGGTTCGATCCATCAGGGGCCTAGGAATCTTTATGTTAGGAAGCTATCGAGCTGGCTTGCGGAATGTCGATGGTTCTACCCAGGTGCCCACCCGTGCACGAAAATTGCCCGGAGGAGCACATGGGGTCTTCCTCCACCTGTAGAAGCTGGAAAGTCGCCATATGACCTTAGCTGTTGGTGCGACTATAAAATCCAATTCAATTCAATTGTCACATAAATGGAATGGTCTTAATTCAAAGAAAGAACAGTCCATTATATATATGTAGCGGGTTAAGGGTTCAGGATGTCTATATCAGTCGACCCAAGGTGACTTATATTGGCATTTAATGATGACTTATTGTAACCCATTATTTATTTGCTTGATGAGTTTTATCAATGTTGATTTAAATTATATCCCTCATTATAGGGTCATTTCCGTCAGTCCATGGCGACATATACGCATCATTCATGGTGACTATATCCATCATTCCATGGTGATTTATATCCCTCATTATAGGGAGACTTATATCCGCCAATCCATGGTGACATATACCCATCATTCTATGGTGTCGTATATCCATCATTCCATGGTGATTTATATTCCTCATTATTGAGCGACTTATTTCCATCAGTCCATGGGGACGTATAAACATCATTCCATGGTGACGTATATTCATCATTCCATGGTGACGTATATCCATCATTCCATGGTGACGTATATCCATCATTCCATGGTGACGTATATCCATCATTCCATGGTGATTTATTTCCGTCAGTCCATGGTGACGTATACCCATCATTTATTGATGACAATCATACCTATTATATATTTATTTGCTTTATAACTTTTATCTTCAATTTTGACTTGTATATCTCTCATCTGACATCATAGTCTTGCCATTGCCACTGACTGTGTCAGCCCTTCCTACTTGTATTATATCCCTCATCCCAGGTGACTTATTTCCATCATTCCATGGTGACTTACACCCATTATTAATTTGTTTTATGACTTTTATTTTGTCAATGTTGACTAATATCCCTCAGCTGATGGTTACTTAAACCTTTATTAATGACGTATACCCATTATTTGTAACTTTTATCAATGTTGACATATCCCTCAGCCCAAGGTGACTTATTTCTATGGTGACTTATACCCAACATTTATTTATGAATTATACCCATTATTTGTAACTTTTATCAATGTTGACATAACTGTACATGCTGCAATCTTTATTTCATTATTTGTAACTTTTATCAATGTTGACATATCCCTCAGCCCAAGGTGACTTATTTCCATGGTGACTTATACCCAACATTTATTTATGACTTTTACCCATTATTTGTAACTTTTATCAATGTTGACATAACTGTACATGCTGCAATCTTTAAGAAAGAAACAAAAGTTTCCTAAATAAATTTCTTAAAGCTAAACAATCAAATAAATTCTTATACAATGTCCAGATACAAAATGATACAGAAACTGACATGGAAATAAAATCGCAACAAAAATGGGAAAACATGTTTACAGATATTGAATGGAAAGCCGTCTATATCACACCAAGAAAATACCGACGAAACCCCGTGGCGCCAGTATGGCTTGAACCTGGGTCCTCCAGTTTATTTTCTTGGGCAGAAACTTTTCCTTAAGCCTCATCCATCAGATGTGGATGTAACCCAGCGTTACTATAATGCATGCAAGCATGTTAACCCTTAACCCGCTACATATATATAATGGAGTGTTCTTTATTTAAATTAAGACCATTCCATTTATGTGACAAAGGGGTGTTTTGGGGAAAATGACTGATCAGCAGCTGGACATTGCAAACCCTGATCAGCCTGTGAGGTACTTGCAGACTGATCTGGGTTTACAATGGACGCAAATGCTATTATAGTCACGCTTAGCGAGTTAAGGGTTAAATAACACATGGTCTTCCGCTGCTCGTGTGGTCTCCACTACTCGTGTTGACTCTTTTCCACTGCCTGTGTGGTCTTCACTGCTCATGTGGTCTTCCACTGCTCATGTGGTCTCCACTGCTCATGTTGACTCCCTTCCACTGCTCATGTGGTCTTCACTGCTCATGTGGTCTTCCACTGCTCATGTGGTCTCCACTGCTCATGTTGACTCTTCCACTGCTCATGTGGTCTTCACTGCTCATGTGGTCTTCCACTGCTCATGTGGTCTTCACTACTCATGTTGACTCTCTTCCATTGCTTGTGTGGTCTCCACTGCTCATGTGGGGTTCCACTGCTTGTGTGGTCTACACTGCTCATGTGGTCTCCACTGCTCATGTTGACTCTCTTCCACTGCTCATGTGGTCTTCACTGCTCATGTGGTCTTCCACTGCTCATGTGGTCCCCACTGCTCATGTTGACTCTCTTCCACTGCTCATGTGGTCTCCACTGCTCATGTGGTCTCCACTGCTCATGTGGTCTTCCACTGCTCATGTGGTCTCCACTGCTCATGTTGACTCTTTCACTGCTTGTGTGGTCTTTACTGCTTGTATGGTCTTCCACTGCTTGTGTGATCTCTACTAATCATGTTGACTCTCTTCCACTGCTCGTGTGGTCTTCCACTGCTCATGTGGTCTCCACTACTCATGTTGACTCTTCCACTGCTTGTGTGGTCTCCACTGCTCATGTGGTCTTCCACTGCTCATGTGGTCTCCACTACTCATGTTGACTCTCTTCCACTGCTTGTGTGGTCTCCACTGCTTGTGTGGTCTTCCACTGCTCATTTGGTCTCCATTGCTCATGTTGACTCTCTTCCTCTGCTCGTGTGGTCTTCACTGCTCGTATGGTCTTCCACTGCTTGTGTGGTCTCCACTAATCATGTTGACTCTCTTTCACTGCTTGTGTGGTCTCCACTACTCATGTTGACTCTCTTCCACTGATCATGTGGTATCTACTACTCATGTTGACTCTCTTCCACTGCTCATGTGGTCTCCACTGCTCATGTGGTATCCACTGCTCATGTGGTCTCCACTACTCATGTTGACTCTCTTCCACTGCTTGTGTGGTCTCCACTGCTTGTGTGGTCTTCCACTGCTCATGTGGTCTCCATTGCTCATGTTGACTCTCTTCCTCTGCTTGTGTGGTCTCCACTGCTCATGTGGTCTTCCACTGCTCATGTGGTCTTCCACTACTCGTGTTGTATCCATTACTCATGTTGACTCTCTTCCACTGCTCATGTGGTCTCCACTGCTCATGTGGTATCCACTGCTCATGTGGTCTCCACTACTCATGTTGACTCTCTTCCACTGCTTGTGTGGTCTCCACTGCTTGTGTGGTCTTCCACTGCTCATGTGGTCTCCATTGCTCATGTTGACTCTCTTCCTCTGCTTGTGTGGTCTTCACTGCTCGTATGGTCTTCCACTGCTTGTGTGGTCTCCACTAATCATGTTGACTCCCTTCCACTGCTTGTGTGGTCTTCCACTGCTCATGTGGTCTCCATTGCTCATGTTGACTCTCTTCCTCTGCTTGTGTGGTCTTCACTGCTCGTATGGTCTTCCACTGCTTGTGTGATCTCCACTTATCATGTTGACTCCCTTCCACTGCTTGTGTGGTCTCCACTACTCATGTTGACTCTCTTCCACTGCTCATGTGGTCTCCACTGCTCATGTGGTATACACTGCTGATGTGGTCTCCACTACTCATGTTGACTCTCTTCCACTGCTCATGTGGTCTCTACTGCTCATGTGGTCTCAACTGCTCATGTGGTCTCCACTACTCATGTTGACCCTTCCACTGCTCATGTGGTCTCCACTACTCATGTTGACTCTCTTCCACTGCTTGTCGTGTTGACTCTCTTTCACTGATTGTGTGGTCTCCACTGCTTGTGTGGTCTTCCACTGCTCATGTGGTCTCCACTGCTCATGTTGACTCTCTTCCACTGCTCATGTGGTCTCCACTGCTCATGTGGTCTTCCGCTTCTCATGTGGTCTCCACTACTCATGTTGACCCTTCCACTTCTCATGTGGTCTCCACTACTCATGTTTACTCTCTTCCACTGCTTGTGTGGTCTCCACTGCTCATGTGGTCTTCCACTGCTCATCTGGTCTCCACTACTCATGTTGACTCTCTTCCACTGCTCATGTTGCCTCTCTTCCACTGCTCATGTGGTCTTCCACTGCTCATGTGGTCTCCACTACTCATGTTGACTCTCTTCCACTGCTTGTGTGGTCTTCACTACCCATGTTGATTCTCTTCCACTGCTTGTGTTGACTCTCTTTTACTGCTTGTGTTGACTCTCTTCCACTGCTCATGTAGCCTCTCTTCCACTGCTCATGTGGTCTTCCACTGCTCATGTGGTCTCCACTACTCATGTTGAATCTTACATTGCTTGTGTGGTCTCCACTGCTCATGTGGTCTTCCACTGCTCATGTGGTCTTCCACTACTCATGTGGTCTCCACTACTCATGTTGACTCTCTTCCACTGCTCATGTGGTCTCCACTGCTCATGTGGTATCCACTGCTCATGTGGTCTCCACTACTCATGTTGACTCTCTTCCACTGCTTGTGTGGTCTCCACTGCTTGTGTGGTCTTCCACTGCTCATGTGGTCTCCATTGCTCATGTTGACTCTTTTCCTCTGCTCGTGTGGTCTTCACTGCTCGTATGGTCTTCCACTACTTGTGTGGTCTCCACTAATCATGTTGACTCTCTTCCACTGCTCTTGTGATCTCCACTACTCATGTTGTCATGTTGACTCTCTTCCACTGCTCATGTGGTCTCCACTGCTCATGTGGTATTCACTGCTCATGTGGTCTCCACTACTCATGTTGTCTCTCTTCCACTGCTCATGTGGTCTCCACTGCTCATGTGGTATCCACTGCTCATGTGGTATCCACTGCTCATGTGGTCTCCACTACTCGTGTTGACTCTCTTTCACTGCTCATGTGGTCTCCACTGCTCGTGTTGACTCTCTTTCACTGCTCATGTGGTCTCCACTGCTCCTGTGGTCTTCCACTGCTCATGCTTCTGTGGTCTCCACTAATCATGTTGACTCTCTTCCACTGCTCGTGTGGTATCCACTACTCATGTTGTCATGTTGACTCTCTTCCACTGCTCATGTGGTCTCCACTGCTCATGTGGTATTCACTGCTCATGTGGTCTCCACTACTCATGTTGTCTTTCTTCCACTGCTCATGTGGTCTCCACTGCTCATGTGGTATCCACTGCTCATGTGGTCTCCACTACTCATGTTGACTCTCTTTCACTGCTCATGTGGTCTCCACTACTCGTGTTGACTCTCTTTCACTGCTCGTGTGGTCTCCACTGCTCATGTGGTCTTCCACTGCTCATGTGGTCTCCACTATTCATGTTGACTCTTCCACTGCTCGTGTGATCTCCACTGCTCGTGTGGTCTTTCACTGCTTGTGTGAAGAAAGAAAATGGACCTTGAGGTTGTGTGAGAAAATACAATTTGTCGAGGATGAATGAAGATTGAACAAGTGGTTGGTGAACATAACTATCTAAATGTCACTGTATAATTTCACTATGATAATTGCTGAGTAGACAAATACTAGACTATCAATGATTATCCAAAATCATCTTTTCTTTATCTTATAAACAAGGGGTGACTCATATGTAAATATTTTGACACATGAAAGACCTATTTGTTTGTTTGTTCTTTTTGGTCATTGCAGCTTTGACATTCAAGATTAAGAAGATTAAAGGTGTCATAATGTGTAGACAAGGGAAAAATAATCACTTAAATAGTAGCCCTTGTTACAAATGTTCACCTTGTGTTGGGGTTAATGGTTTGTTTGCTGTTTGTTTGAGGTAGTTGATAGTTTAAATCAGGTGTAATTTTGTATGTCCAAACTGTCGATTTGGGGAAAGATAATCGAGTGTTCTCACATTTACAATGTTACATACACGCACACCAATGCCCACCATGGTCGTTTTTGATACTGTAACTCCTGGCCCCGTATTCTCGAAACTTTCGAGTCAAAATTTCAAGCTCAAGCTCAGATTTTAAAAAACATACTTTAATAATGGTTGTGCAAATTAACTTGAAACTTTACACAAATCAAGATAAGCAACTATTAAAGATGTCCTGAGGGTTTTGAAAGGGAAAGCAGTCATTGAAAAAAGTTTTGAGCTCGAACATGGGATTTGAGTCAGCAGGTTTCGAGAATATGGGGAGCCTGTGCTTTTTAAATTATCTCCTTTTTGGATCAGGTTTTTTCATTAGGCTCATAATTCACCACTAATTGTAACTATTAACTCTTCATTGTTTTTTTAATGCTTAAAATAGAGTATGAGCTGTTCTTTATGGCAGTTGATTTTACTATTAAATCTGGCAATTCCTGTAATTGTAGAAATATATGATCAGAATTTTTTCAACATCAAATATATAGGACACTGACATAAAACTCTAAAGGGATACTATTTCATCTGTTTTTGCTAATTGACAAATTTCATTGTTATTTTTCTGAGTAATGACCCTAATTGTAATCATTAAAAAATGTTTTTTATCTGTTTGTACTAATCAAAAAACTATAATGAGGAGACCTGTAATATGATCACATTGAAAACCGATGTTATTTTACCTGTTATGTTTTTAATATTGTAACTTTTAAAAAAAAAAGCAGATTGCATACATCAATGACCGGATTGATTACCACAATGTTTTTAGCACACCTGAGCCAAAGGCTCACAGGTGAGCTATTGGGATCACTTTTCGTCCGTCGTCAATCATCCGTCATCCGTCGTCGTCCGTCGTTAACTTTTGCTTCAAGAAACCGCGCGGCCAATTATTGACCAAACTTCACGTGGATGATCCTTGGATGAATGCCTTTTAGATTTTTTTAAATTAGGTCAGCGCGACATCCAAGATGGCCGCCATTACCATATATGGTCGAAACATTAAAAAATCTTCTTCTCAAAAACCGCTGGACAGATTTCAACAGTTTTTCTTTTAAAATGATCGCCGACGCCTAGACTATCAAGTTTGTTCAAATGAAGTCATGCCCCGGGGGTCCAAAGTTTGTATATTGAGATTTTGCATGTTTTTCATATAGACATATAGGAAAAAACTTAAAAAAATCTTCTCTGAAACCACAAGGCACAGAGGTCTCATGTATTACATGTAGCATCAGCTTATGGTCCTCTACTTAGTTTGTTCAAATGGTGACCCTGGGATCAAATTTGTCCCCGCCACGGGGGTCACAGTTTTACATAGACTTATATAGGAAAATTTATTTTAAAAATCTTCTTCTCGGAAACTGCAAGAGCCAGAGGTTTGATATTGCGCATTTACTATAAGCTTATGGTCCTTTACCAGTTTTGTTCAAATGGTGACCCTCATGTCACATTTGGCCCCGCCCCAAGGGTCACATGTTTTACAGAGACATGTATAGGGAAAAACTTAAAAAATCTTCTTCATGGAAACTACAAGAGCCAGAGGTTTGATATTTTGCATTTACTATAAGCTTATGGTCCTTTACCAATTTTGTTCAAATGGTGACCCTCATGTCACATTTGGCTCCGCCCCAAGGGTCACATGTTTTACATAGACATGTTTTGGGAAAAACCATAAAAAATCTCGTCTCTGAAACTGCAGGAGCCAGAGGTTTAATATTCTGCATTTGCTACAAGCTTATGGTCCTGTACCAAGTTTGTTCAAATGGTGACCCAGGGATCACATTTGGCCCCACTCCGGGGGTCACAGTTTTACATAGGCTTGTATGGGGAAAACTGAAAAAATATTCTCTGAAACCACATGGCATGGAGCTCTCATGTATTACTTGTAGCATCAGTTTATGGTCCTCTACTTAGTTTGTTCAAATGGTGACCCTGGGGTCAAATTTGTCCCCGCCCCGGGGGTCACAGTTTTACATAGACATATTTAGGAAAAAAAATAAAAAAAATCTTCTCGGAAACTACAAGAGCCAGAGGTTTGATATTTTGCATTTACTATAAGCTTATGGTCCTTTACCAAGTTTCTTCATATGGTGACCATCGGATCACATTTGGCTCCGCACCAAGGGTCACATGTTTTACATAGACATATAGGCAAAAACTTAAAAAATCTTCTTCTCTGAAACTGCAAGAGCCAGAGGTTTAATATTTTGCATTTGCTATAAGCTCATGGTCCTCTACTAATTTTGTCAAAATGGTGACCCTGGGGTCACATTTGGCCCCGCCCCGGGGGTCACAGTTTTACATAGGCTTGTATAGGGAAAAACTGAAAAAAAATCATCTTCTCTGGAACTGCAAGAGCCAGAGGTTTAATATTTTGTATTTGCTATAAGCTTATGGTCCTCTACCAAGTTTGTTCAAATGGTGACCCTGGTGTCAAACTTGGCTGCACCCCGGGGGTCACAGTTTTATGTAGACATATATATAGGAAAAAAACAATCTTCTCTGAATCTGCAAGAGCCAGAGGTTTAATATTTTGCATTTACTATAAGATTATGGTCCTTTACCAAGTTTGTTCAAATGGTGACCCTGGGGTAAAATTTGATCCCACTCCGTGGGTCACAGTTTTACATAGACTTATATTATAAGGAAAGATATTAAAGTCTTCTTCTCTGGAACTGTAACAAGAGCCAGAGGTTTAATTTTTTGCATTTACTATACTCTTATGGTCCTTTACCAAGTTTTTTCAACTGGTGACCCTGGGGTAAAATTTGACCCTACTCCGTGGATCACAGTTTTAAATAGACTTATATAGGAAACACATTAAAGTCTTCTTCTCAGGATATATATACGAACTACAAGAGCAAGAGTTTTAATATTTTGCATTTACTATACTCTTATGGTCCTTTACCAAGTTTGTTCAAATGGTGACCCTGGGTTCACATTTGGCCCCGCCCCAGGGGTCACGTTTTACATAGACTTGTATAGAGAAAAACTTAAAAAATCTTCTTCTCTAAAACCACAAAGCACACAGCTCTGAGCATATATTACATGTAGCCCTGGGGGTCACATTTGGCTCTGCCCAAGGTGTTACTCTCTAGCACCTTCATTTTGTATTTGATCTTTACTAAACTTTGTCGGGGTCTTAAACTGTCTATATCAATGTTGTTATACACAACAGAGCCCACATTTCTTGAACAATCTTAACCAAACTTGCACAGATCGTATATGACCATAAGATTTCGAAGAAGTTTGATAATGTGCCAGTACTCGGGTGATCGCTTTAGGGCCATCTTGGCCCTATTGTATTGGTTCAAATTTACTCAGGTGAGCGATATAGGGCCATCATGGCCCTCTTGTTATCAATGATGTCTCTCCTGCATGAACAGTACTGGTTCTTCCCAGGAAAAGTGGGTGATCTGCCTCGATCCAGCACAAAAAAAATCGACCGTCAAATATAACCTTACATGCGTTGAAAATTACATAAAACACCATACAAACAAACAAACAAATCATCATTTTAAAATAGCATTTGGTAACAGCAAGCAGTGTTTAAAAAAAGAGGGCCCCAAGTAAGTATGAATCAGCCAATATACATGTAGTCACCATTTATAAATAAACAATTTAATATTTTCTCATTTGCTTACACACTTATACTTTACATCCTCTTAGTTTAAGAATACTTGATTCAGGGGCAGATCCAGTGGGGCTCAGGGCAGCCTCCCCCACCCCCACCAACAACACACAAACACACACACATGCACACACACACACATGCATGCAAGCACGCACACATCGTCGTGTTTCCTTGCTCTGTGTTTGCTCTTGCTTCCTAGTCTAAAATCCTGAATCCATCACCATTCAACAGCGAATAAAGCAACAAAAAATAACAAATGATAAAAGGAATTCAGTTTGTGTAAATTCCTTATGAAAAATATGAAACACGTCTATATTATCGTCATACAAAAAACAATTTCAACTCCAAATTTTTTTTCAGCATTAGTGATAACCACAAAACTCTTGGCATCAGTAAACAATATAATTTTGTGTTTTTTGACTGCTTGTTACAGGAACCTCTCCAGCCACTTATTACCCCTTTCTAGTCTATAATTTTGTTGGCAATACCTATAACTAACTTATCAGATTTTCGGGAATTTTTTCTCAATTAAGGAGGCTGTATCTAATTGATTGATCATGTAACTGGTAGATGGATGATGGACACAAATCGGGGATAGCTTTTTGGCTCCCACCGTTACTCTTGGCAGCCATCTTGATTCAGATTCCACATTATGGATACTCTTCAATGAAGAGATGCTACTTCTGCATTCTAATAAGCCTCCAGAAATACTTCATTTGGTGCCAACTTTGCCCTAACATAGTTTCTTGTCAGCCAAAAGCTAACATATAAATTATAACGATAATTAAAGAAACTAACCCGCCAAAAACGGCAAAACTACACTACAAAACCGTTTATATCTCTATCCAGGTGTTCAGGTCATATAATAATGAATATGTGCCGATTAAAAGTATAGTTTTTTTCATGGGTTTTTAAAATATCTGTGATGAGTTATCAGCTGGTAACTCTTAATTCAATGTTCCATTTTTGGGGTTTGCCCTGGCTGGTTAAATGTGTTTATGTTGTGTCTACAGAGTTTTGGATTCTCAAAATATGTAATTTATACGTACTGAAACGAAAAAGAAATGCAAATTGGGAATTTACGCTATTGTATATACTGCACACTTAATTCCACATAATATTCCAAAGAAATCCCAAGATGTTTTGTCAAAAAAAAGTTCAGTTTAAGTTAGAGAAAGGACACAACTTTGATGTTGTAGATGTTTTATTCACAGTACACTTAAATGTAACAAGAAGAGCATAAATAATTGTAACGGAGTGCATATAGTAAACTGGCACATAGTAGATTCAATTCATTTTATTGGAGATCAAAAGGTACATAGGATAGGGCCTGCAAACGATAAATAAGAAGATAAAACTATGGCACTTAACTATCCATACACGATAAATTCACTATACAGGCGTGTATCTAAATTAACAGTAACTTCAGATATACGAGTTAAAAATACGAGTTAGACAAAAAAAACAATTCTTACCAGAATCCTGCGTCATTATCGTACATATAATTATAAGAGTATTCACTCTGGTATAGAGATTACTATGACTCTTAATATTTGTAATCCGGGAAGGGCAACCTTACCCAGTATATCGACAGAGCGAAGAAAAGATAGATTTGGCAGTTAATTGTGACTATGGCGGGAATGCAGTCGTGACGTGCACGGTTGCTCGTGCATGGTGAGAGACCCTAACTCTTACATAACTATCCTACAACAGGGAACCACACTCTCTTTTACAGCTAATTATAGTAACAAGGACTTCACATGACAATCACATGACAATCACATGAATGACAATCACATGACAATCACATGAAAATAACAAGTACAGTACGACACTAAAGACAGATGCCCTTTCAAGCAATGCATATTAATATAACAGATAAAAAAGTAACATATGGGTTACATGTTGAAGTTCCTCTTTGAAAAATTGAGCCATTTCCATACTGTATTTAACGTAAAGAGTTTGCAAAATTTTGCATCCTAAGTTTGGTCACATGCTTGAGGCAAACGAGTAGTCTCTGTCAATAATGAAACTTTGAAGGAATACTATTTGCTGTGTATTAATTATGTGCTGTTTTAGTCTTTTTTTTCTGAAAGGAAAGGTCTTGCCTATAGCCATGTACCGTTCGATTAACAGCAGCACATTGTACATTACAATATACAACGGAAATTCCGGAGTTGCGTTTCTTTTTCGTTTCAGTATATATTTACCTCATGTTCAGTAGGTTTAGAAATGGTGAACATAAATTATGTTGTAAAATTTGGCTGTTGTTGGTAGGATAGCTACTTTAATTTTGATGTTTTCGGAGAATAGTTTGTGGTTATTGTCCGAAAACTCATGTCCGCTAGTAATATATTCTGACACATTTGAGGATGTGTTTTACTGAGTCAGTATTTCCATAGGGAATCAAAGTTGGGTACTAAAAAAATATATATATAAAAAACAACAAAAAAACAACAACATGTTATTTGTCGAAAAAAACAAACATATTTAAAGTTTTCCTGAAAAAATAAAGTACTACAGTTATATACAAAGTGTTAATCTCGATTAGTTGATTTAGTCAACATTTTCACTTAACTGTTTTCATCAATTATGTCACTGGTCATAGTAATCTACTCACACTATCTTTATTGGAGTGGCTAACATTTTTCTCTCTATCTACTCACACTATCTGTATTGGAGTGGCTAACTTTTTCTCTCTACTCACACCATCTCTACTGGAGTGCTTATCATTTTGTCTCTATGATCTACTCACACTATCGCTATTGGAGTGGCTAACTTTTTCTCTCTATCTACTCACACTATCTCTATTGGAGTGGCTAACATGTTCTCTCTATTTACTCACACTATCTCTATTGGAGTGGCCAACATTTTCTCTCTATCTACTCACACTATCTGTATTGGAGTGGCTAACATTTTCTCTCTATTTACTCACACTATCTCTATTGGAGTGGCCAACATTTTCTCTCTATCTACTCACACTATCTGTATTGGAGTGGCTAACATTTTCTCTCTATCTACTCACACTATCTCTATTGGAGTGGCCAACATTTTCTCTCTATCTACTCACACTATCTGTATTGGAGTGGCTAACATTTTCTCTCTATTTACTCACACTATCTCTATTGGAGTGGCTGACATTTTCTCTCTATCTACTCACACTATCTGTATTGGAGTGGCTAACATTGTCTCTCTATTTACTCACACTATCTCTATTGGAGTGGCCAACATTTTCTCTCTATCTACTCACACTATCTGTATTGGAGTGGCTAACATTTTCTCTCTATTTACTCACACTATCTCTATTTGAGTGGCCAACATTTTCTCTCTATCTACTCACACTATCTCTATTGGAGTGGCTAACATTTTCTCTCTATTTACTCACACTGTCTCTATTGGAGTGGCTGAAATTGTCTCTCTATCTCACTCACACTATCTCTATTGGAGTGGCTAACATTTTCTCTCTATCCACTCACACTATCTCCGTTGGAGTGGCTAACATTTTCTCTCTATCTACTCAGACTATCTCTATTGGAGTGGCCAACATTTTCTCTCTAACTACTCACACTATCTCTATTGGAGTGGCCAACATTTTCTCTCTAACTACTCACACTATCTCTATTGGAGTGGCCAACATTTTCTCTCTATCTACTCACACTATCTCTATTGGAGTGGCTATTTTTTCTCTCTATCTACTTGCACTATCTCTATTGGAGTGGCTAACATTTTCTCTCTATCTACTCAAACTATCTCTAATGGAGTGGCTGACATTTTCTCTCTATCTACCCACACTATCTCTATTAGAGCGGCTAACATTTTCTCTCTGTCTATACTCACACTATCTCTATTGGAGTGACTAACATTTTCTCTCTATCTTCTAACACTATCTCTATTGGACTGTCTATACTCACACTATCTCTATTGGAGGGGCTAACATTTTCTCTCTATCTTCTCACACTATCTCTATTGGACTGTCTATACTCACACTATCTCTATTGGAGTGACTAACATTTTCTCTCTATCTTCTCACACTATCTCTATTGGACTGTCTATACTCACACTATCTCTATTGGAGGGGCTAACATTTTCTCTCTATCTTCTCACACTATCTCTATTGGAGTGGCTCTACATAACTTCCAATGTACTAATTAAAAATAAGCCCTCAATCAGTTACCACTGCGCTGGAAAGACAATTTAATTCCACGATCTGGAAGGATCATGTATTTCAGAAACAAGATGACGTATTGAAATTAATATGAACGTGACTAAAATGCTTTTATAGGAATATTGATTCTTTAATAATGATTTTAATGTATTTTTGTACCGAACAGAAATTACCTTTTATTATATCAATTACCTGCTTTGATGCGATGTAACATTAATGACTTTCGATCAAACTTACATTGATATTTCAAAATAAAGCGGATTGTATTTCGGTAGCCAGGTGAAATCCATTAAGTTTAAGCAGTTTTGTTCTTTTAATGGTTTTAAACCCATATTTAACCAATTGATAGAAAATTTACATGACGCGCCTAAATAATAAATGTCTCTCAAATTCCCGAGCCGGACTTGTTACATTTTAAGATAATGGACCTTATGTAAAATTAATATTTGCGAGATGAAATCTCCATATTTATTTCATTTAACGATCAATGCCTGTTCACCCTGATAGAATGATGAGGCCATTTAGTGTTTGAGAGGCAGAATAGCTAGGGTCAGTGAAATCACCAATGTATCAGAAGTGTGATCGGATTTAACTTTAGAAATTTAGTCTACCACCCTAGCTGCCCCAACTCCTGCCCCCGACCCCTGCCCCCAACCTCTGCCCCCTACAGCCGTGACAGTGAATGTAACCGATCTGCATTGCTTAAAAATTCAAAAAAATAGATTTCTATTATTCAAATATTGATGATTTTGTCTGAAAAATGAGTGGGAATCTATTGAATTTGATTTTGCATCGGTTGTTTAATGGCTCAGTCTTTTCGTGGAATTGACAGTTGTATTTGGATCTGCGCTATTCTCTGTCTCTATTACTGTCATTTTCATTCCTATTTAGTTCATAAAAAAAATGAAGTGAATTATGATGCATGAATAACGACACATGATGATTATTTGCTTGTAAATCATTTAATATTCCAGAGCTATAACACAGTTATGTCAAAATAATATTGCATCTAATATATAACTGCTACCATGTTGTTGTTTTTTCAATATAATGTGAGCTTTGGAGAATTAGAGAAGCTAGATAGGACTCCAAGAGATTTGGAGGTCATAGGGGAGCTAGCTAGGGTTCGAAGAGATTTGGAAACTTATAGGAGTTTGTTAGGGTTCCAAGTGATTTGGAGACTAAGAGGAGCTTGCTAAGGTTCCAAGAGATTTGGAGACCTAGGGAAGCTTGCTAGGGTTCCAAGAGATTTGGAGACCTAGGGAAGCTTGCTAGGGTTCCAAGAGATTTGGAGACCTAGGGAAGCTTGCTAGGGTTCCAAGAGATTTGGAGACCTAGAGGAGCTTGCTAGTGTTCTAAAAGATGTGGAGGTCTTTGGGGAGCTAGCTAAGGCTCCAAGAGATTTGGAGACTAAGAAGAACAATGTCAAGCTTATTAAGCCAGGGCACAGATACGGTTTATATAAAAAAAATCTTATATGTCTATTAAAACAGAAGTTAAGCATCGAGGAATTCCCAAATATAGGCATGCATCTCAAAACAACAGCTGCAGTGTTAATTTTTGAAGTCCCACAGAGCTGGCATATGCTGCAACCAACTCTGGAATAAATCATCTTTCCAATAACATATACTTTCATATGTCCACAACACACCAGAAAAGCTCTGGCGTTCGAATTGGCGTTGGGATTTCCTCGATGCTTACCTTCTGTTTTTAATAGATATTATAAGATTATTTTTTTTCAAACCGGTATCTTCGAGCCAAGGTTCCAAGATATTTGGAAACTTAGAGGAGCTAGCTAGGGTTCCAAGAACTTTGGAAACTTAGAGGAGGAGCTAACTAGGGTTCCCAGGTATTTGGAGGTCATATAGGAGCTAGCTAGAGTTCCCAGAGAGAGGAGCTCAAGAGTTTCAAGAAATTTGGTGCATTATAGTCTTAGGGGAGCTAGCTAGGGTTTCAAGAGGTTTAGATGCCTTAGTGGAGCTTAGCTAGGGTAACAAGAGATGTGGATACCTAAGGGAGCTAGCTAGGGTTACAAGAGATGTGGATACCTAAGGGAGCTAGCAGGGGTTACAAGAGATGTGGATACCTAAGGGAGCTAGCTAGGGTTACAAGAGATGTGGATACCTAAGGGAGCTGGCTAGGGTTACAAGAGATGTGGATACCTAAGGGAGCTTGCTAGGGTTACAAGAGATGTGGATACCTAAGGGAGCTAGCTGGGGTTACAAGAGATGTGGATACCTAAGGGAGCTAGCTAGGGTTACAAGAGATGTGGATACCTCAGGGAGCTAGCTAGGGTTACAAGAGATGTGGATACCTAAGGGAGCTAGCTGGGGTTACAAGAGATGTGGATACCTCAGGGAGATAGCTAGGGTTACAAGAGATGCAGATACCTAAGGGAGCTAGCTAGGGTTACAAGAGATGTGGATACCTAAGGGAGCTAGCTGGGGTTACAAGAGATGTGGATACCTCAGGGAGATAGCTAGGGTTACAAGAGATGCAGATACCTAAGGGAGCTAGCTAGGGTTACAAGAGATGTGGATACCTAAGGGAGCTAGCTAGGGTTACAAGAGATGTGGATATCTAAGGCAGGTCGCTATCACGGGGCAATCTGGAATCTCTTCTTTGGTCAGACACTCGTACCCTCATATACAACTTACGTTAAGAGATTTGGTGGTCTTAATTAGAGGAGATTTGTTTGAAAAATGGGTAAACACCCTAAGGGTAAAGGAACACATCAGGAAGAGTATAAGAGTGAAAGGCCAAACAAACAGGAAGTTGAAAAATAACACCTGTCGTCAGTAGTTGACTAACACACATTACAGCGTTGATGGTCACTCATTGCAGTGATTGTGACTCATTGCAGCATTGCTTGTGACCCATTGCAGCATTGATAGTCATTCATTGCAGCATTGATTGTGACTTATTGCAGCATTGATTGTCACTCATTACACAGTTGATTGTCACTCATTGCAGAGTTGAGTGTCACTCATTACAACATTAATTGTCACTCACTGTAGCATTGAGTGTCACTCATTGCAGAGTTGAGTATCACTCATTACAACATTGATTGTCACTCACAGCAGCATTGTTTGTCACTCATTGCAGCATTGTTTGTCACTCATTGCAGCATTGTTCATCACTCATTACAGCATTGTTTATCACTCATTGCAGCATTGTTATTGTTTTGTCACACATTGCAGTATTGTTTGTCACACATTGCATCATTGTTTGTCACTCATTGCAGCATTCATTGTCACACACTTGTCTCCGTGGCCGAGGGGTTAACGATGTTGCATTGTAAACCTTCTCGCCTCTCACCACTGCAGGTTTAAATCCTACTGGGAGCTCAACTTGTAAGTGAGGAAGTGTTGATTCTTATGGATGGCGGGAGGTGTACAGTACTGGTTCTACCCAGGAAAAGTAGGTCTGCCTTCACCACAAAAATATTGACCGTCATATATTACCTTGTGTTGAAAATGATGTAAAACACCATACAAACAAAGCATTGTTTGTCACCCATTGCAGCATTGCAGCATTGATTGTCACTCATTGCAGCATTGATTGTCACTCATTGCAGGATTGATTGTGACTTATTGCAGCATCGATTGTCACTCATTACAGAGTTGATTGTCACTCATTATAGCATTATTGTCACTCATTGCAGAGTTGAGTGTCACTCATTACAACATTGATTGTCACTCACTGCATCATTGATTGTCACTCATTGCAGCATTGTTTGTCACTCATTGCAGCATTGTTCATCATTCAGTACAGCATTGTTCATCACTCATTGCAGCATTGTTTGTCACACATTGCAGTATTGTTTGTCACTCATTGCATCATTGTTTGTCACTCATTGCAGCATTCATTGTCACACACTTGTCTCTGTGGCCGAGGGGTCAACAATGTTGCATTGTAAACCTTCTCGCCTCTCACCGCTGCATGTTTAAATCCCACTGGGAGCTCGACTTGTAAGTGAGGAAGTGTTGAGTCTGCCTCCACCACAAATATATTGACCGTCATATATAACATTGTGTTGAAAATGATGTAAAACACCATACAAACAAAGCATTTAATTTATTTGTTTGGCACTCATGGCAGCATTGTTTGTCACTCAATGCAGCATTGTTTGCCACTCATTGCAGCATGGTTTGTCACTCATTGCAGCAGCAGTCACTTCTCTGATTTTCCGACTGAAAACTCACATCTACATAAATAATTTGAGTCGGACATGGTATCGAGTGGTATGATTTTGCCCGATTTTTATGTTCATACAAAAGCACATGAAGTGCACAAAATAGCAACAGGGAACCAGTTTAATCTTTATTGTAACAACTTAAAACCAGCAGGAACTTGATAAACCATATTGCTGTTTCCACAGTATGATTGCAAAGGAGGTATATGAAAAACTGTTTTATCTTGATATTGAGTCGGACATAGCGTCTGACTTACAATCAGATTTAGTGAGTTTGAATCCCACTCAGGGAGCTCGACTTGTAAGTGAGGAAATGTCGATTCTTACGGATGGCGGGAGGTGTACAGTACTGGTTCTGCCAATGAAAAGTGGGTGGTCTGCCTCCACCACAAAAAAAAGACCGTCATATATAATCTTAAATATGTTGAAAATGACGTAAAACACCATACAAACAAACAAACAAAGATAGTTTCATCACTTAACGTTACATGAATATTGAAAGATGAAATAGAATAATCATTCATATGTACTCCCAAATAATGCCAACAAATAGACCCATTCTTTCTTCCATATTCTCACAAAAACACAAGTGTCTGACTCGAGATCAAAACCATTCAGCTCGATATTATGTCTGGGTTACTGTTTTGCATTAAAACATGCTGTTTCAACAGTGAAATGCATATAAACAAACATGGAAGTATTTATTTTAAAAAACCAAAGCCAGACTGAATTATGGTTTTACATCAATCACTCCCAGTCATTTACCCTACCATATTTGCCTACATTTCTTTATTTTCTGGAGTCATTTCTAATTAAATGCGTTAATTGGATCTTTATCTCCGTAAATTGCCACATTTTATGTCCATTTATGTCCATTGATGTTGGCAAAGTAAAGCTTATTTTAGGCCAATAAACATGATAAATGTCAGTTGAGGTAAGGTTATGAATCTGATGGACCTTGAATTGCCTTTGTAAGAAGCATACATTTATTGTTTTCATATTTGAGTGGGGTGAGAGAGGTAATAATTTTTCTACTTCCCCATAATTTTTAACCCTTAGTATCTGATTGAAGATCAGCAGAGCTAAATATGGGATGGCATCTGTCTGTCTGCTCGCCTATTAACTAACTTTTCGTATGATCGCTATACTTCTTCAAAATTAGTGAGCGAAACTTCACAGGAACATTCTCTGTGACACTGTGTTGGTCCTAACTAAAATTCAACTTCCTTCGAAATTCAAGATGGCTACCATGGCTAAAAATGTATTAAAAAAACACATGTTGGGATCGTAGTGATCTTGAACGATTGATACAATTATATTAACCAAAGTATTGACATGTGGTTGGTCCAAATAAATTTCATGTTAATGAAGCTTTCAAGATGGCCACCAGCAACCATCTTTGTTTACTTAGACTTTAACAGGAAAATCTTGTGATAACTTCTATTAAAGTTTTCTTTTGATTTCATTTGGAGCCCTCATTATGGTGTCTAGTTGGTTCAAAATGAAATTCAGTTTCTTCCAAAATCCAAGATGGCCACCATGGCTTAAAGTAGACAAAACAAAATACAATTTGTGATCAGTACACCAGTATTGAAATGTTATCTAAACTATTTTGAAGGTGATGAGCATGACAGAAGAAGGGTTAAAAGAAATTTGCATTGGTAAGGCTTCCAAGATGGCCACTGGTAGACATCTTTGTTCACAAAGAAACTTTCATTAATCTTCATGAAATTTTGGAGGGACACAGTTTGAAGTATCCAAGAGGTTCTGTCTTAGCACCAGACTCACTTGGTTTATATATAGCACCAGACTCACTTGGTTTATATATAGCACCAGACTCACTTGGTTTATATATAGCACCAGACTCACTTGGTTTATATATAGCACCAGACTCACTTGGTGTATATATAGCACCAGACTCACTTGGTTTATATATAGGAAAAAGTCTATAATTTGCTTCTATTCATTAACTTTTGATAAAACCTTCCTTCATAGAAAGGCTGCTGGTTATGTCTAATTTGTTGAGGTATTTTGTACTTTGAACAGCAATTAATTATAAGATACTGTTTTTTGCTGTATTTTTTTCAGAACTTCACATTAAATAAGTGGGCGTATCAAATTCAGTCATGTTCTTCGAGTGCATGAAGAGCTTTGATCTCTTGTTAACTTTGTTTCCTACTTTCTGAAACATTTGGCTTTTGTTTTTGCCTATTGAGCAGATGAAATATTTATTTCTACTGCGTCCCTACGGCAGAGCTTATTATTGTTATTAGGCAAATTAAGTTAGCGGAGAAGAAACAGTGATTGCTCTACTAATTCATCTCACAAAGCACTGTCCTAAGATTATTTGCATATCTAACCTTTGGCTAAATAACCAGAAAAGACGAGCTAATTATTTAGGCATTGCAAAAATGTTTGTTTGTTTGCTTGTATGGTGTTTAACGTCATTTTCAACACATGTAAAGTTATATATGTGTGGTGTGGTGAAGGCAGACCACCCACTTTTTCTGGGTAGAACCAGTACTGTACACCTCCCGCCATCTGTAAGAATCGACACTTCCTCACTTACAAATCGAGCTCCCAGTGGGATTCGAACCCGCAGCGGTAAGAGGCGAGGGTTTACCAACGTCGTTAACCGTTCGGCCATGGAGATGTAAGCATTTCGTTAATTATCTACACTGGCGTCCCTATAGAACGGACGTTGCAGCGACCAGTATCCTGGTGATAATTGAACCAAAGGAAAATATGTTTAAACTAATGACCAGGTATTTTTGTTTTCACCCTGGTATAGTGGTATTCTAATTATCTAAGTAATTTGTTTTATTTATTTTTTCGGTGGATAAATATTGGGTAGCACTTCGTAAACATGCCCATCAATTTCTATCAGTATGTTATTACCTATGCTTGTTCAGCTGGGGTGTCTCGGTCAGCCCATAATCAATGTGAATAGAGGATCTTCACACAAGAACTCGGATATAATTAAATGTATTGTACGAGACGGCGTATGAAATTAAAAGTTGGCAATGCTACGGCTTGCCTGAATCATTTTTACCTACTCGTTTAATAAATTCAATAAAACATTAGCACGAATGTAAGATTTTCTTTATCACTTAACTCATGATGGCATATAATGTCAAAAAAATGTGCCTTAATTACAATATGACGTCATTGATGAAAATTAAATAAAAATTGAAGGGGTGTTTTTTGTCCCATTAACAATAAAAACTGAGTCATATTGGGACAGCAATCCTAAAAGGAGACGATAAAAAGGATGAAATTTCCAGTCAGACATGCCTCTACCAGGGTCGTGAACCCACGCGAGATCTATAACAACTAGTGGAATAAAGTAAACAAAAAAGTGTGTTCCAGGACAGGCTGTTATATTGATGAGATGGTGAACCAAGTATAGGATCCTAGGATCATAAGCCCAACCCCTCTGGTCCCTTAAAATCAGATTTTGGGAGGGTCTCATTTTGCAAAACAATTAAGCCTGTTGGGGTAATTTTACATAGTAAGTAATTGGGGTAATTTTACAAAGTAATTGGGGTAATTTTACATAGTAAGTAATGTTTACAAATAATCAGATTTGAAGCGTGTGTCGGTTCCATGGTCACAATTACATTGCATATCATATCAAATTGCATATTGCATGGAGAAGAGAGGTGGGCGGAGGTGTAATCGACATTTAGCAAAAATTGCTTAAAATATATTTTGTTTGCACATTAATATTGATGATTTTGTCCAAATCTGAGCTGGAATCTGTTGAATTTGAATGTGCAACCATTTATTGCTCGTTGGGTTGGATCTTTTCATGAAATTTACTAGTGCTGGGTATCTCATTAAACCCCTGTCACACTAGGGCCGGGTTCTCACGGCGATCCCACGGCGTCCAAGAAAAATGCAGAACGCCAAGGTGCGCGCAGTACGATCGCAAGCATCGCCGCAGCAATGCAGTGGCATCGCCAGTAGACGCATTGGGATCGCATAGAACGCCAAGCGACGGCGCGCACTTTGAGCATGCACAAAACAAACGCCGTCGCTCGGCGTTCTGATAAGAGCGCAGTGGGGTCGCCGTAAGGTCGCCATAGCAGCGCAGTAAGGTCTCCTACAATGCCACAGGAGCTCCGCGGGCGCGCACAGAGGTCGCAGTGCGAACGCTGTGGTTGTCGGTGGCGCTTGCACAGAGATTGTACGGCGTTCTCTGAGATGTCACTGCGTCTCTACCGCGCTTATACGGCGCTTATACGGAGTGTTATTTATTTTTCTGCGCTCTTACAACGACTGTACGGAGCTGTCACGGCGATCATTGCGCTCCCAAGGCGCTTCTACCGCGTCCATCAGCGTTTGCATGACAAAACCGAACAAAATAGTATAAATGAATTATAGGTAGTGCAAACGAACGTCTTCAACACGCCGTCAGCGCAGTGTGAGCGCCGTGAAAGCGCAGTGCACGCAGTGAAAGCGCCGTGAGAGCGCAGACAATCGCCAACAAGAACTCCGTAGGAACGCGATAGAATGCCATGGGAGCTCCGTAGCAACGCCTTGGTCGCTGTGAGGACGCCGTGACATCTCCATCTTCACGAAAAATATCAGATTTTTCTTGCGATTTCACGGCGTTCTGGAAAATTAAACAACGCCGTGCCAACGCAGTGGAAACGCGCTATAGTGTGACAGGGGCATTACGTATCACAATATATTTTCTTGTACAATTGCATTGATAATTTCAATAGTCTTTGCCGATTTCCTGGTGTACTTCGATGCAGATGACATAACGTGATGCAATTGGTTGTGCTTGTGAATGAGAAACATTGTGCAGGGCAGTTCCGAGGGTGACAATGTCTACTTTCTGTTCTGTATTCAACGTCGAGTAATGTCTTTGCAAATGAGTTTCCAAATGTGATGTGCATTGTGATTAATGCTAGATTGCCTAGATCTAGACTAGACTACTATTGTAGCACTCTTTTTAAACTTGCTAATCTCAAACTGATCCCAAACACACGATTGGACTGGACTACTATTGTTACGCATCCTTTTTAAGCCCAAAGCAATCCCAAACACGCGACTTTGCTCTTTTGTTTTTAACATTTCTCAATCACTTGAGTCGGCCATGCTTGTCTGAGTGCATGGCACCCAGCACTACATATGCGTATTTTACAATAAGCGAACACATGATATTATTTGAAGTGCATCTATTTTTAACTATGATGGTACCCACTTCCCAATATGTGTTTACGATTGTATTACAAACATGGGAACCGTATGAGGTTAAAAATAAAACTGAGTCGCCGATTACTATTTACTTTCATAATCAAAACACGTGTAGAGAAAACCGGTACGAACCGGTATGCTAAAAAAATACCACATATTATTTTGAGGTCTGTATCACAATACACCGATAAACTGATAATACCGTGCAGCACTAAAATTTACGGTTGTATTTTGTGACGTCGGTTTCAATCTGTGCTGCTCCATGGTAGGAATGGTAAATCAGTGCATTTAAAACCTTCTCGCCTCTTACCGCTGCAGGTTTAAATCTCACTGGGAGTTCGACTTGTAAGTTAGAAAAGTGTCTATTCTTATGGATGGCGGGAGGTATACAGTACTGGTTCTACCCAGAAAAAAGTTGAAGGTCTGCCTCCACCATAAAAAAATTGACCGCCATATATAGCCTAAAATGTGCTGGAAATTATGTAAAACACCATACAATAATCAACATCGATCTGTGTGTATTTGCTACTTATTGTTGCTAAATATAGCCATATAATTTTATTATGGTAGAGAGAAGATTGTTATATACTCACGCAAAAAAAAGTACCCCCTTTTTTGCTGGTGTTCCCATTGGCCAGTTTTTGAGGGCGTAGGACAGCTTGAACAGCGCTATAATTAAAGAATGTTTGATTTTTTAAGCACATTTCACTGAGTACTAAATATTTGTTTAAACAGTTTCAAGCTATACTCTTTTATGGATGCTATGGAAACCTTAAAGGGAGGTAATTTAATGATTTTTGATAATCAAAAGATGCTACCTACACAATTGGTGTTGTGTTTTTCTGTGATCTTTTTTGAAAGCAACATATAGAGAATATTGTTTTGGACAAATTGAGGTAATGCTTGTAGATTTTATGTGTTTTTACCAAAAATGCATGGTTTAAGAAAAAGGGGGATAACATGATTGTGTACTGAACTTTTCAAAAAAAATCTTTTGTTTGGACTATTGGTGGTGGTCGATCTAATTATTCTATATACATCATTTATTATTACCTGTTTTGCTGTCTATAATAAGGGAAAGGAAAAGGGGAACTTTTTATTTTTGCTCAGTATATTATGACCCCGGCATCCCCCCCACCCCCTCCTCCCCATCCCCCCTCCCCCCACCCCTACCCCATACCTGTCTATAAATAAAACAAAATCCTCTGAACATGTATTTGAGTTGGAATAAATTTAAATAACTTTCATTTATTTGTAAATTAGAAACCTACCGTTGCGCAGGCTCATGAATCATTTGTTGCTGTGCGAGAATTGCCAATAATACCGTTGCCAGGCAGGCCACCTACAGCATATGTCAATGATATTACTCCAGTTGCATAATTATTGCAAACAGGAAAAAAGATGTGGTCGCACACAATGCACACTGTCCTCGACTTCAAGGACCATTTTAGCTGGGGGTTTTCATTTTATTTCTCATTATGTTTTGACAGCATGATATTTGTATTGTGTTTGTGTTTGTAATTAGTAGATGCAAGGTGAAACAATTTTGGCCTTGTCTGCAACTGCCATGGCAAGTGCCTGATTTCAGATATGAATGTGAACTCTCCAGTCATAATGCTGTTATTGTATCAATATTATAATATGGATGTATGTATGTAAGGGTTTAACAATCATTCAGTCATATGTAGCAACGGTTTCACTTGTAGCAATGAGTTCAGTGCTCACCTTTATAGTGCTGCAACCCTGGTATACCACTCGATACCTATACTGACACGAGACCGACCAGACCTAGAACTACCCTTTATATGGTGAGCAGCAAGCAAGGGAGCTACTTGTACCCTTTTATAAACTCTTTGGTATGAACTGGCGGGGGATTGAACCCACGACCTCCCACATGTGAGGCGGACACTCTGCCATTAATATCTTATTTGTGTTTTCAAATATTGCTCTTGTAAATACAATGCAATGAGAGAGTCCAGTGGAGAGTGTGCCTCGCATGCGGGTTGTTTATCTGAGGTTCAATTCCCGTCTGGATCATGCCAAAGACTTTTTAAAACTGGTACTAGTGAATTTTCTAGAATTCCACCCACTAGTTTTAAATGGGGAGTTTTCAGATTAAAAAAAAATACTTATGAACAGATAGTCAACCAGTTTAATTATCCAGATGCATACCTTTAATCTCTCTCATTTCTCCCTCATTTTTCTGTAATTTCTCTCTCATTTCTCTCTTATTTCTCTCGCATATCTCCATGCAATTGCAATACATCATCTTTGAAATATTATTCAAAACCCAATTTAGTTTGCAATTTGCAGGGAAAATAAAACGCAACTTAGCATGGGAAGTCGTTATCATCTGGATGATTGAAAATGCACAATAGATTCCATCTGCAACTCTCAAGACAATAATGTACATTCTTCTTGAAATAGGAAACATTCATTGTCTACTTTTGAATGCAAAAAAATAAACTTTGTAAAATGGAAGCCTCCATAGAGTAAGTTATTGGTTTACATTCAATAAATGTAGCTATAGTTGACAGAAAGGATTTGAGTAATGTTGTTTTGAAGAGACACCATTAAAGCATGTGCCAGGAATAGTAAGTGTCTGTTATACCTCTGTATCCCCTGCAGCCTGCTCATCATTTTGTAGAGCGCTAAAGTAGTTGGGTTATCAATATCTGAGAGTGTCAATGACTGTCTGGGTCATCAGTGTCTGAGAGTGTCAAGTGACTGTCTGGGTCATCAATATCTGAGAGTGTCAAGTGACTGTCTGGGGCATCAATATCTGAGAGTGTCAAGTGACTGTCTGTGTAATCAATATCTGAGAGTGTCAAGTGACTGTCTGTGTAATCAATATCTGAAAGTGTCAAGTGATTGTCTGTGTCATCAATATCTGAGAGTATCAAGTGACTGTCTGGGTCATCAATATCTGAGAGTATCAAGTGACTGTCTGGGTCATCAATATCTGAGAGTGTCAAGTGACTGTCTGTGTAATCAGTATCTGAGAGTGTCAAGTGACTGTCTGTGTAATCAATATCTGAGAGTGTCAAGTGACTGTGTAATCAATATGAGAGTGTCATATCACTCTCTGGCTCATCATTGTCTGAGAGTGTCAAGTGACTATCTGGGTCATCAGTATCTGAGAGTGTCAAATGACTGTCTGTGTCATCAGTATCTGAGTGTGTCAAGTGACTGTCTGTGTAATCAATATCTGAGAGTGTCAAATGACTGTCTGTGTCATCAGTATCTGAGTGTGTCAAGTGACTGTCTGGGTCATCAATATCTGAGTGTGTGATGTCACTGTCTGGGTCATCAGTATCTGAGTATGTCAAGTCACTGTCTGGGTCATCAATATCTGAGAGTGTCAAGTCACTGTCTGGGTTATCAGTATTTGAGTGTGTCAAGTGACTGTCTGGATGATCAATATCTGAGTGTGTCAAGTGACTGTCATGAGTAAGCAATATCTAAGTGTGTCAAATGACTGCTTGGGTGATCAATATCTGAATGTGTCAAGTCACTGTCTGGGTCATCAATATCTGAGAGTGATAGTCTGTGTAATCAATATCCGAGTGTGTCAAGTGACTGTCTGGGTGATCAATAGCTGAGTGTGTCAAGTGACTGTCTGGATGATCAATATCTGAGTGTGTCAAGTGACTGTCTGTGTGTTCAATATCTGAGTGTGTCAAGTGACTGTCTTGAGTAAACAAATATCTGAGTGTGGCAAGTGACTGTCTGGGTCATCAATATCTGAGTGTCTCAGCTGACACTCTGGGTCATGAATATCTCAGTGTGTCAAGTCATTGTCTGGGTGATCAATATCTGAATGTGTCAAGTGACTGTCTGGATGATCAATATCTGAGTGTGTCAAGTGACTGTCATGAGTAAACAATATCTGAGTGTGTCAAGTGACTGTCTGGGTGATCAATATCTGAATGTATCAAGTCAGTCTGTGTGATTAATATCTGGGTGTGTCAAGTGACTGTCTTGATGATCAATATCTGAGTGTGTCAAGTGACTGTCTTGGTGATCAATATCTGAGTGTGTCAATTGACTGTCTGTGTCATCAATATCTGAGTGTATCACGTCAGTCTGGGTGATTAATATCTGAGTGTGTCAAGTGACTGTCTGGGTGATCAATATCTGAGTGTGTCAAGTGACTGTCTCGAGTAAACAATATCTGAGTGTGTCAGTTGACTGTCATTAATATCTGAGTGTGTCTAGTGACTGTCCAGGTCATCAATATCTCAGTGTGTAAAGTAACTGCCTCGGTGATCAATATCTCAGTGTGTGAAGTCACTGGTCGGGTTATCTATAGGCAATAGTGTCCCTGTCAATGGCTGCCGTCATCAGTATCTGACTGTCAAGTGACTGGTCGGGTCATCTATATCTGCAATAAGGATATTGAATCATTATGTTTTGTATAGAGCCTAAACAGCACATATATATGTAAAAGAGTGATTGTCGGTGATCATACCAAAATAAGTGAATTTCACATTTTTTTTGCATAATAACCTTTTTAACTACATTTTTTTGGCTAAACAAAAGTTGTATTGAAGGTTTCTTGATGTGTTAAAATTTTATTGATTAAGTTTGGGTTTCAGCTTGTTTACTTCTTAATAATGTTGGTAAATAGTCACTTTCAACATATTTATGTGAGAATGTACCACAGAGATGCTGGATGAGTCTGACAATAACCATAATCGACCAGTTTAAGGTTGATGGCCCTTGAAAAATCAGGGAAATGTCAATTAATGACAATTTGGATGAAATGAATTTACCTGACTCGGCAAAATTACTGGAGGATATGAATTCAAGTATATGAAGCTAATTTATAATACATGGAAATAAGTGATGCTTGTTTAATTCAAATCCTTAGGGATAAATCTGGGCTAAATCTCAGTGACATTATATATTGTGTAAACTTGTAAATGTGTCAGCACGATGGCTGACATAATATACCTATTCTTTATACGCTATATACCGCCTAGGTAATGGACTGTTTGTCCGAAATCATTGACCGTTTCAGTTTTTATAGGATGGCGAGTTGTCCGTCGTCCATTGTCGTCATCGGTTAACTTTTGCATTGTGAACACACTAGCTCCTTCATTTATTATTTGATCTTTACCAAATTTTGCCAGATAGTTAATATCAATGAAAGCTCAGACAAGTTAGAAAACCAGCCAGTAGATCAGTAACACCAGAGTTATGGCCCTTGTTTTGTAGAAAAATGCAATTTTCTGCCTTGTTAACACTCTAGCACCTTCATTTATTATTTTATCTTTACCAAACTTGCACAGATTGTTAATAGCAATGAAATCTTGGACCAGTCCCAAAACCAGCTATATCGGACCATTTATGCCAGAGTTATGGTCCTTGCTTTTGCTAAAAAAATGTTTCTGCCTTGTGAACACTCTAACACCTTCATTTATTATTTAATCTTTACCAAACTTACAAGATTGTTAGTATCAATAAAAGCTTGGACAAGGTCGAAAACCAGCCAAATCGGATCAGTAGCATTAGAGTTATGGTCCTTGGTATTCTGAAAAAAACACATATTATGCCTTGTGAACACTCTAGCACCTTCATTATTATTTGATCTTTACCAAACTTGCAAAGATTGTTAATAATAATGAAATCTTAGACAAGTTCGAAAACCTGCCAAATTGGACCATTTGCACCAGAGTTATGGTCCTTGATTATCTGAAATATGCTATAATTTGGCCTATCGGATCTTTTCCAAACTTTACCAGATTGTTGATATCAATAAAAGTCCTTGATTTAGTTAAAAATGCTGTATTTTGCCTCATTAAGACGATTGAGCCTTCATTTGGTCGGATTTTTTTGAAACTTTGCAGGGATGATCAGTATCAATTTGACAAATATAGTTATGCACGTCACCGTGTTCCAGTTGAATGATTTTTGGCAGAGTCACGGCCCTTTAAAGGTACACAGACTTTGTCTGGACTATTTTTTTCCTGAACCCCTGGTCGGATTTCAACGAAACTTTGCAGGGAGGATCAGTACCATGCCTAGTGGTGTATATCATCACCATGTTTGGGTTGAATGTTTTTTGGCAGAGTTATGGGATTGATACACAAACTTTATCCAGACTAGTCACTTTTGAACTCCTGGCCAGATTTCAATGAATTTTGGTGGGAATGATGACTACCAAGACTATAGTTGCGCATGTCATTGCTGTGTTCTGGTTGTATGATTTTTGGCTTCTCCTGAACGCCTGGCCGGATTTCATTGAAACTTGGCAGGGATGATCAGTACCAAGCCTAGTTATACATATCATCACCGTCTTTATGTTGAATGATTTTTGACAGTTCCGGTTTCGTTTTTTATCAAGAAGGACGTCTCTAAAATAACTCTCTCAAAATCGTCGACTATATCAACGCAGAATCCAACCATTCAACCCCTAAAGCATCTATAATATTTTCAACATCGATCAACAAACATTCAGGATGGCCTCTACCTAATCATTTTTGTCAAAATAGCAAATTGTTTGTTTTTTTGAACATTTGTTCGGGTTTGTCGACCATTTTCAATATTGGATGGCTGTTTACTTGTTTCTCTTCTAAATTAATGCATTCAATACATCTATTTTGTCAATGGTGAAACTGTGCTAGTGACTTAGTCGATATTTAAAGTACTTAAAAATAGACAATTTCATAAATCGGAACCGGACGTAAATTACCAGAAAACTTAAAAGATTATCAAAATGGACTTACGAAAGTAGGTCTCAAATTTGTAGGCTTAGACTGTACACTATAGTAAAGTGGTGTACCACCAGACTGAGAAAACATTTCCAAAAGGGCCCAAGAAACCAACGGTTTGAAATGGCCTTGAAGACAGTATGAACAGTATAAACAGTATGACACAGTTATTGCCCCTAATACACAAACTTTGTCCTGACTAGTTTTCCTGAACTCCTGGCTGGATTTCAGTGAAACTTGGCAAGAATGATCAGTACAAAGCCTAGTTGCTCATATTGCTGTCATGTTCAGGTTGAATGTGTTTTTTTTGCGTTGTAGCTCTTTAAAGGTTTTAATACACAAACTTTGTCTGGACTAGTTCTCCACAACCACTGGTCGGCTTTCAACATAACTTGGTTGCGGCTATCATTGTCCTGTTCCGGTTGTACAGACTAGTTCCCCTGAAACCCTGGCCGGATTTCAGTGAAACTTGGTAGGGATGATCAGATGATCAGTACGAAGCCTAGTTGCGCATATCATCGCTGTGTTCCCGTTGAATGATTTTTGGCTGCTATGGAGTTATGGCCCTTATACGCAAACTTTATCCGGACTAGTTTTCCTGAACCCCTGGATTTTAGTGAAATGGAAAGGAATGATCAGTACAAAGCCTAGTTGCGCATATTGTTGTCGTGTTCCCCATCACAGACTCCATGTAGCAAGTAGAGCAATACAGGCCGTCTTTGGCCTCTTGTTAGCTCTTCTGGTCGAAGGCAAGCAGAGCTTATGGTATGGCGAGTTGTCCGTCATAGCTTATACGGAAGGGAAGGTTGTGTTTCATTTGGGGCCACTGGGGTCAAGGGCAAGGTCGCTGTTACTAGAAATAGAAAAATTGTTCCCGCTCAGTAACTTTTGTTTGGAGTGAGGTCGGCCGGAAATTCAAGATGGCCGCCATGGTTAAAAATAGATTTTCAAAAAACAAGTCTGTAGCGACTACTTCCTGAAATCAAAATCAATCAGTAGAGCTTCAAGGTCATTGACCTCTTGTTTGGGTAGGGAAGGCAGGAGGGGCGGGGGTGGGCGTCGTCGGAGGGATAATAGCATATGGTGTTTTTTTTTAAAGGGCTCTCCAACCAAAAACAAACAAACACATATAAGCAGACGCATCCTTGACAATTGAGATGACAAAAATTTTCCTCGTACATCTTTTCACCCTGTGAAAGTTTTAAAAACCCATGTGACGTCACATTTCTTGTAACTTGTGGTGTTGGAATGTGGACTTCGGGAAAACACGGTATTGTGATTGTTGCAATGTTTTTAATAAAATTAGAATTTAAAAGATCTATCCGATTTATTTATAAACATTTAGCTACTGAATGACATTTTGTTCATTACCATTTATAAGCTAATTTCAGAATTTATCGCACCACTACACAAAACAACGCTTGCGTAAACTGGTGACCAAACATTTTTTTGGGTAGCAAAAAGTACTTTTTTCTAATTTTCTTGAAAATTTAAATACTGCTAGAGGAAGAATTAAACTCATCGTTCATGCTCTTGTCTTTTTCTCGCTGTTAAAATCTCCATAAAAATTGAATTACAAAATAAAAATAACTGAAGTCGATCGATAAACGGTCGACATTTTCCTATTTCACTGCTTTTTTATTGGAGATAATTTTTACAATAACACAACATGGACGGCACATGTTTTAAAAAGTAGAATATGAAAATAATGGTTATTTTATAAGAAAATGGCTTGTATAAATTCTTTATGAATTTTAATAATAAAAAAGTAATTTTAAAAGTGTTTTGTTGAAAGCACCCGATTGAAAAATGTCTCATTATTTCCGCGTGAAATTGTATGGACGGTCATGAAACGTTTTTTTGGGTAGAAAAAAGTACTTTTTCCAAATTTTAATGATATTTTGCAGGCTTGTAGAGGAAGATTTTTTCTTGACGTCATTGCTGTCGTCTTTTTTCTCGCTATAAGAACAAATTGTAATTATCAAGTTGATTAAAAGCTCAAATTTCACTTAAATTTTCGAAACAGTCGGCGATTTGTAAATGCCTAGAAATTGTGTTTTTAATAAAACAGAATAGTCAAAACACGTAAAAACTTAAAATCCACTGTGTAACAAACGAATACATGTATTTGTTTATGTGTGTCATCTTTGTACATTGTCAGCCTAATACAATTTACATCACTGGTGTCATTTTGACCGCCATCCTGAAATCTGCTCAAAACGCAGTTTGTTTAAGTTTTTTGCGCGTGACGTTTTTAAGTAAATATGCCTTCCTCGACGGCTTGGCGCACCCACAGATTGTATCTTAATGTTAAGATTTTTGTTGACTTGTGATTGTGTTTTCAAAAAATCCAAATTTCTTTTTCTTTATTTTGAGGTCCAAGATCAAGTATGACATGTAGAGACCTGATAGCCCTAATAGTTTTCTCATAAATGATGTTACATCATGCAAGATGATCAAAGGCAGCTTATCATAAATATTATTCTTTTAACAAAATGCTTTCAGATATTACCGAATTCACCATTTGTTTTGGGACAAGATAAATTAATTTCAATTATAACATACCTTACTATATATAGTAACATATTTTAGTAGAAAACCAATGGTTATCAGTCCTATTTCAAAATCCATAATTGGCCCACTGTGCCATTATGGATTACGGAAAATCGGAACGGTAGCAACAGACTGTCCGCACGCGATGACGTCGACGTCATCAAGCAACACAAAGACGTAATATTGAAGCGCTATGGCTGAAGAGCGGACGTTGAAATTTCAACTGCAATTTTGACGTCCAATAAATAAACGTTAAAATGTTGAAATATATCAATTAAGTGAAAGATGTGGTTTTTAAACACAGACAAGGAAGAATTTAAACTAAATTAACTTAATTTATAAATTTATTAGATTTGCCAAATAATTGCAAATAAATTATACCGCTTTGTATGCATGTCGATTTATTTTGTCTTAAAAATGCTCCTGTTGTTCTTATTCTTCTGCATTTATAGTAAGTTATGTCATAAAAAGGCAAATATACGGCCATGGTGTGCCTTTTGTCGATAATGGCGAATCACGGCAGTATATTAACCTCTAATAATTAGTATCCCACAATTATTGCAGACTTAATTTGAGGTTATATGTTGAATGTTACATGAATGAATCAAACCAACAGCAGATTAGCGCCCAGGTCACTAGTTGAAGACTAGCCTACCCAGGTCACTAGTTGAAGACTAGCCTATCTAACCAACAGTAGATTAGCACCCAGGTCACTAGTTGAAGACTAGCCTATCTAACCAACAGTAGATTAGCGCCCAGGTCACTAGTTGAAGACTAGCCTATCTTTTATCAAGGTTTCCATATATCATTGGTGGATTAAAATGATGATTCTTGCTTTTTTTCCTGATTTTCTTCTTGGCATGAGATGTGTGTATAAAAAATATCCCATTAGGCAAACCACTTATGTGATTTACAAGACCGTTGCCTGTGATAAAATCTGTTTTCCATTGACCTTGTCGTGTCAAAGACCTGATTTCTTGTTGTGTAATTAGTGGTAACAGATATAATATAAGTGATAATGTGATAACGTGGATTGCTGATGCCAACTGCGATCAATTCTAATTCAGGTTTTGATGATGTAAAAAACATCTCACAAGGTGTGCAAGTCATGATCAGTACAAATAAGTGATTATTACAAACACTGTTACAATTAAACAAGTGATTATTACAAACACTGTTACAGTTAAACAAGTGATTATTACAAACACTGTTACAATTAAACAAGTGATTATTACAAACACTGTTACAATTAAACAAGTGATTAATACAAACACTGTTACAGTTAAACAAGTGATTATTACAAACACTGTTACAGTTAAACAAGTGATTATTACAAACACTGTTACAATTAAACAAGTGATTATTACAAACACTGTTACAATTAAACAAGTGATTATTACAAACACTGTTACAATTAAACAAGTGATTATTACAAACACTGTTACAGTTAAACAAGTGATTATTACAAACACTGTTAAGTTAAACAAGTGATTATTACAAACACTGTTACAATTAAACAAGTGATTATTACAAACACTGTTACAGTTAAACAAGTGATTATTACAAACACTGTTACAATTAAACAAGTGATTATTACAAACACTGTTACAATTAAACAAGTGATTATTACAAACACTGTTACAATTAAACAAGTAATTCAGCGGGGTTTGAATTCAGGACCTCTCTCATGCAAGGTGGATGCTCTACCAATGTCGCCATGAAAGCTAGCTCTGTGGAGAGACAACAGTTAATGTGCTTATAATTACCTATCTGTTTACTTACAACCCCAACTGTCATTCCTGCTACATTGTGGCATTTGATCTGCCTTATAATTGATGCTCCTATAATGCCCCTATTTGTCACCATTGTGAAAATAATATATTTGGAAATCTCACTCTCATCATTTCGATATTGGCTATTGTATTAAATCAAGTGAATATTATGGTGTTATGGCCCTTTAATTTTAGTTTAATTTTTGGCAAAACAGCTTGTTTGCCTTAAAGTTCTTTCAAATGTTTCAAAACATTAGGTACAAGATGGTAAGGACTTGATTGACATCATGGGCAGATTGTTTCAGCATAACAATAATACCAGAGTTATGGCCCTTTGTTGTTTCTTTAACAGCAAAATTTACTTAATTATATTATACTATATTGAATTAAATCTTCTGACTTCAGTATTGATTGTGAACTAGTGCTGAACCAAATGAACCTAGCTCTTTACATTGCTAGTATGTGTATAACAAACGGGGTTATTTTCAGCATGTTCTTTATTACCTCTCTTTTATTTTGTAATTCAATTAAACTAACCCTATGTCAGACTCCAGTTACATGATGATTCTATCTCATTCCACTTAGAGCATCATATTAACCCTTAACCCGCTAGTTACTCGCAGGCTGATCAGGGTTTACAATGTCCAGCTGCTCATCAGTAATTTTCCCCAGAACACCCCTTTGTCACGTAAATGGAAGAACAGTCCATTATATATGTAGTGGGTTAAAGGATAACGGACACACATCTACAGAGCCTTTTATTACAAGGGACACACTCTTTGTATCTGGCAGCCTTCTTTAACATGCAATAAAAGTTGAACTTAGTTGAAGGTTATATATATATTTATTTAGTTCTAATACAAAAACTTGGCATTTGGTGTTTTAATTGCCGACTCAGATCGGGGATTTATTGTGCTAGGTTCCAAACTTAACTCTGGATAAAGAGAATTTATGGTTAATGCTTTCTTTATCCTTGCTGTATATCTGTTTGGTATCCATGTTTACTTTACAAGGCAAGAATTTATGTTAATTTGGAGCATCAAAATTAATGTTTGGCATGTTCTTTCAGCAAGTAGATTTCCCATGATCCACTGTCTTAGGTGTCCTATGAAACAGTCAGATAAGAATCACATTTATATTCTGTTCTAATCCTTTAGGCTGCCAAAAAGTGTCATGACATACGGGCAGCACTCCAATTTTGTCAACAGTGTACTTGTAATTATGATACACTAACACCTTAGTTGTCAAGTATCATCATTGTCAATTGAATTTCCTCATTCCCCATGCACTATTTTCTCATTCCCCATGCACTATTTTCTCATTCCCCATGCATCGCACCAATGCACTAGTGCAATTTATGGCAGAACAAAGCTATACAGAAATCGGACAAACATCTTTGAAGGGACTAACTAGCTGCTCCATCTGATGGCTGAGATGGTATTTGACAAACCTCTATGGTACAATAGATAACGGTCCATTTTTTTGTGGTAGAGACAGACCACTCATATTTCCTGGGCAGATTCTTATACGGATGGCAGGATTAATATACTGTACTGGTTCTACCCAGGAAAACTGGGGTGGTATGCCCTCTAGCTACCACAAAACAATTGACGGTCATATATGGCCTAAACATTTGCTAAAAATGATAATGATGTAAAATATCATTCAAACAAACAAACATCTTTTTTCCAGGTTATCTACTTCTTTAGTTACTATTTTTAGCCTGGAATTTACAGAAACATAATTAGTGATATCTCACAGTGCACATTTAAATAATTAATAGCATCTGTGATCAGGAAGTGTTGACATAGGGAGTGTTGACATGAAGTATATCACTAATATGTAATAATTATGGATCTTTGATAACCTACAGACAGACACTTGAAATCAGGTTCTCGCTGTAACATATGCATTTTACTATGTAAAGAAAACTGAATTTCCATTACGTGGTCGAAGTTTTAACTTTCATACCCCATCCAACCCCTTCTCCAAGAAGCGCAAATGGGGTTGCCTGGGGTATGAAATAACACCTTAATTTTGGCTTAAAAAGTTTGCATATTTTAAAATTAAAACAGTTAACAGGTAATTTTAAACGGGTTATCATCTTTTTTTCAGTAAAAAATGCTTTTAAACGTGTTTTATTGTCGATATATTCGTTATAAAACCCTGCTAATATTGGCATTCCCATGGCTTACTGGAATTAAGGCGGGACCACGTAATGCATTGAACCTTGCTGGATTACTGTCAGCTGTCATTAATCCCCTGGATTGGATTACTGCCAACTGTCATTAATCCCCTGGATTGGATTACTACAAACTGTCATTAATCCCCTGGATTGGATTACTGTCAACTGTCATTAATCCCTTGGATTACTGTCAACTGTTATTAATGCCCTGTATTGGATTACTGTCAACTGTCATTAATGCCCTGGATTGGATTACTACCAACTGTCATTAATCTCCTGGATTGGATTACTACCAACTGTCATTAATCCCCTGGGTTGGATTACTGCCAACTGTCATTAATCCCTGGATTGGATTACTGTCAACTGTCATTAATCCCCTGGATTGGATAACTGCCAACCGTCATTACATTACGTGGTACCGCCTTAATTCCATTAAACGATGAGAAAGTTATATTAGCCGGATTTTATAACAGATATTTCGGACAATAAAACACGTTTAAAACATTTTTCAGTCAATAACCTGTTTAAATTTACCTATTACATGTTTTAATATTACAATATGCAAACTTTTAAGCTGAAATTAAGGTTTTATTTCATACCCCTGCCAACCCCGTTTTCGGTTCATGGAGAAGGGGTTGGATGTGGTTACTGAAAGTTAATACTCAGACCACGCATTGATCCCCTGCAGAATTCCTCATATGTGACCTGCAGACTGAATACCACGGTTTTGTGGGTATCGACAACATGATATTCACTTCAGGTAATCATCTTCATCTCCATTATTGTCATATTTTGCTCATCACCATTCCCCATTACAGTGCTCACCACCATTCCCCATTACAGTGCTCATCACCATTCCCCATTACAGTGCTCACCACCATTCCCCATTACAGTGCTCATCACCATTCCCCATTACAGTGCTCACCACCATTCCCCATTACAGTGCTCATCACCATTCCCCATTACAGTGCTCATCACCATTCCCCATTACAGTGCTCATCACCATTCCCATAACAGTGCTCACCACCATTCCCCATTACAGTGCTCACCACCATTCCCCATTTCAGTGCTCATCACCATTCCCCATTCCAGTGCTCATCACCATTCCCCATTACAGTGCTCACCACCATTCCCCATTACAGTGCTCATCACCATTCCCCATTACAGTGCTCACCACCATTCCCCATTACAGTGCTCATCACCATTCCCCATTACAGTGCTCATCACCATTCCCCATTACAGTGCTCATCACCATTCCCATAACAGTGCTCACCACCATTCCCCATTACAGTGCTCACCACCATTCCCCATTTCAGTGCTCATCACCATTCCCCACTCCAGTGCTCATCACCATTCCCCATTCCAGTGCTCATCACCATTCCCCATTACAGTGCTCATCACCATTCCCCATTACAGTGATCATCACCATTCCCCATTACAGTGCTCACCACCATTCCCCATTCCAGTGCTCATCACCATTCCCCACTCCAGTGCTCATCACCATTCCCCATTCCAGTGCTCATCACCATTCCCCATTACAGTGCTCACCACCATTCCCCATTACAGTGCTCATCACCATTCCCCATTACAGTGCTCACCACCATTCCCCATTACAGTGCTCATCACCATTCCCCATTACAGTGCTCACCACCATTCCCCATTACAGTGCTCATCACCATTCCCCACTCCAGTGCTCATCACCATTCCCCATTCCAGTGCTCATCACCATTCCCCATTACAGTGCTCACCACCATTCCCCATTACAGTGCTCATCACCATTCCCCATTACAGTGCTCACCACCATTCCCCATTACAGTGCTCATCACCATTCCCCATTACAGTGCTCATCACCATTCCCATAACAGTGCTCACCACCATTCCCCATTACAGTGCTCACCACCATTCCCCATTTCAGTGCTCATCACCATTCCCCACTCCAGTGCTCATCACCATTCCCCATTCCAGTGCTCATCACCATTCCCCATTACAGTGCTCATCACCATTCCCCATTCCAGTGCTCATCACCATTCCCCATTCCAGTGCTCATCACCATTCCCCATTCCAGTGCTCATCACCATTCCCCATTACAGTGCTCATCACCATTCCCCATTCCAGTGCTCATCACCATTCCCCATTCCAGTGCTCACCACCATTCCCCATTCCAGTGCTCATCACCATTCCCCATACCAGTGCTCATCACCATTCCCAGTACAGTGCTCATTACCATTCCCCATTCCAGTGCTCATCACCATTCCCATAACAGTGCTCACCACCATTCCCCATTACAGTGCTCACCACCATTCCCCATTTCAGTGCTCATCACCATTCCCCACTCCAGTGCTCATCACCATTCCCCATTCCAGTGCTCATCAACATTCCCCATTACAGTGCTCATCACCATTCCCCATTACAGTGCTCATCACCATTCCCCATTCCAGTGCTCACCACCATTCCCCATTTCAGTGCTCATCACCATTCCCCATTCCAGTGCTCATCACCATTCCCCATTACAGTGCTCATCACCATTCCCCATTCCAGTGCTCATCACCATTCCCCATTCCAGTGCTCACCACCATTCCCCATTCCAGTGCTCACCACCATTCCCCATTACAGTGCTCATCACCATTCCCCATTACAGTGCTCATCACCATTCCCATAACAGTGCTCACCACCATTCCCCATTTCAGTGCTCATCACCATTCCCCACTCCAGTGCTCATCACCATTCCCCATTCCAGTGCTCATCACCATTCCCCATTACAGTGCTCATCACCATTCCCCATTACAGTGATCACCACCATTCCCCATTACAGTGCTCACCACCATTCCCCATTCCAGTGCTCATCACCATTCCCCATTACAGTGCTCATCACCATTCCCATTACAGTGCTCACCACCATTCCCCATTACAGTGCTCAACACCATTCCCCATTTCAGTGCTCATCACCATTCCCCACTCCAGTGCTCATCACCATTCCCCATTCCAGTGCTCATCACCATTCCCCATTCCAGTGCTCATCACCATTCCCCATTCCAGTGCTCACCACCATTCCCCATTCCAGTGCTCATCACCATTCCCCATTCCAGTGCTCACCACCATTCCCCATTCCAGTGCTCATCACCATTCCCCATACCAGTGCTCATCACCATTCCCAGTACAGTGCTCATTACCATTCCCCATTCCAGTGCTCATCACCATTTCCCATTCCAGTGCTCATCACCATTCCCCATTCCAGTGCTCATCACCATTCCCCATTCCAGTGCTCACCACCATTCCCCATTCCAGTGCTCACCACCATTCCCCATTCCAGTGCTCATCACCATTCCCCATACCAGTGCTCATCACCATTCCCAGTACAGTGCTCATTACCATTCCCCATTCCAGTGCTCATCACCATTTCCCATTCCAGTGCTCATCACCATTCCCCATTCCAGTGCTCATCACCATTCCCCATTCCAGTGCTCATCACCATTCCCCATTACAGTGCTCATCACCATTCCCCATTCCAGTGCTCATCACCATTCCCCATTCCAGTGCTCATCACCATTCCCCATTCCAGTGCTCATCACCATTCCCCATTACAGTGCTCATCACCATTCCCCATTACAGTGCTCATCACCATTCCCCATTCCAGTGCTCACCACCATTCCCCATTACAGTGCTCATCACCATTCCCCATTACAGTGCTCATCACCATTCCCCATTCCAGTGCTCACCACCATTCCCCATTACAGTGCTCATCACCATTCCCATTACAGTGCTCACCACCATTCCCCATTACAGTGCTCACCACCATTCCCCATTTCAGTGCTCATCACCATTCCCCACTCCAGTGCTCATCACCATTCCCCATTCCAGTGCTCATCACCATTCCCCATTCCAGTGCTCATCACCATTCCCCATTCCAGTGCTCATCACCATTCCCCATTACAGTGCTCACCACCATTCCCCATTACAGTGCTCATCACCATTCCCCATTACAGTGCTCACCACAATTCCCCATTACAGTGCTCATCACCATTCCCATTACAGTGCTCACCACCATTCCCCATTACAGTGCTCACCACCATTCCCCACTCCAGTGCTCATCACCATTCCCCATTCCAGTGCTCATCACCATTCCCCATTACAGTGCTCATCACCATTCCCCATTCCAGTGCTCATCACCATTCCCCATTACAGTGCTCATCACCATTCCCCATTACAGTGCTCATCACCATTCCCCATTCCAGTGCTCATCACCATTCCCCATTACAGTGCTCATCACCATTCCCCATTACAGTGCTCATCACCATTCCCCATTACGGTGCTCATCACCATTCCCCATTCCAGTGCTCATCACCATTCCCCATTACAGTGCTCATCACCATTCCCCATTCCAGTGCTCACCACCATTCCCCATTCCAGTGCTCATCACCATTCCCCATACCAGTGCTCATCACCATTCCCAGTACAGTGCTCATTACCATTCCCCATTCCAGTGCTCATCACCATTTCCCATTCCAGTGCTCATCACCATTCCCCATTACAGTGCTCATCACCATTCCCCATTACAGTGCTCACCACCATTCCCCACTCCAGTGCTCACCACCATTCCCCATTCCAGTGCTCATCACCATTTCCCATTCCAGTGCTCACAACCATTCCCCATTCCAGTGCTCACTACCATTCCCCATTCCAGTGCTCATCACCATTCCCCAATCCAGTGCTCACCACCATCCAGTGCTCACCACCATTCCCCACTCCAGTGCTCACCACCATTCCCCATTCCAGTGCTCATCACCATTCCCCATTCCAGTGCTCACCACCATTCCCCACTCCAGTGCTCATCACCATTCCCCACTCCAGTGCTCATCACCATTCCCTATTCCAGTGCTCATCACCATTCCCCACTCCAGCGCTCGCCACCATTCCCCACTCCAGTGGTCATCACCATTCCCCATTCCAGTGCTCACCACCATTCCCCACTCCAGTGCTCACCATCATTTCCCACTCCAGTGCTCATCACCATTCCCCATTCCAGTGCTCACCACCATTCCCCACTCCAGTGCTCACCATCATTTCCCACTCCAGTGCTCATCACCATTCCCCACTCCAGTTCTCATTACCATTCTCCACTCCAGTGCTCATCGCTATTCCCCACTCCAGTGCTCATCGCCATTCCCCACTCCAGTGCTCACCAGCATTCCCCACTCCAGTGCTCACCACCATTCCCCACTCCAGTGCTCATCACCATTCCCCTTTCTAGTGCTCACCACCATTCCCCATTCCAGTGCTCATCACCATTCCCCACTCCAGTGCTCATCACCATTCCCCATTCCAGTGCTCATCACCATTCCCCATTCCAGTGCTCATCACCATTCCCCACTCCAGTGCTCATCACCATTCCCCACTCCAGTGCTCATCACCATTCCCCATTCCAGTGCTCATCACCATTCCCCACTCCAGTGCTCATCACCATTCCCCACTCCAGTGCCCATCACCATTCCCCATTCCAGTGCTCACCACCATTCCCACTCCAGTGCTCATCACCATTCCCCACTCTAGTGCTCATCACCATTCCCCACTCCAGTGCTCATCACCATTCCAGCCCGATATGACGTTGTCGTTAAAGAGTTGTAAAACACCGTTCTGTGAACGCCTTAAAAACAATTTTTTACACTACTTTTATCGCGGTCTCTAGAGTCTGAAGCTCAGGATCGACTGAATTAAATAGTTAAGTACAAAGTGAACAAACGTATTGACCTAATTCTATTGTGACTTATGGGACATTTCCCCGGTTAATAGAATAATTATAATCCATTTGAGAATTGCATGCTGTATGTTAACGTAAATGTGGCCCTAATTAGAGGTAATGAGATTTACGAGATTCGTAACGAGTCTCTCAATAGAAATAAATCTGTTTTTTTTGTCTTTTTGTAGGTGAAAACAGGATTATAACCTTGTTAATAGAAGAGTCCATTTTTTAAATGCTGGGAATAAAGGGTTAACAAACACCACTGCGATTTATATATACTGAAAAATAAAAATAAACACATAATGGGTATTTATGATTCGCTATATATTGTATGTTTAATATGCTACTTCTAATCAAATGGTACAGGGCGACATAATAGGCCTGTCCTTTTGGAAAGAAGGTTTAAACAGCACCGAACCCACCAATGGTTACCCTTTTAAAGTTTCATTATCGACAGAATGCGCATTTGGCTCAAGCAGGTGAGCAAACTTAGGCTTTAAACGTTGCAATCTCTTAACATTAAAGATAAATGGCCACTCTTTTTGTAGTATTTTTAACTCTTAAACATCATATGAGCATTTCTTGATAGTCCCGGAGAGAAACATGTATTTAAAAATGCTACTAAGTTGTATGTAAAAATAAAAAAAAGATACTACTTTTACCACTGCTTGACTGCAGGGGGAAATGACGTAAACCTGCACAACTATTGATAGATAATTGATAAATACATTTATCTGTGGATTAATTTTACCTGTTCAAAGTTTTCTATGTCATCAAATAAAATCTTATTCTCGCTTTTCACAGATATTGCAATGTGTGAATTGTAAATATCTATTGTTGTGTATTGATTTCGATTTAAATAAACATAAACATGTTATAAATAGACATGTTAGTATCATTAAATACTGGCTAAGAGCGGTCAATACTGATAACGTTATTATAAAACACGTGTATGAAAGCGCAAAATCTGACTGTGAAAAGGGATTAAAAAATTGGGTGTCAAAAGTCATGTCATTACTAAATAGTAGTGGTTTCATGTATGCATGGCTTGACCCAAGCTCACTAAATGCAATACATTTTTGTACCGATATACAAACAACGACTAATAGATAATTATGTCCAAAACTGGTCAACCGACCTTGAAACGAATAGAGTGCTAACTCTTTACAAATCTGTTAAACACCATTTTGAATATGATAATTACCTAGATATATTGCATACCAGGCGCGATCGCAGTGTGGTAACCAGATTACGCTTGTCCTCTCATAGTTTAAGGATCGAGACAGGGAGGTATTCTCGTGAAAGGTTAGAAAGACATGAACAGATATGTCAAATATGTAACACTAATGATATAGAGGACGAGTTCCATTTTGCGTTAATATGTCCTATTTATAATACAATCAGAAGTAAATATATAAAACGATATTATAGCCATAGGCCTAGTATGTTTAAATTTATTGTTCTCCTTCAGTCAACAAACAAAAAAGATGTTATCAATTTTAGCAAATACATCTCAGAAGCTTTCTCTTTAAGACGTACCATGATAAATAACTTATAATCTCGTTCATCCTCACTATAATACAATTGTTCTATTGTACCGTATTAGATTTTGATTCCTATATATATATATTTATTTTTTTTCTCCATGATATATCTCCTTTTTTTCATGTTAATTCATAAATTAATGAACCTGTACTAATCTTGTTATTGTGGTCAAATTATATTTGTAAAATGTATGTTTATATGATGAAAAACTATGTAATAGTTTAAGTCAATAAAATTTCTTCTTCTTCTTCTTCTTCATGTTCATGAAACAATACATGGCTGGGGAACATTAAACACAATACTGGGATGGCTTGACCTTTGCAAGCAAAACCTCAACATTTATAATTTCATGTAACAAAGTATACTTTGATTAAAAGGTCTACTACATGACAGTGTTGTCCTTTCTGTAATTAGTTGTTACGTCCCTTTTTATACAAAATACATTGAGATATATCTGGAATATTACGTGGAATTAGGTGTATAATAATAGTGTAGTATATATTATGCGTTTCTTTTTCCTTTCAGTATAGTTACTGTGGCCCTATAATCATGATAATGGATAGTTCCGGCATTCAGCTTCTAGCTCTGCCCTCTATTGTTCATGGGTCAAGTTCCCAAAAACATTGCCCATGTGATCTCTTGTTTTTAACCCTTAACCTGCTAAGCATGACTATAATAGCCTTTGCGTCCATTGTAAACCCAGATCAGCTTGAGAGAAACTCGCAACTCACAGCTGCTAATCAGTCATTTTCCCAAAACACCCCTTTGTCATATAAATGGAAAGGTCTTAATTCAAAGAAAGAACAGTCCATTATATATATGTAGGGGGTTAAGGGTTAGAAGTGTTTGTGGGACTACATGTGCTTTTTTGTTGATGTGTAAATTTATATTGCACTTTTAATTTGCTCAAATCACTGTTGGATATAAGCTTGATTGAGATTAATGACAGAACTATGTATCAATCAATACCGTTTTATCAATGTCCATAACTGCCGTTTGGTCAATGTCCATAACTGCTTGGTCTTCGGAATCCCCTAGGGCACTGTTTATAAGCGTGAAAAAGGTGACTTGCCCATGGCTGCTGAAAGAAAAATGCACTTAATGCTCTAATGCTCTGGGTAATCTCAGATATATAATACCAAGTCCAACAAAAACCTCTGTTCAGAGAAGCTAATACGAGTCTCTTAAGATTTTCTGCTTCTTGAATCATTAGCAGGATACTAATTTCCACCAGTTCTGTCTACAATACTTCCTGCACTGTCTGATTGAGGATTTCATGTTGTGCACATTTTCTTATGGAAGCATGAGCCAGTTTTTGAGGATGAAGACAATATTTTGCAAGATTTTAGTTCTATTTACCACTATGGTGGGTCACTATGTACAAAAGTCGGTATAAAAGTTGAACAGGAAATGTAGCATTCACAGAACACAGTCAACCAAATCCAGATAATAAAAACAATCAACAATCCATATTTGTTTTTAAGAGGTGCCATTTCTTAGATTCCTGTTTCTTGATGTTTGTAAGAAGTGTTGCCCCAGAATTCTTTTAGTCAACCAAATCCAGATAATAAAAACAATCAACAATCCATATTTGTTTTTAAAAGGTGCCATTTCTTAGATTCCTGTTTCTTGATGTTTGTAAGAAGTGTTGGCCCAGAATGCTTTTTTTGTGTGTGGGGACAGTTGTATATAACTCTTGAGATATGGGAATGTGTTTCTTTTGGATCCATAGATATATTTTTTGATGGCTGAGTTCTGTATAATGGTGTATTAATACCCCGCTTTCACAAAGTGAAGTGGGAGCTATATAGGTGTTACGTTGTCCATAACGTCCTATGAGTCCCGTAAGACATTTTTGTTGTGTCGCATCCTGTCGTTTGGCGTCCTGTAACACATTTTTAATACTTGCATATCGTATTTAAAACATTTTAATCGCACAAAACCATCTTAGATTGCTTGAACCCACACTGTCAAATAAGACTCAGCATGTAAGATAAGGAATATAAGTATCTATCATGGGAGTTCCAACATGAGGTATAATTATTTTTATCGGAATCAAGGCACTGCCGAGGTTCCGATTAAAACAGTTATGCCCTGGTTTGGAATTCCCTATCTGAACCGGATATCCGGGATTGATTCTTTTTCTTGCATATTATTAACATTTTGTGCGTTGACGCCGCTAATAACTAATGTTTTGCATGTTCTTTTATGCAGTGATGTCATGCAGCTGTTGACATAATTGATGTCATTGTTTTATCTTTCCCCAAGTGTAAAATCAGGCTTTCCATCACCCATGTAAAACATGGATAATCTGATCTGGTATGCAAGAAAAAAATGTATTCTGCCTTGTTAACTTCATCCTTGCCTTTATTTCAAAGCAACATGCATGTAGAGCAATACAGGTCATCTTGTAGGCTGGCATCAGTCCTTAATATTATAACCTTTTAACTATTATTACACAATTTCCTTAGCACTGAATGAGGCAAATATCTCCACTTATAACGTGTATGGTCTTATTTGAACATTATAAATTCAGCCATGAAGAGAAGCAGAGCTTGAAATAAAAAAAATATGCAGAGCATTATTTTATTTTTTAATTTGTCTAATTTTATTATTTATAGTCTAATTTATAGACTGATACCAGACTAGCCATCTTGAGTCTCAGCCCTGGATTCTAGACTGTGCTGATTTAAGGACATAGCTTAAATTTCTCTACAAAATTTTATTATGCTTTTCATCATGCCTTCAAGTCAGATTTGATTGGGAAGAAAAAACACACAGACTTCTGGTAATAGAAGAAACATAAGATGCCTGGAAAGATGACAAGCAGATTTTAAATAATGAGCACAACCTGTCAAGATAAGGAGCATTTTTACAACTTCCAACAGGAAATGAAACTGAGGGGATTGGTATACAGTGACTTTATAATGATACAGTGTTATACATTTCAGTTGCATTCACACCTGTGGCAATGTAAAATGTAAAAGTAAAAGTGCTGGTAAATGTGTATGCATACTCAGCAAAAATAAAAAGTATTCACTTTGTTTTCCTGCAAAATCAGACTGTAAGAAAGAACTCTTTGTTTGATGTTCATACAAAATTTCATAGAAATATACCGAATAATTAAAAAATAAAATTTATTAGGGGAGGGGCATTTATTAGGGATTATACAATATATGGAGAAACTATACTGCCAATGTCAATGAGGCACGCATTGGCCAATATACACATTTTTATGACGCACATTGGTATGGGATTGAACAGTGGCGTAGCTGCCTATAGGCACTGTAGACACGTGCCTACACATTGTCCCCAGAAATAAAACAAAATGAGGGTTTTCCAGAAATGATTACAAACTTCTGCATCCCTCATCTCCACCGACCTTCACGTTTTTCATCACATCCGCAGTCCACATGCACTATAAGGAAGAAAACATATCTGACAGCAAGCGAGTGCATGTAGGACAGCAAGCAAGAATATCTGACGCAGAAGTATTCCCAGGATGCAATGTTCGTAATCGGCTGCTGGCTGATTGGTTCCTAAAAAAATCTAACTAATATTGATTTTGCAGACTAGCAGTTTTTTATGACCTTCATAAAATGCAAGTTTACTGAAATTGTGTTTTTCCAATATGAATCAGTGATTGTCTGTCATATTGGGAATTGTTGTATAATAACGGCCCATCAACACCTTATCGAAGGTAGAGCGGCTGCAAATGCGTAGAAAACCGGGAACTGTGCCCTACACATACTATCAAATACTGTATTTCCCCTATAACAGTAGCTGACCATCCCCCTAACCCCCACCCCCACACTCCACCCCCCACCCCAACCCCACCCTACCCCACACATACATTTAAAAAAAAATAGATCTACTAATAATTAAAGAAAAAGAAAAAGAACACAAAATTAAAATATCTTCAAAAATTCAATACATTTTCGATATTTTTTATCCAAAAATCTCCAAAATTCAATAAAAAAAAACACTCTTTTTTACCCCTATGAGCGCAGTCCTCTGATGCATAGTGCTCGGGCGCTTACTCATGATTTTGGGAAATAGGGTAGATTCCTATGGTTCTAATTAATAAGCTAGATGAAAAGACGGAGACCATGATTTTCTATAACTTCACTATCTATGCAGGCTCCTAGGAATCTTTATGTGAGGAAGCTATCCAGTTGACTTGCAGAACGTCGGTGGTTCTACCCAGGTGCCCGCCCGTGCACAAAAATTTCCCGGAGGGGCACCTGGGGTCTTCCTCCACCAATGGAAGCTGGAAAGCTGTTGGTGCGACTATAAAATCCAATCCAATTCAATTCTATGCAGGCTCAGGAAAACTGTCTTTCCCAAGGACACTCCAATGGCAACAATGTCAGACTCATTGAACCCGTGATGTATCTGGATGCACTGCAGCAGCTATGCACTGGGCCAGCTGGTTCATTCATTATGTTAGGAAATTGACATTTCTCAAGAAAAACATATTCTTACCTATGGAAGTTTTTATAAAAAAATGCAATGTTTTCATTACATCTTTGAACAGAATGGTAAATATTTACATTAACCAGTTCAGGTAGTTTTGCCATGCATTCAAACCAATAGCTTTGCCATACATTCACAGCTGCGTGATTGCCTAAATGTCTTTGAAGTTAAATGGTGTAGGCGCTGTAATTTCTGGTGACTAAATTCCTAATTATATAAATGCAGCATAAAAGTAATTAATACTTGTAATAACTCCCTTTGAATACATGCATGATGGAAATTAAACTAGAAGGTACAGTGAAACTCCTAGCAGTGGCACGATTAACCGTGCCGCCGCTAGGATTTTCACTGTAATTTGTTCAATCAAATTTAGCAAACTTGACCTATGCCTTCGATAAAGCTGGAGGAGCTGCAGTGGCCCGGTGAATAGCGCAGTAGGCAATGGCACCTTGGTTCGTATTCGTAAAGCAACTTGCAATGGAAAATATTACTTTAGTCAAAATTTAAGATTTTTACATATTTTTAAATATCCTTAAATTATTTACGTCTCAGGAATACTACAAACCATCTATTTTAAGATAAATATTTAGCTGTAATATGTTTTATTTATCCATATTCACCTTATTTTATGCAACATCAAGAAAACGTCTTATATCAATAGAAAAGAGTGTTTAAAAAATCAATAAAATTTGGTATTGCAAAGAAGCATTATGAATATGGGCCCTGGATTTCTTCGGTGTGTCCTTTAGGCTTATATCGATAGAAAAGGGTGTTTAAAAAATCGATAAAATTTGGTATTGCAAAGAAGCATTATGAATATGGGCCCTGGATTTCTTCGGTGTGTCCTTTAGGCTTATATCGATAGAAAAGGGTGTTTAAAAAATCAATAAAATTTGGTATTGCAAAGAAGCATTATGAATATGGGCCCTGGATTTCTTCGGTGTGCTTTAGGCAATTAAAACACTTTTATGAGCCTTGTCTGTTGGATGGGCACGTTATGTTGGGGGCAGTTCAGTGTATCTGAGTGTGCGCTGATCTCCAAGCATGTAAAAGAACCATATTAATCTAATCCATAGTAGTTGTAGGGCAGGGTTGCCTGATTCCTATGTATGCTTCCCCTCTATCTGGGGCGGCTTCAAATAACGTAAATAATGTATGACAGTCAGTTAAACAACAATTCAATAGATAAAACAGTTAGGTAATGTCAGTAACAGTAAATCAACAATCTTGGCGCCACCTTAATATGTTATCTCCCGATATCAACCACTTCAACATTCTCTAACAATTTCTTTCAGATTTTTTTTTTAGTTCATACATAATCCGCACACATTATTAAATTCAGTGCAAAAAATAGATCCCACCTTGAACTGTTTTGCTTAGCAAACTGCTGTATACAGGGAAAAAAACACAACACAAACCATGATTCTACAACTTTTTTTTTAACACGTAGAATCATGATTTGCGTTGTGACACAATCTAAGGATGAGAATCCTCATACTTCACACAAAGGGGCTAAAAAAAATATAATTAAAACAAAGTTTGATGAACTCCTGGGAATTATCTTTCCATTCCATTTTCCTGATTGACTTTTACACTCTTTGGAGGAAATCAACAGCTCCTGATGTGAGTTTCCCACACTGCCATTATTTCCTTCCCACCTTTACAACTCATTTGTTTTCAGATTTCAGGAAGACAAAACGGATGCTCTGATTTTCGAAGGGTATGATATATCATTGTTACAGTAATATGATTTACTCATTTAGTCCTTGTTAAGGTTAATTATGTAGTAAACAATATCCTCTTCTATAATTCTCCACCAGATAATGACAAGTTCCTGCTAGAATTTTGATTGTGTCATCAAATTGTGTGTATCTGGTAATTATAGTATAGAACTTGGTATACTCAACAAAAAAAGAAACTTCCGCAACTTTACCCATACATGTAGACACAATGAAAATATATTTTGTTTGGTTTTATATGTTAATCGTAACCTTTGTTAAAAGGCCAGCACTGTCATGAAAACAATTTTCCTTGAATCAAACTTGTACGCAAAGTTATTCCACTTGTTTTGGTTTAAACAGCATTTCCGGGTCTTGTGGTTTAAACTATGATTTAACACAGTTGTGTTCTATTGAAATAAACAGAAGATAACCCCAGCACAAAAAACACGGAGAAAGTAAGCTGACCTGTTCACTCACTTTTGCACCATATAGCTTTCAAGAATGAATGTTTTCAGATTACCTCTCTTTATAATACAAATATATAGTGATTTCGCAATTTGAATAAAACAAGAAATTGAATCTAGATTGGTGTACAAAGTGTAACAAATTCAACCCTATGCAAATCACAGCTTAAAATGTGGAAGTTTCTTTTTTTGTTCAGTATATATCCCAGTTTATGTTCACGGTAGCTTTTAGATGGCCAAGGATGTCATGTCCGTCTGTAACCTTTCATCTTGTTTACATAATAACTTCAGTAAATGATTTCGGATTATAACCAAATGTTTTTATTTTTAAGGTTTATTAAATTTCACTCAGATCTGGTGTGAGTTTGACAATGATTGAGTAAAATTGACACTTGTCTAAAAGTTTAAAATTGACACTTGTCTAAAAGTGTTCTTTATTATGTCAGAATAATGGAAATAATGGAATTTCAGCTTGTTTACAATTATTTTTATGCCCCCATCACCGAATGGTGAGGGGGCATGTAGTGTTAGCCATGTCTGTCCGTCCTTCCATACGTACGTCAGTCTGTCCGTCCTTCCATACGCACGTCCGTCTGTCCCGAAAAGTGTATTTGTCTATCTCCTCCTACACTTTCCAACCAATTGCTTCCAAACTTTACAGAATACTTGCCTATGATGTCAAGATGTGCATATCGTTTCGGCGTCAAATCGACCCAGTATTACTGGAGTTAAGGCCCTTTTTTCGTAAAGTTTTACGTCAAAATAACTTCTGTGTCTACCTCCTCCCACACTTTTCAACCGATTGCTTCAAAACTTCACAGGATGCTTACCTATGATGTCAAGATGTGCATATTTTTCGGCATTAAAATCGACTAGTATTACCGCACTTATGGCCCTTTTTTCGTCAAATTTTACTTCTAAATATCTTGTGTGTCTATCTCCTCCCACAGTTTTTCTCCGTTTCTTTTCAAACTTTACAGGATGCTTACCTATGATATCAAAATATGCATATCAATTCGGCGTCAAAATCGACCCAGTATTACTAGAGTTACTGCCCCTTTTTTGTCAAATTTTATGTTTTACACTGATTGTTTTTAGTGGGGGCATCCCTGTTGGTGGACACATTTCTAGTTTTTGATAACTTTAGTAAATGTGGTTTCTGATTTCCACCAAATTTTATTTGAAGGCTTGTTTCAACGAGATCTCTGATAAGTTTGACAAATGAGCAAAATTGATGCATGTGTTATGGAGTTACTGCCCTTGATTATGTAAAAATATGAGAATTTCACCTTATGTTACACATTAACTTCAGTATTTGGGTTCATCAAATTTTATTTGAAAGTTTGTTGAATAAAATCTCTGATTAGTTAGACAATATTGCTGAGTAATTTCTCTTGGTTTATTTATAATAATTCACCAAATTTGAGCCCCGTGTGGTTCTCGGGGGCCCCATTCTGGTTACGGGGCAAAGAATAGGGTCGCTGCAGATCCCGTTGGAGGGGAAGGCAGAGGGGTAGAACCCCCCCGAATTCATGTTCATTTGATCTTTTTTTGTTCATGCTCATTCCAGGTCTTCATCATGACCCCTGCATTGTTTCAGGTGCCATCTCGCTCATATCACTAGAGCAGTGGCAGAAAAACAATGTTGCTCCAGCTGAATGGAGTGTCTACAATAGAACTTGCAGCAACTCTGCAGTTCAGGGTGAGAAGGTTCTAGGCCCGTTCTCCATATTTAATCTCGATGTACATGGAGGATGAGCCTGGCATGTTCATTCCTGTTAAGCGCCATATAACCTTTCATGTGTTGGTGCACCTTAAAACCCCAATTCAATTCACCAAGTTTGAACTAAAGGTTTGTTTCAATAATTTAAGATCACAGACGACTGATAATGAGGAAATTTGAGCAAAGATGACAAATGCATTTCAGATTTACTGCCCTTGATTAAGCAAATTTCAGCTTGTTTATACCCAGTAAATTCAGTACAGGGCCTCTGATCTCCACCAAATTGCTTTGAAGGTTCGTTTCAATAAAATCTCAGATCAGTTTGACAATGCACACAATTCAATTTGTGCATTAAAGAGTTATATATTTCATTTGAATATGTCAGAATTAAATGATATTTCAACTTGATCATATCATTACATGGTCCGAGTATTAACTTTCATACCCCATCCTACCCCTTCTCCAAGAATCGAAAATGGGGTTGGTTGGAGTGTGAAATAAAACCTTAATTTCGGCTTTAAAAAACTGCATATTGTAAAATTAAAGCATTTAATAGGCAATATTAAACAGGATATCGCATTTTATTCAGTAAAAAAATGTTTTTAAACGTGTTTTATTGTTGAAATATCCATTATAAAACTTGCTAATATAAGCTCTTTCCCATCGCTTAATGGAATATAGGCGGGACCACGTAATATAATTACTAAACAGCTTCTGACTTTCACTAAATTTGAAATGAAGGTTTGTTTCAATTGGATCTTGGACAATGAGCAAATTTGGAACATGAGTTACAGAGTTATTATTTCCCTTGATTAAGTAAAATATAGGATTAACTGGATTGAAATTTTGAGTTTTGTGATGGTATATCTGTCGTTTAATGGTCGCAGGTTTTGTTTAATGGAGACGTGTTAGTGGAGCCGTTAAACACGATTTTCGACTGTTAAACGACTGATATACCATAGCAAAAGTCAAAATGTCAATACTGGTTAACCCGTTTCTAACTTCAACAGTTTTCTTCACAAACGCATTGAAAAAAATAACACAATGACGTCACGCTTTCGACGGTTGAACGTCACATGACTGGATTTGCGACAGGTTATGCACTATTTGATAATTGCAAATGTTTAAACGTCAACCAATCAGATTGCAGGATATTTTGCCAGTGCCTTAAAATATTATCCTTTTTATTTACATTATATCCAGCAGGGCAACAACCCCTCAGATGTGGAGATGTTGATGTGACTATGACATTTTCATCAACTATAGACCAATCGCAATTGAGATTTATTTGCATCATTGAAAAGTGGGGATCATAATTTACTGCGGAGGTCATATTTTACCTTAGACTGCCAACTCCAGCAGACAAAATAATTTTATTAATTGCTCTTTACTGTAATGGTTATTGCTGAGAGTTAAAGTGGTGGCCATTTATGGAAAGAAGAATAAAGAGGATTCTTCTGCTATTTTTTTATGCCTGTTATATGGTTTTTATTTCAGCAGCATTCCCCTGGGATCTTGTCTTAAAACCAAGGAAGCATTCATGCAGTTAATTTGATATTGGATGACCTGCCTTTGCAAGCAGCAGTAATGCTTGTTATTTATCCTGGTGAGTCATCGCTGCAATAGCTTTATGGTTTCCAAGGATGATGATATTTCCCCCATATAAGTAATATTGGGTAAAAAAGCATCATTTTGCCAGAGAGCTAGATATCGGAATTTCTCCAATGGGAGAACTAGAGCAGTGAGGAGTCCAAAGAATGATTGTTTCCTCGATCTAGTTTATGGCACTTGTGAGTCACCGAACGACAGCATCTGCGGTTTTGTTTATTCCAAATATTGGGCAGAAATTAACCAAATTGGGGAACGAGCATCGTATTATTGTCTTGTTTTCTTTCTTTTTCTTTTTATGGTGTGGGTAATGCGTCTTTGTCAGGCAATGCCTGCGATAATTTTCAGATTAGCCATTGGAAAATAATCTTGGGTCCAATCAAAGTAATGTCCAACAGTCGAGGACTACATTAAAATGATGAATTTGATGGGTTTCTTTTCGCATTGTCCTTGTATTTTACAAGAATGATTACACGCTGCTGGTAGTAATTAATTAAGACATCCATTTGGAGCATGCCTTTTATTCATACCGGGTTCTCCGCCATTGTTTGCCTCATTTGTCCTTATAAGGCCCCGGGGCGAGATTGATGATCAGTGTCTTCTTAAATCTTCTTCTCCATTAAACTCCAGATTCATTTTAGTGCCGTTATGGTGATATGTGTTTTATTCGCGGAATTCTTTGTGATTTCGTTTTATTTTTATGTTGTGCATGACTTTTCCGATATATGTCGGCTTTCCTCCATGCTTTATTGAATTGATCAGAAAAAATACTTTACCTTAATGAGTTTCCTTTTAATTGTATAGATCAATATTTGCAGGAAATTGCATTCATTGCTGTGTTCGGCTGTAACAAAAAGCGTCATCCTACGATCTCATTAGACCCCTACAGCTTCTTGGGTAACACATGCTATGACATGTTAACAATGGTGGGGCAAGTTCAACTTGTTAATTGCTTCTGAACACACATCAGGTCAAATATAGTTATAGAATATTTAATTATTTCATTAAAGAGAAAATATGTCATTATGTTCAGAGAGTGATGTAATTGTCCTACTGTACAACAAAGCTTTCAGTATCCTTTAGAAAATGTCTACAGAGATATATATTTTTTTGTATTCCCGCTGCCTCTGAAAGCAAACTTCGGAGAGTCTGTTAGAGCATGGTGGACCTGAGCCTCCAATCCATATGTGTAACCAAAGGTCACCTTACACAATGGCACAGTCTTGATTAAAATTTAAAGGGGCCTTGCCTCCAGAATTGAACAGTTTGAACAATGCTTTTACGTCATTTTTAGCACATGTTAGGCCATTATCATTTATCTCTGTCATTTTTTATATTTGTTTTTTTTTATGGTAGAGGTACAGCAGAATTGAACCAGAAAATCATTACAATAGATCTAAAATATGTTTTGAGAATCAGTTATACTTGACAAATACACTGTTATCCCCCATGTTCTACATCCGAGAGAGCAACATTCATCTTGGTGTTTGGACTCTGCGATCGAGGTAACCGTGATCTAATTGGTGTGCTCTGTCAGTCTTTGCAACAATCATTCTTGGGTTAATGTAATGTTATGAAGAAGAATGAAATAAAAAAATAAAAAATTGTTTTGTCATAGGTGCGAACGTCAGTGGTTCTACCCAGGTGCCCGCCCGTGCAAGAAAACTGCTCGGAGGGGCACCTGGGGTCTTCTTCCACCAATGGCAAAATTTCCGTATATTGACAACATATTGATAAATATGTAAGCGTTAGTAAACATTAAGTGATTTTAACTTAAGTTTAAGTAATACACAGTTTTTGAAGGGATTTGATCCTGTATAAATGAATGCGCATAATTTTATGTCTTATATTAACGTAAACAAGCATCTGCATGAGGTTGGGAGTAAAAGTCGTACCGTACATTCCGAAATATAACGAAAACAGCAGGTGCATAGTACGGAGAATACCGAAAGTAGCAAGTAATAGTTAAGTAACGAATCTAATAGAGATTATCGGTATATCTTCAGTGTATGAAGGATGTATATAACGACAAACGATAATGTTTATTAATTTATTTATATCATATATTAGAACAATTAGCATGCATACATGAAATAAATATATATCAGATGTAACTGGATAGTAAATAGAATCGTACGTCATTTGTGTAACAGTTATCACAACTAAAGATGTAATGTAATCAACATTATTAAATAAATATCCGACATAGGATCAATGACATGACCAAGAAATTAATGACATTAAATAACGCAACAATTCAAATTGGTAATTTAAGGTGTGACAAACATTTAGGCAGATTTCAAGTGACATTCGCAAACCTTAACAGCAGAATACATGACTAATCAGCAATATTTATACCAATAATAAAGATTATCCTTGGCGAACACTTGTTAATCTATGGACACCTTGTCTGCAAAATATTGATTTTGATGTAATTAAACTTTTTTTTAAATAATTACATTCATTACATGCACATTTGAAGAATAAGTAATTTGATTACCATTATATTTTATATTAAATTGAAACCTTTTATCACATTACATCAGGGATGGTAACTATCAAAGGCCGTTCATAAATTCGCGAGTAGAAGAGATTATATAACTATGTACCTGGCAGACATCTCTTTATCAAACCATACAAATATTTTTTCATCAATTTAATTCAATTCAATATTTTATTTGGCATAACATTTACATGTTTATTGGCTAAACATGGGGGAATACAATACATAATATTTCATATAGAGAATGAATACATGTATTACAGTGGAATAGTTATAATTATTACGTTCTATCAATGTCATTTTATCACATTTTACTACCATTATCAATATTGTGTTTAAAAAGCATATATATTTAAGTTATTTAGAACAATACATAGATACTCTGACTTCCATTACATCAGACTACATGTATTTTATTAGTATTATTATTTTATGAAGATTGTTTTGTTTTAGCCATATCGCCAACGAAAACAGCTTTGCAGAAATCCTATTTTTCAGACTTTCAAGGGGCAATAACTCCAAAGGAACCGAGATCTCGTATATACGTATGTTGCGACCAACTTTCTCTGATATTTTCATTTTACAATTATTCCCCTTTGACACATATAAAATTTAAACATTTCTACAGAACTTCACTTTTTATCCCCTGCCTGCCGATTAGACAGAGGGATATGAATTGTCGTTGTCCGTCTATCTTTTTGTCCGATCCCATGAATTGGGTAATGCCTCATCCAATTTCATTAAGATTTTGCACAAATGCTAACCACCTTTAGTACGCACATTTCAAAATTTGATATTGATCAATACTTTCTGAGTGGCACCATCCAACCGCACTTTCAGTGCTTTGATTCCCTAAAGGGAATATAGTGACACAGCCAAATTTAACAATATTTATTATTGAGAGTTCTGAAAAAATTGAAAAGGGTGAAAGATTTATTATCAAAATCGTGTGATAAACAAAGAATATATGATAGTTGAAGGTTCTGTTAAATGGATATGGAAGCCGCCATTTTTAGAGCTGCTATGACATCACAGTTCTAAATGACAATAATATATGGAATATTGATACATATGAAAATTTACCCAATAATAGGGGAAAAAATAAAGTAACTTACGAAGAATATGTATAACAAATGGCATGTTAAGGAGTTTGCATTCATTTGAAGTGATTTGCTTTGCATTAAATGATATTTATCAATATTCCATATATGGTCATATGGAACTATGACATCATAGTTTTCAAAATGGCGGCTCCCATATCCATTTTAGTACAACCTTCAAATGATCATATCTTTTTTGTTTATCATCCGATTTTGATATTTCTTTCAGCTTTTTGAAAAAATTTCAGAACTCTCAATAAAAGAGCTTCTTTCTTTGGCTGTGTAGCTACATTCCCTTTAAAGGTGAAATATGGCGTGTCTTTTGAGTATATATTCGGAAATATATATATATAATATACAATCTGTTCAAATCTTACACTTACTGGTTGTCCCGTTTTCTCACAGTAGCCAATTTTATCTCATAGCGCACAAAATCGCCCCACTTGTCGAGAAAGTGGGAACCTACGAAAGACGCGCGAGTTTGTAGCAAACATTTTGAGTTGACTTCGTGGGAAGTCCATCCTTTGGTTTCATTATCTTTGAATTTGGAGAACAAAAGGCCATGCATATTAAAATCAACAGCGGTACCAACGATATTTGACTATAAAAATGAGAAGTGCATTACCCCGCCGTCTCCAAGCAATTAAGTTGTATTCGCCTATTCGACCGGCGTTGAGGAGGAAATTCATACATGAAGTAAGATTGAAATTTATGTTCAATTATCTTAGCACCTCATCGGGTATACGTATGATAATTTGAAGAAAGGTGTATAGTCTTAGATCTTTATATACACGTGAATGTTTAGCTGAATTAGAAGCATGCGTCTTTACGTGAATCAATGAAGAGTTGACGGCGCTAATACTATGTAGCCGTCATTTTTTAAAATATTGCTAAGAACGTTCAGCATATAAATTTAAATGAATCCGGTGAAATAAACACTGTGTCTTTGTTCCCAAATTTTAATTTTAATAATTTTAAATTATAAACCCCTTCTGCCAATAGTGTTATAAATATATATTATCAACATATATAGGTCTATGGATTTGAAAAAAAATACAAAATATTTCATGGATATCTATTAAAAGGCAGAAAATTAATAATATTACTAGCTTTTATATTAATTCAGTAATGTTTTATTGCAAAACAACAACAATAACGCCTCTTAGCTTGTGCAATAAGTAAAACAAGTATAATAGAATAATATACTTTATATTATGGTAATTGCATATGTTTGGTCTGTTTTCGATCTGTATATCAGGAGTAAGTATATATGAGTAAGTATACTTACTAACTGTCTATATCGTGCTCATAATACATTTGGCTATATTATTTAAATCATAGTATTTTTCTGTCTTTGTGCGCGACAATTAGAGCTCGCATATCATGTGATATATCTGTCTTGTGCAATACACGTCTGCCCTCGGCGGTATTACACCGCTCAAGTAAGTGCAATAAACAGGAAATATATCATAAAACTAGGTTTCCCTAAATGGTGCGTGCTTTTGTGATATACCGACGTATGTACCCTAATTAGGCTGTACTTCAATAGTGCACCGCAGTATTTGATTAGTCTGTATTGATATTTGGGGGCAGTGGAGACTACAGAGCGTGTCATATTACAAACACCGCTCCTAGAGTGTTTGGTGTTAATGGCGACTTATGGCAAATATATAATACTATAGAAATTATATGCTGTTTCATTTATTATTGTTTTCATTAATTTTTTATCAATTATGGATAATATCTAATAAATATATTTGTTCCATGTCTACTTATCGGCAAAAAAACCCTGACGCTCGTATTTAGACCAGGTCCATTCATTCGGAATATACTACATTTCGCGGTTATTGTGTATGTACCAAGATATTGCAGTGTTGCGGGTGACTTACTGTCAGATTTCGATGAAAACAATGTTTACGTTGTTTTTTGTTTGTTGTTGCTGTCAGTGTATAAAGACACTATTTTGTTAGATTAGTGAATAGTGAAATGAACCTCTGAACGTAACGAATGACATGACACGAAAGTCTTTACAAGCTCTCCATTTGCACCGCGTTCGACTTCATCATCAGTTGATGAATCCGATGTATTTTCGTCCTCAGACACGTATTCTGGCTCAAAATCGTAAGGTTGCACATCGTGTAACCGTCTTATCACGGGCATTTCCTCTGACTCGGTATCATGATCGCTTAATTCTCGCATTTTCACACAAGGTATACTGTTTTGCGTTCAGTCCCAATGTAAACAAGAAATAGTTTGTTCCCAATGACGTCACTTCCGGTAATTCGCGCAAGAGTTTTTTCCCTTAGATTTTTTTCGATATTTTAGCAATGCCTGTTCGCCTGTTCGATTTTTATCTTTAAAAACATATTTTTACTGAACATACATCAATGGCATAGTAATAATCGTATTTATAATGATATTTAATACTTAAAAACATATCAAAAGCGGATTTGTTGATTTAGGACCAATTTCTGCTTTAAGCAAAATTACAAAAGTCAAATTTAATGCCACATAATTCATTAAAGTATTTTAGAAAACCAGGTTAACCAATATGAAATCAATCACTTTGCTGGGGGCATAGACGTTTTTTTAATGGTAGCAACTTTTGGTCTCACACCTATTATCTCCCTTGAAAGCTCACGGATCTAGAGACAAAAGGAAAACAGAAAATAATTCTATTTTTTTCTCAATTTTAGGCAATTTTTAGCTCTACTGGCCGAAGGCCAGCAGAGCTTATGGGATGCTGAGTTGTCCGTCGTCCGTCCGTCGTCCGTCCGTCCGTCGTCCGTTGTTAACTTTTGTCTCGTTAAGACAATAGGGCCTTCATTTTTTATCCAATCTTTATCAAACTTTAACAGGTTGTTAATATCAATGAAAGCTCGGATGAGTTCGAAAACCAGCCAGATCGGCCAAGTAACAGCGGAGTTATGGCCCTTGATTTAGTTAAAAATGCTATATTGCTATATTTTGCCTCGTTAAGACGATAGGGTCTTCATTTTTCAACCTATCTTTACCAAACTTTACCACATTGTTAATATCAATGAAAGCTCGGACAAGTTCGAAAACCAGCCATATCGGGTTAGTAACAGCGGAGTTATGGCCCTTGATTTAGTTAAAAATGCTATATTTTGCCTCGTTAAGACGCTAGGGGCTTTAATGTTCATCCAATCTTTACCAACCTTTATCAGATTGTTAATATCAATGAACTCTCGGACAAGTTCGAAAACCAGCCATATCGGAATAGTAAGAGCGGAGTTATGGCCCTTGATTTAGTTAAAAATGCTATATTTTGCCTCGTTAAGACGATAGGGGCTTCATTGTTCATCCGATCTTTATCAAACTTTATCAGATTGTTAATGTCATTGAAAGCTCGAACAAGTTCGAAAACCAACCATATCGGACCAGTAACAGTGGAGTTGTGGCCCTTGATTTAGTTAAAAATGCTATATTTTGCCTCGTTAAGACGATAGGGGCTTCATTGTTCATCTGATCTTTACCAAACTTTATCAGATTGTTAATATCAATGAAAGCTCGAGCAAGTTCGAAAACTAGCCATATCGGACCAGTAACAGCGGAGTTATGGCCCTTGATTTAGTTAAAAATGCTATAGTTTGCCTCATTAAGATGATAGGGACTTCATTGTTCATCCGATCTTTACCAAACTTTATCAGATTGTTAATTTCAATGAAAGCTTGGACAAGTTCGAAAACCAAACATATCGGACCAGTAACAGCTTAGTTATGGCCCTTGATTTAGTTCAAAACGCTATAAAACGCTATATTTTGCCTCGTTAAGACGAGAGGGCCTTCATTTTTCATCCGATCGTTACCAAACTTTTATTTTTTTAATTATTTTTTTAAATTAATATATTTCTTTCTTTTTTTTTTATTCTTTTTTTTTTTAAATTTTTAAATTTTAATTTTTTTTTTAATTTTTTTTTTTTAATTTTTTTTTTTAAATTTTTTTTTTTAAATTTTTTTAATTAATATTTATTTTTTTAACTCTATGTTGGACCAGTCGGACAAGTAACAGAGGAGTTATGGCTCTTGATTTAGTTAAAAATGCTATATTTTGCCTAGTTAATATGGTAGGATCTTCATTTTCATCTGATCTTTACCAAACTTTAACAGATTCTTTAGTTATGGCCCTTGATTTAGTTCAAAAGCTGTTTTTTGCCCGAAACTTCCAAAAAAATGTAAATGGCAGTCACTCGCTTCATTGTTATAAGAGCCATGTTAGCCAGTAGAGCGTCCACAGGCCCTCTTGGGCCTCTTGTTAATTCGAAAGATAGGTTTTTCTTTGCTTTAGAATACATCTGCAGTGTAAAAGACAGAAAGACAGATGATGATATGAGTTTTTTTCAAATTTCAGAAGTGTTTGATTATAAATTAAATAACAATGTTGAGTTACCAGTTTTCTTCGATTTTTTACCAAAGGTTAAAATATCTTATTGCTGCAATGTCAATATGCGAAAACATACAACAAACATTTCAGAATACTGTTTCTTACTGACTACATTTAGAAATTTCCTCTTTCAAATACAACTTTTAAATGTATAAGATGTTTTGATACAATAAATAATTTAAGCATAATCACAAAACACTTACATTTAATCATTAAATGGTAAAAGGCCTATACATCTACAGTTTGTGACATTTTCCCGCCAAAAATTAAAAACATTTAATGTTTACATTTTACTTGCACTCTTTGTCAGAAACACACTCAGGCGTCATTAAGTAAAATAATCTTTTTTTTTTCCAAACTCCTACGCTAATCAATTTATCTTCATAAAACTTGCTACACATACCAAGGTGGTGGTAGTGTGATGTCTTTTTGATATATAAATATATATATATGTATATGTATATATAAAAAACACTTTCTTACATCTATATATTTGGCAATTTTGTGGGAACAAGCATTGTTGTTTTTGTTTTCTGACCAAAATTCAAATACGCTTTTTATTAATTAGTGTAACAATCATGTTCAATATCACGGGTCCAACATATCCTTTAAATCATGCTCATGAACCTGTAGTCTTAACTAGTGTTTAACAGCCTTTAAAACTATGATGGTCACCAGTTCAACCATTAGGATTATCCATGGTTGTCCTAAAAAACACACATGCTTTTGAATCACGGTTTTAAAATATAACCATGGTTTTGAACCCTTGGTCAGAACCTTAACCATTATAGTCATCAATATTGACCATGGTCTGAGAACTTGAACATGCTTAAAAACTATGTTTTTTGAAATTAACCATAGTCAAAAGCACTGCGAACAATGGTTGACCATTCTAAACCGTGCTAAGCATGAAAAATTTTGTTAATTTTAATATTTGTCTATTATACTTACGACAACATTACAATTGCAAGATACTCAACTTGCCTTAGTCCACGAACGGAAAAACTTCCCCAAATACCCTTCCCGGGACTCCCGGCACCAAGGGCGCCGCCAAATACACCCGTACAAGCAAGAGTCACACAGAGTTACTTCCTCTTTCCGCAAATAAGTCCTAAATTAAGGAGGGGTGGGTAGTTAATGTTGTCGTAAGTATAATAGACAAATATTAAAATTAACAAAATTTTTCATATTGGTCTATAGATAGCTTACGACAACATTACAATTGCGACTTTAACACAATGAGCTGGGGTGGTACAATGTAACCTGTTATGAGTGCCCGAATATGTAAAGGGGATTTGAACAACTCTGAACAACAAGTAACAAAGCACGCTCAAACCTGCTCTAATTACAAGAAATTAAAGCAGACGAGAGCATGAACCCAAGCAACTTACACTCACCATAGCGTAATCTGGGATCCTGACTGGCGATACAGCCAGTAGGAGGAGCCTCTAAAACTTCTTAGATGGGCAGATGAACGTTACAAGGTGAATATGGCAACCTCATAAGTCCTTCAATTCGTTCAAGGACAATAAGTCCACCACCATCTAAAATTATAATCGGCAATTTCAAGCTAATCCATGGAACAGAAAATTTTTTGTATTACATAGATCATTTAAATAAGTATCGACCCCCTGATTCAATACTTAAAATAACAGCTTCATAACTGCGCTGTAAATGTAACTATGAACACCAGATAACTGTGTGAAGCATAGAATACTATGAACAATACAATATGTATAAACCAAACACCTTTGGAACATAGTGGTATGAAGTGCTTACAAACCAAGATAAGCAAAATAATAAATAAAACTGCAACCGATTTGTATGCCCAAAGTTACAGACTTGGGCAAGGCCAAGTCAGCTAACTGGCAGAGCAGCACAACCCCATGACTGACTGGGTAGTAAGAACTGGACCCAGTGAAAAATTATTTAAGATAGAATCTAACAAATAATTTGTGAATTTTAAGAATATAAAGGCTCTGACTTTAGTAGCCTTATTGGAGTTGCATAAGGTATACACCCAGACAAAACCAAACAGATTGTTACTGGAATATCCCCAGAAGGGGTTAAACGAGATCCCTTTAGTAGCATGAGCCTGATGACACTTCAGTTCCTAGAATGGGCTCACTAAATCTGAGCCACAAGGCTAAAAGAAGATAGTCTAAAGGGTAGTCTATCTAAGATTAACCGAAAAGTTCAAAGGAGGGCCGGAGAACAGAAGTCAAACAGGCCAAAAAGAGCCACTTTAACTTCTAAGTATTCTAAACTAAGAAGGGGAGTGATATAAGCTCAAAGTGGGAAACAAGAAAAAAACCCAACTCCGACTGCGGTGGGAGTGTAAAACAAACAATGCGTTACACTTATTCTAACCAGCTAAACCTCTGTGACCTCAGAGTAGCCCAGTGAAGGACCTCCTAGAGGTACAATTGTGTGAGCAACTATTACAGAAACTGAAGTCTGAAGATGTAGTTTGAATCGACAAACGTGAGGTTGCATACTGATTCCGAATGAATCAGTGGCAGAGGTAGACTGTAAACCTGATATAAACCCCGCTTAGGGAAGAAATCAAGATGGACAGAAGTGCTGCCCGTACGAACTGCGGACGCCCCGTAAAGCAGGCGTAATATTGATAACTAAACCAGGCGTAATTTTGATGGTGACCAGGCGTACAGGTGGTTTTGATAAGAATGTAGAAACCAGGCGTAAAATGAGGCGTAATATGTAATTGAGTCCGTCCTGGCCAAAAACCAGGCTTAAATAAAACCAGGCGTAAATAGAGACAGGCGTAAATAAACCAGGCGTAAATAATAAAAGAATTTATTTATTCCGGGCAACACACCTAGTTAGTGAACAAACCTACCATGTGGACCTCTAAGCCAAACTGAGAGATCCTTAGACATGCATTTAGGGCAGCTCTACGAAACCCCTAGACCACGGCAGAATGTCCCCTTGAATGTGGCTGTGTATGGGCACGCACCCCCCCCCCCTTGTTCTGACCAAGGCAGAATGTCACCTTGAATGTGGTTGTGCACACGCATTCACCCCGCAAATCTGTGTTCTAGTAAAAGATCTAGCCGAAAAGAAACTGTGTTTCCATACGAATGTGGCATATAGAACCAATAAATAAATAGATGCCAGATGTATCTCAAAACTGCCTGAAGGAAAGACTTCAAAAAGAGAAGTCCGGCTCTTATGGCATAATTAATGTACGGATTAGAAGCCGGGTCTAACAATAGTATAGCCTACCATAATGTTAGGAACTTACTCATACTGATAGACCTACTCTCTAAACTGATAGAAAACAAGGAGAATGTATCCTGGTTCTAGCAATATTAAACAGGAGGGGGTATGAAAAACAAATACGCCAACTATCATCAGTACCCCTAGGGCTAATGGAGAACGAACCCTGGCACTACAGCCCATTAACTGTATGACTGTATGGAGAAGTGGGAGGGGTAAGGAATCTAGAAACTGGACAATGATCTTAGCTGCAAGAAAAGGAGTGTTATGTCCTGCAACCGCATCTAATAAGCTACACAAGGAACGCAACCCCAGAGGTAAGAGATGAATGACGAAGAACTCCATCAGACAAGGCTTAGTCAGAGGAACCGCGAACAAACCCACTTAGGGTTGAGGATAGCGGCTTTGAAGCCGATTACTCCGAACTTACTGAAACTGCCTAACAGGTGTAAACCGGGGGCGGAGAGCAGCCCGTGCTTGGCTGCCCGCTCATTAGTACCGTCGCCTTCGCTTTGCAGCTCCGGCTCTGGAGGTACCCCGTGGAGATTTAAGCGGTACAGAAGGAGACCTTAATCAACCCTAGGGTAATCCCAAAACCCCACAGGTGTATCAGTGAGAAAACACGCATAATACACTCGTGCTAAGGCTCTGGTGAAAATAAGTTTTTCTAATAAGAAAATCCTTATATTCACGACAAACCAAAAATGATTCTATTAATAACTTATTATGTACTCTAACCTTGATACTTAAGCAGCAAAACATAATGCGCTAAAACAGAGACGACAAAAGGTCAACAGCGGCATTATGTCTGTCGATATTTCACAAGTGAAACACAAACAATGAAATATAAGGTATATCATAATATCCACAAAAAAAAAACAACAAAAAAAAAAACACAAAAAAAACACAACAAGATGCCAGTTGTCTTGTGGCTGGTATGGGACACGAAAAACCGGACTCCTCCCTTACAGGGCGAAAGCTCTATCAACTGAGCTAACCGGGACACCATCATAAAACAGAGGTGAGTGGCAGTGATATCAAGTAAGAGACTAACCACTCAGCCACGGAAGTCCCCCATATCAACTTACCAGCAAAAGGAAGACTCAGCCAGCAACTGCATGTGCAAATGAATAAAACAGCATCTGCCACTGTAATTAATTTATATAACTTACCTCAAAAAAGGTGGTGATATACATGTACATAGATATCATTAACTTTTCAAATTAGAGGCACACAGAGCAAAGTAGCCGGGTATTAGATAGATACTAGTATACAATATTAGTAAAGTATTCATATTAGCCTGGTAGAAAGGTTTAAGTAGCAGGGCGAATTAACCGCCTACCTCTTAATGACACCCCTTGATATAAATACTACCGGCGCTAAATAAAATAAATGCTCATATACCTGCAAGTCTGATGAGCATAATCCATAGACTGGCAATAATCATCTTAGTCCTGCCACAAACAGTACTCAACAAGGCGATAGGACAAGTTGAATTAGGTGTCCTGATAAGGAAAACCATATACAGAAAGAAATAAACTGATTTACTTCTTAAGACTGTGGCTACAATTAACGCTGAAACCTATGCACGTTATGGCGAAGGCCATGAATTCTTACCCTAATCATTAGAGTATGACGGAGAAGCCGTAGTCACTTACATCATCCTTGATATTCTTGTGACGGAACTCGACAGCAGGTATCGACTTCTATCGAGGTTACCTGCAAAACAAGTTCTGTAGTTAAGTCCGTAAGGACAGAAAAGAACAAAGTAATTCACTAAGAATCTTTAGTTTAAGACAAGTATCAGATTCCTGTAGTGGTTATAAAGCAAACCATGAGAGGAAATACTTTAAATTGAATACTCTTAACGCTTTTTGTAAACGCCGAGATATTCAAAGATATAAAAGCATTAAATAAGTTTCTAAAATCGAGAACATAGGTAGACAATGCTTAAGAAGTGTTTACAAATGTTGCAACAACTTGGAAAAAAGGGTAATTCTGTTCGACAAAAGAATGAATTCTATTTGAGAATAGAATACCACCAGGCCTGCTATTAATCAGAATCAGAGATAAGACTTCGATAATTTACCTTCTCTGATGTAGATGGCCTGTATAGAGCGCCCTGTCAGTAGGAAGATATGACTTCCCTATGAATTAAAAAGGCCTTTCCCAGTAGGGAGCACCGTCTAGGAAAGTATGATTTCCTAAAGAGGTCTCAGTCCTATTGATGGTAAGTGTTTCTGACACCACACTGAAAAGGAAGAACAAGGAAAGTGTCTCTGACACATTTTACTAGTATGTTAAAAGTATGTGTCAGAAGTGGGATCTGAAACCACGTGTAAGGTCGTGGACCAGAACACTCGTTTATGAAGGTATAACCTTGAGTCTGGCGCATTAGACCATTCGGCCCTCCTGACAGGTAATCCATATGTTTATCTTTATTTCTTAATTGCTATCATATGATTTGATTACCTGTTAGTTCAATGTCATGTTCACATTGTTATGAATATTACAATAAAATATTCTATTCTATTCTATTTAATCTGTGATTATACAACACGTAAGAAATTATAATAACAGATAATTGTGACCCATGACAGAAACTTCCCTTACATGTGAGTACCAACACATAAACCTAAGTCCTCTTCCCATACCATAGAAAGAAGTCTTATTTAGCTTCCCTCCAGACAACTAGTCTGGATTTTATACTAGCAGAGACCTTCAGAAGAGACTATATCCTTCGTTAGGTGGCCCTAACCATAACAACGGTATTGAATACAGTAAGAATACCGTAAGAATACCCTTTCGGCCCTAGGCCGTGCTTAAAAGCATAAATTTCAGCTGAGGAAGTATTACCTGAGCTGTCTCTAGACAGGTGACGGTTGCTCCTAGACCGCCCTCTGTGTGTTGACTCTCTGAAAGGTGACCTGGAGGAGTGAATGGAATCTGTTCTGAGGACCTTCAGATTACCCATGAGGCAGAGAGTTTGTAGTCGGCGTGACCCCCGCACTACCTGGTAGCTTGAGCAGGAGTGGGTGGGGTACGGGACTTTCTTTAGTGAGCGCAAGATAGTCGACGTCGTTCATTGACTGAGCTAAGCGGGCTATTTGGTTGTCTCCAAGCGAATGCGACCACTCCAACAGTGTACCGACGAGGTAGAGAGTTATCTGAGTCACCATGGTCCCCCGGACAGGAGTGGGTGGGGTATGGGACTGCATATGGCTGGGTTGGGGGACATCACCGATAGAAGGTCAGGACTTCGTACGGGTGATGTTTCCAATCCCTGGGAGTCCGGACGGGCCGTAGTGGGCTAGGGCCCGACTCCCCATTGATGTTTCCTTCACAGGAGTGGGTGGGGAATGGGACTGCATATGGCTGGGTTGGGGGACATCACCGATAGAAGGTCAGGACTTCGTACGGGTGATGTTTCCAATCCCTGGGAGTCCGGACGGGCCGTAGTGGGCTAGGGCCCGACTCCCAATTAGACTAAGGTCCCACTCCCCATTGCTGTTACTGAAATATAGAAAATAACAGCAGAAGGTGTTCTAAAAGCACCAACTGTGATTATATAACAAACAACACGAACCCAATAATATAAGAAAACTATTTACTGGAGTGTTGACACGAGTAGGAGGGGTGTCTACGTTCCGGTGTCAAATTCAAAACTTCTAATAGAAGTTAAAAGCTATTTTTCGACAGAATTTACAAATGTTGGTAAACCGGAAGTAGACAATTGTTTACGAATTGCGGTCTGAATTAACTGCGTAAAGAACAAAAGCCGGTGTAAAAAACACCAATTACGATCATAAACTCGTAAGAAAATAACATATGGGAAGTAAAATTAAAGTAATAAAACAATTAAAACCATTTGTTACGTGGAAAAAGACAAATATTTTGAGACCGTCGATTTATCGCGTTCTTTACCGATGACGCCACGACGGAAAGAGGAAGTAACTCTGTGTGACTCTTGCTTGTACGGGTGTATTTGGCGGCGCCCTTGGTGCCGGGAGTCCCGGGAAGGGTATTTGGGGAAGTTTTTCCGTTCGTGGACTAAGGCAAGTTGAGTATCTTGCAATTGTAATGTTGTCGTAAGCTATCTATAGACCAATATGGTCAACCATAGTCATCAGTTTGCAAGGGGGGCTGGAAGAGAAACATAATCTCACACAGTTTCTTTTGGGTGTTTTGTGTGCAAAGATAACCTTTTTCAAACCTTTGTAAATGAGGAATTTATTTGCAAAGATAACCGTTTTCAAATCTTTGTAAAGGAGAAACACACGTCATCAAGCTTTAAACTGAGTGTGTTTTCCACTGATCGGTCTTGGTGTATTTCACGTGATTGGGCCAACTGCTACTGAAGCATGCTTTTTGTACCACTGCCACTAAGAATGGGTCAGGGAGTCAATCATGAAATCACTGTGTGCAGTTAGCTAGGGCTATTCTGGGCAGATCTTGATTGACAATGTTGAATATTAAATTATGTGGTTGCTGGAATCTTAAATAAATTTGCAGCTGATGAGCTTCATGGCGCCTAAAGCAATTAATGTTTGTCCACCGCCAATAATGGAGGACTATTGAATTTGCATTCTGTCGTTCCGGCGCCAATTTCGTTTCTGACACCAATAACTTTTAATATTTATAATCCGATATTGATGAAACATTAAGACAGTGTTTATGAAGACAGTGTTTATGGCCATAATATCTAGGCCAAGTTCGATAACCAGCAGGATTGCACCTATAATGCCGGAGTTATGTTCCTTGGATTTTTGAAATTAATGATTTTTGCGGTTTTAACATTTATATTCCAATCTTGATGAAACTTGGGGTAAAAGTTTATCGTGCTGGAGTTATGGCCCTTGGATTTTTGAAATTGAAGATTTTTGCAGTTTCTGCTCAATAACTTAAACATTTATAATCCCATCTTGATGAAAATTGAGGTCAATGTTATGGGCATAATATCATATCTCATCCAGGTTCGATAACCAGCCAGATCACACTTAACATGCTGGAGTTACAGACCTTTAATTTTTAAAAATAGGCAATTTTTGTTGAGGGTTTTACTACGTATAAACTGATTTTTACATTGGTGATTCCTATCAGGCGGTGGACCATAATTCTCTGAATTTGCTTGTTTATCTTTATAATCCAAATCTGTTAGTCTAAAGTAAAAGTAAAATCACAATAAGCTCGAATAAATAGCAAATACAAAAGTATTTCAGATGATAACTGAAAACATTTATGTCAAAGAATGATAGAATGTCCAAGAATGTTTTCTTCCTCCAGATTATGCCACTGCTGTCCAGGGATATTAGTTAATTTAAACATATTACATTGATTGCAAATCAAGCTTTTTTAACTTATTTTAATCATTCTTGATGGCTGCCTGGGTAGAACCAGTACTAAGCAATGTGGATTAATTATCTTACTCGAGGATAAATAACATGGCCATGGCGAGGATCGAACCCACGACCTCTCGATCTGGAGTCTGACGCTCTACCACATACTGGACCACGCACATACTCCACTATTAGTATAACTAATTAGTTCTGGGCTGGCCCAAAGAGGAAACCGACTCAGCAGGGCCTTTTTACTGGTTTTGGGGAAGGGGCCTTTTGTCCTTAATTGGGGGAAAAAATCCAAGGATGGGGTATGAAATTTCCAAGGTAAGTTTTAAAAATGGGGAAATCTGCATGATTTTAAAAGAAATTTGGGTGAGGAAGGGGCCTTATACAGGCTACTGCAAAGAAGGGTAAAAAGAAACTGCACTGAGTACTTCTTAAAACCACAACATTTTCATTGTAACACTGTACGAATATTGGTAGTTATCCTTTTTATTCAGAAACATTGTGGATGTGTCGAAAATCATCTTAAATGATGAATTTCTCCCTAGAATACAAATTTCACTCCTCAAATAAGCTTTGTTACTGGTCTCACTGGACTTCACAAACAATCATAATTCCAGGGAATGACTGTACAAACATGGTTTTATTTAATTTCTTCCCGAGAAAGATGGATGAAATTGCCCTCAATATAGAAGATGGATGTTTCTAGTGTTCGTCAAATACACGAGAGATATTACCCTAAGTGAGTTTGTATATATATATTCTTCGATTGCACATTTTTCATAATTCCCTAGGAACTGTAGCAAATCAAATTTCGTTGAGGACTTTGGCTCAGTGTTTGATGGTAATTATGATAAATGACTATCGAATTTAGGATCTGATAGCCAAAGAGAACTGGTACACGCAATTGATATTTTCACTTGTTTGTTACTGTCACAAGGGGTTCTAGTAGCTTATAAGTGAGAACTTTCAAGGTTATTGTGAAATATCTTTTTAGGCCTTGATGGAAGACTGAATTGTTTTCAATAATCTTATTTATAAAGTCTTTATTAGTGTTATTATTGTGCGTGATTTTCTGTTTGTCAGGTCATCTGACATACTGATTGCGTGCCAAAAAACATGGAACTCTCACTCTTAATATCATACATGTGATATCTCAAAACTCACAGAATTTCGTGTAGACATCTCACTCAACAAATTATGAAATGAAAACAAATTTAAAAGCTCTTCAATTAAATTTTCCTATTTTATTTTATCATGAAAAATTAATACTTTAAAAAGCTTAAATGTATGGAAATAGTTGATAAAACCTCACTATAGGTGGCCGAGTGGGGTACTTTTTAGAATCTGACAGATTTTGGACAAACCTCCCTTTAACAATTCTTAAATCTGCCAGATTATGGGTTCAGATTTAGTATCACATGCATGTATGTAATTTCCTATTTCCAAATACGCTGCTGCTGATATCTATTTAATCTTCCACGTTACCGAAATTTACTACCGGTAGATACTTTTAGGCGCAAAATTGTTCTTGGGAATTGTTTGCATTTAACTTTTGTTGATCCAAAATGATGCATTTAATCGGCTCATTGAAAAAACACTGGCATTAAATTGTTTAATCTTTATATTCAAGTTTCATCAATGCCGTTTCATCAATTTAATTTATGTTTTAAACCATCAGACATATCAATAAATCATAAATGACAGCTTATTAAAGCCGTTAAAAATATCAAATATATAGTAACTGTAATTCAAAAACGCTTCATTGATTTTTCAGGAGACACAAACAACTATTTTTATAGATCTTAGGAAGACTGGCTTTCAAAGTAACGTTGACAATAATTCAACCCGACAAGAATTAATTTTTCCATCTGAAACAACCTGTATTTTCTAATTGCCAATTTTAAGTAGAGTATAATGCCAGTTGCTCATTGTTGCCACGCCATAAGGGCCATAAGAGATACAAATTTTCAACCAAACTTTGTAACTGATTGTTAGTTACAAGGTTTGCATCGACAATATATCATGTGACCATGACATCTACGTTTAATTGACTATTCTTTCCTTTATTTTCATGTATATGCAGCCATTATATAAATATATAGTAGTTTTGAAAAGGAAAAAAAATAAAACAAATTGACGTGGACATGGTTACTATTGTGGTATCTTTTACTAAGTAATAGACAAAATTGTCCAAAGGTTGCTTTTTGGTTTTTGTCAGGTCAAAAAAATCCCCTACTTGCGTGAGAGAGAAAATTATATCCTGCAGACATGTTTTTCGACCTGCAAAAAAACAACACGAAAAAATGGCATCTCCGAACATGTGCAAAAGGTTTCATATCAAATTCGTAAAAGTTAATAAGGTGATACCTTAGAGCTGTCTTCTGATTCTGCTGTATACGGCACGTTTTCAATTGTTTCCTTGACACCATATTGATCTTCTATATATATATATATATATATATAGATTGTAATAATCTTCCTTGGGTATTCGGTGAAGATCGGGGAAAAAAATTGTGTAACTATTTTTGTTGTATCTGTTTGTTTGTTTGAATACCGTGTTTTACGTCGTTTTTAGCACATGTTAGGCCATAAATTATGATGATCATTTTTTGGTGGTACAAACAGACCATCCCATTTTTCCTGGGTAGAACCAGTATTGTATAGACTTCCCATTAGAGTCGACACTTTCTCACTTGACAAATCGAGATCCCTGTGGGATTGGAACCCGAAACGGTGAGAGCTGAAGTTCTGCCAAGGTTCCTATTAAAATATTTATACTGAGGGTTAGAATTTCCTTATCTTCACTGGATACTCATGATTATTTCATCTTCTTGCATACCCTTGACATTTTGTGCATTGGTGGTGCCAATAATCAATGTTTTATTTGTTTATTACATAGGACTGTTGATGTTATCAACACCGTTGTTGTTGACATCTCGCAAGTTTTTATGGACACCTATGGGGTTTGATAACATTTTTCAGCATGTCTGTAAAACTTGGATATCCTTATCTGATATAATATTATTTATGTGACTGTGATTAAGCAGTGGTACATATAAATATCACATCCTCTTGAGGGTGCCAGTGGATATTATCAACTCCAGAATGTAATGTTGATAATATCCACTGGCACCCTCAAGAGAATGTGATATTTCTTTGATATAAGGTAGTGGCTATTTAGAAACGTGGAGGTGGAGTTCTTATAAGGCGGTTCTATATATTATATGTCTAAATATCTGAGTAACATTCTTTTAGCAAATATTTTGTGTATTTGCTAACAAGAAGAGTAGTCAGATAAACACTATAATTATTTTAAAATGGTAAAATGAAAAGAAAAACTGAAAAAAAAGAAAGAAGTCAATCCTGCAAATGTGTGTTCACTCTTCAAGGTTTAAAGTCACTGTTCAAGGTCATCTACTTCTTGAAGCTGAAGATATCCAACGTGTTCAAGAGTGAGATATTAGTATCGCCTGGTTTCCAAAATCAGTCTTTTTTAGTTTGACTAGGTGGCCGGATGGGGTTAGCATCTGCTATTGGGCGAGGCGCTGTGTCGAGGTTGGTCTCCTAGAGTGCGGGTTCGAATCCATCGATAAATAGTCGATACAAAATATATCTACTATTATAAGATAGTGTCAGTTAGCATCTCAAATTCACAGGTATTGCATGAATGTCACAGATCATGTTTTTTGTAATGTTTTTGCTGAGATCCCATAAACTTACAATCATATTAACTATTGGATTGAATATTGAATATATATCACAAGACAATGTGAATCTCTCAGAGTTGTGATCTCACCTGAAGGTCATACAATTGTTCAATGCCTTTCGTGGAATGTGGGCTGCGTGGGCTGCGTGGGCTGCATGAGTGTAACAGAACTAGCCTGATGTAAAAACACTCTTCGACTTCCAATCTTCCATGTGACTAAGCAATATTTTTGTGGGAGCATCTGCCATCATCACCACCATCTTCATCATCATCATCTTTTCTCTTATAAGTCTTATATTAGCAGTCAAACAAGACTCTGTAGTCCAAACATTTCTATTTTGCTTCCGAAGTATTATGATTTAATTTGCGACGTCTCCAATTAATTGGAGAGGTCTCCAATTAAATGCTATAATGATAGCACTCTTAGCACAATTTGATTGAAAACTGAAATTAAGATGTAACTATAGAACTGATTTTGTGGAGTAAATCTTTTTAATAGTGACAGGTGGGATCATGTGAATTTTCATTTTCTCTCAGATTCTTACTTAACTGGCATTTTTCCTTTTGGAATGATTATTTGTCATACTTCACAGTCTTTTAAAACCAGTTTTGGCATTTTGTTCGCAGTTTTTCACCACAGGAAGCCGTAATTTGGAGTTTCAGATTTTTTTTGTCTTTAAATGATGGCCTCGAGAAACATTTTTCTCTAAAACTAGGCTTGTTTGGTGTCAACATGTATATAGATGTATTTGTCATCATAATTCAGCATTATATTTTTCGAAATCCTGCTTTTTTTAGGTATGACAACACAAAATCCTCCCCGTTACTCCCTAAAATTGGGTTTTCTGAGATAATGTCAGAGAGAACTGTAGGAGGCAAAGTATGCTGCCCAATCATTAAAACTTGGCTTTTAAGCACAAAGACTTGGATTTAGGAGTATTTGGGGTGCCTATATATTCCTGAAGTGTTACCAAATTAAGGAATGATGCCACAAATAGTGAAAATTTGCTTTGATTATTGGATTCTGGCATGAAAATCAGCACTTTTTGCATCAAAGAACAGTTCCGGTAGCTAAACCTCTTGATTTCTTCACGTTTATTATGCCCTCGAAAAGGTTTTGTCCGTCCATTCTTCATTCCGCAGTACGTGTCCGGACTGTACCTTCAAAACCCCTGCATGGATTTTAAATTAACTTGACACAAGTGATCACCATAACAAGATTCTATGTCACTCGCAAAACCCAGGTCCTCAAAGGTAAAGGTCACACTTGCAGTTCATAGGTCAAAAAAAGGTACACAATTTCGTGTCCGGACAGTAACGTCATAACCCATGCAGGGATTTTTAAATAACTTGGCACAACTGATCACCATAACAAGACGATGTGTCGCGCGCAAAACCCAGGTCCGTACCTGAAAGGTCAAGATCACATTTGCAGTTCATAGGTCAAAAACAGGTACGCAATTTCGTGTCCGGATCGTAATGTCACAACCCATGCAGGATTTTTAAATAACTTTGCACAAGTAATCACAATAACAAGACGATGTGTCAAGCACAATACCCAGGTCCTGACCTCAAAAGTCAAGGTCATACTTGCAGTTCATAGATCAAAAACAATTACTTGCATTGATGGACGGATTTTCAAATAACTTGGCACAAGTGCTCACCATAACAAGAAGATGTGTCGCGCACAAAATCAAGGTCTGTGGCCCCAAGGTCAAGGTCAAACTTAAAGGTCAAAGGTCAAATTGTGTCTAGTCAATAACTTTTGCATGCCTGGACGGATTTTCAACTTGGCATAAGTGCTCACCACAACCAAACGACGTGTCGCGCGCAAAATCCAGGTCCATGGCACCAAGGTCAAGGTCATACTTAGAGGTCAAAGGTCACTTCGGGGGCATTTGTCGATTAAAGTGATATTTCTTGTTGACTATATGAAGCATTTAATCGATTAAATCAAGTATAGGTATTCCCAATGTAATTTTATAAAACAGTAATGTTAATGTAGGTTAAAACTGAACAAATGTACGCTGATTTTTGTTGCTGTCGACCGCTCTGTTCTTTTTTGAAATGCATATAATTATCTTGATTGATACTCAGTGGATTGACGAAAACGTTTATTTTTTAATACGTTACATTGTAGGTATTGTCAGTATAGCTGCTTTAAAAACACACAGTTAAGTGTTCTTATAGGTGTAGCGCACCCATTGCATCACAGGAAGTGTCTGCCTGTGGTAAGTTGCATGACTGTGGTAAGTCGCATCAGATGGCGGTGACAGTAAATCATTCTCTCTTTTTTTTGTGGAAAAAGGCATTTTCACTAATTTAAAGTGCCATTTTTGGTTGATATCACAATATTGATCTATTTGTTACATTGTTCAAGCATTGTCATATTAAAAATTTGAGTTTTGAATTTGTTTTGCTTATATGGAAATGAGAGTATGAATCCAATATTTTGACATCTCAGTGTTCATGTTTTTAAAGGGGGCATTCTTTCATGAGACAAGTTCTTTCTTAGGAGATACGTACATGAGCCCCAGCTTTTACGTGGATTTTTTGGCAGCATATGTGTCATTTGTGATGAGAATGTAAGTTATTCATGTTTAATTTGGGCCTAGATATGAATGACAGCATGGCATTTAAATTTTAATTCATACACAACTCAATGCAAAAATCAATGGGCGTGTTACACCTCTAGTCATTAAATTCTCCTTTTGAGGGAGACAGAAATAGTATTAATGCAGACAAATACTCCAGGAAATGACTGGTAATATGATCAAATTATATACCTTACTGAAGAAAATGTGAAAGAGCAGAGTTTAAAAAGGTTAACGGTGTCATCAAATAAAATCTAATTTTTCTTTTTTCAGTATAAATTTCAATGTTTGAATTGCGTAGCTAAATCGCAAGGTAATTGTGAAACTATTTTAAATCTATAAATAAAGAATTAATGTTAGATACGATGTTTCATGTTTCAACCCTCAAAAAAGCATTGTCATGGGCGTAGCTGACCAATTTCAAGTTGTAGGCCCAAATAAAATTGAGCCCCACAGATGTAAAGTTGCTTAGGATGGGTGTTAATAAAGGCATGCTCTACCAGATAATTTTTTTAATTGAAAATGGTGCATTCTAACGAGCAAGTTTGGGGTGACTTTTGGGAATAAACAGAACTCCAAAATTCTCATGCTCTCAACAAGATCTCATGTAAAAAAGTTTTTGTTTTTTTTGTTTTTTTTAATGCCTCCCCCACTTTTGAAAAAAAAGGGTGGGTGCAGTTTTTCATCTTGTTTTACACGATAGAGGCCACATTTCTTGAGCAGTCTTAACCAAACTTGCACAGATTGTATATGACCATAAGATCTCGGAGGAGTTTGATAATCATCCGGCAAGTTCGGACCGTCGAGTGAGTAACACCAGAGTACTTTTTTTAATGGCCCCGTGACATTTTTACTTTAAATTTCTTGTCCGCGCTATACTCCTCCTAAACACCTTGTTGGATTTTCAGGTGAGCGATCGAGGTTTAAATACCATTGGTATAGATTTGAGAGGGAAGGTTATGAATGCTTGGAAAAAAAAGTGGCTATTAAGCTAGCATTGATTGTATGGAAATGGGTTTCTCAGAAACCAGAGATGGAAAGAGAGATTGTGCTAATAAATATCTCACATAGTCGCCATAGCCACTGGGGGTTCATACTCTTCCTAAACAGTTGCTAAGGAAGTTATACTGCTGAAAGAAAGCATTAATCCATATATAAATCTATAGCTCTAGGGATTCTAATAATCCTAATAAATCTTTGTCATATCAAGCTTTTTTTCATCATCCTTGAATCTGATAGCTCGATAGCTGACAATAGTAATGTTTCTTTCATTTGGAGGTTGTAGTTTTAATTAGTCTATATTATATATAACAGTTCAACATGCCCGGGGCTTTGCATGTTTTTTTTTACATATATTGAACTCGGCCAATATACTTTTATCCACAGGCTGCCATTACTATAGTACAGAAGGATAGAGAGAAGAAGAAATAGTGTTATAGTATTATAGTAAATGGAAGACCAGGGCCCTGTTTTATTAAACATCTTACAATAAGTCTTAAATTTTTAAAATCGTTCACTTTTTTCACCTAAGCATTATATGTAGACAATTATGTGTGCACGTTGTGCAGAAATATCACATGTATAAGAAAAAGAAATGAAATCATGTTTATTTGAAAGGTGTAATTTCTAGTGAAGAATTTAAGAAATTGATTTACGTCAAAATGGTCGTAAATTGTTTTATAACACGGGGTCCAGAATCATAATACACACTCGTTTTTCCGGATTCTTTTAAATTCCTTTTTACTGTTCACTGCGTAAATTTCGCTCAGTAATCGTGTCATATATATACATTAGTCTTGACATTGCTGCAACGTTGGCTTACCTAAATATGCCATACCGATTTAAAGAAATTCTTCATCAATTATCGAAATTCGCAGATTGTTTGAAGGTTTACATACAAGAAAATGTAATGAATCGGTTCCAATTGTTTTTCATAAATTGAAATAACTTCAAACAACAGTATAAAACAACGGTCAACTTTACTCCGTTTCGGTTGCCTGAACGTATGAACATTTTATCGTGGTGTAATCATTCTGTGTTCTGTATAAATCTTCATACAACCTGCGAATTTCGATAATTGATGAAAAATCTCCTAGTCGGTACACACCGAATAGTAAAAAGCCTATTTAAGAAAAACGAGTGTGTATTATTAATATGATGCTGGTCTTTCGTATTCACTTTTTCCAACAATTAAATGGAATTAAAACACAAGAAACTCACAATAAATATAATATATGTAACTGAACACGAAACAACAACAAAAAACATGTAAAATCCCTTTACTACCGGTATACATAAACTCCCTTTACTATACATAAACTACAACACATACTATATACTTCACTCTATCTTTCTATACTTATGTTACAATTTTTATGACATCCTGTGCATTTGTTCTGTACAATACAAAATCAAATTTAACACATAACTTTATAATACATATGACTTATAATTAATGAATATCAAATAACCCTTTAACTTATATTGAATGACTTAATTACTTATTACAAACAGTTTTGAAATTTAACCTTATATACAGTCCACACTATACACTATACATATATATATTGCCGATATTAGCTGATTTTTAATGAAATACATGTTTTCTTCCTTCGTGTATATTTATGAATATGTTTCTTTACTGTTATAATTTTATTTAGATCGAACAGCAAATTGCAATTACATTAATTACTGACTGTTATTACCACGCTCAAATTTGAGACACACTCACGGTATGACCTGTAATGCAGCATGCTACTTTCGTTTTGTCAGTTTGTATATTCGGACACGGCATGTTAAAGCAGTATAAGAAAACGTTTTGGTAATTAAATAAATCAGCAAAATATTCCTGATTTCATATTTTATTTACCTGTATAAAAATAGAAAGACATGCATTATGTAACAATGACACAATATTTTCAATATTTTTCACAAATGCATTTCTATAAATAGACGTTTACATTTACACAGATAAGAATTGAATTGAATTGGATTTTATAGTCGCACCAACAGCTAAGGTCATATGGTGACTTTCCAGCTTCCACTGGTGGAGGAAGACCTCAGGTAATCCTCCGGGCAATTTTCGTGTACGGGCGGACACCTGGGTAAAACCACCGATGTTCCGCAAGCCAGCTGGATAGCTTCCTCACATAAAGATTCCAATTAAGGCCCCTGAGAGATCGAACATACAGCGGTGAGGGGCAAGTGATTTCAAGTCAGAGACGTTAACCACTTGGCCATGGACGCCGGCCCCATCAATGAGAAGAAATCATATTTAAACGAAACAATTTACAATTCACATGTATAAGATTGCTGGGCGCTTTGGTCAATGTGTTCAGACATGCTGAATTAATGATTTGATTACATTAAACAATCAAATTTTATAGCAAAAACAACATTGACAACTGTCACTCATTAATTCATTAGTTATATGTTTCGTCCATGTCAAATTACTATAATTCTTATAATTGTTTTAACCCACAGTGAAACGAGGAACATTAACAAGTCTTAATTTACCATGAACAATCAAAGACAAGAAAATAAATTAACAAATATGTCACCATGATTTCTTTGTGTCACAGGTCAAATCATCTCAGCAATAATATCCCCTTTTGTTTGCTTCACAATCAACTTCGACTGGACTTGTGTTTGCTCTAACTTACATTCAGCACTTCAATTAAACGTCGAATTAGCGAGTGTAAATTACTGTATAGATTCAGTTTGGGATCAGAAATATAGTTCGAATAAGTGAATAATTTGACTTGTCGAAATTTGACTTAAAAGAAGTCAAATTACCTAAAAATAGAAGGATTAAAATTGTGACCGTGACAAAAATTCGACTTAAGCGGAAATTCGAAGTAAGCAAGTTTGAGTTACTGAGAGTGGACTGTAGTACAAAATCAAATTAACGCTTATCAAACAATGAATCATCAAATTAGCACCTATCTTATTAATGAACATCAAAATCCCAATTCAATTCAAATTAACACTTATTTTAACGATGAATCATAAAATTAACACTTATCTCAATAATGAATCATCAGATTAACACTTATCTTAATAATAAGTCAACAAATTATAAAACTTATGTTAACAATGATTCATAAAATTAACACTTATCTCAATAATGAATTATCCGATTAACTGACTTATCTTAATAATGAATCATCAGATTAACATTTATCCTAATAATGAATCATCACATTACGTGGTGCCGCCTTAATTCTATTAAGCGATGGTAAAGCTTATATTAGCAGGATTTTATTACGGCTATTTCGCCAATAAAACACGTTTAAAAAAAATTCTGAAAAAATGTGATAACCTGTTTAAAATTACCTATTAAATGTTTCAATTTTACAATATGCAAACTTTTAAAGCCGAAATTAACGTTTTATTTCATACCCCAGCCAATCCCGTTTTTGCTTCTTGGAGAAGGGGTTGGATGGGGTATGAAAGTAAATACTTGGACCATGTAATGAAATTAACACATCTTAATAATGAATCATCAAATTGACACTAAATATCTTAATACTAAATCATCAACTTAACACCTATCTTAATACCGAATCATCAGATTAACATGTATCTTAATATTGAATCATCAAATGAACTCTTTATCTTAATGATGAATCATCAGATTAACACTTATCTTGATAATGAATCATCAGATTAACACTTATCTCAATAATGAATCATCAGATTAACACTTATCTTAATAATGAATCATCAGATTAACCAACTTATTTTAATAATGAATCATCAGATTATCTTAATAATGAAACATCAGATTAACACTTATCTTGATAATGAATCATCAGATTAACACTTATCTCAATAATGAATCATCAGATTAACACTTATCTTAATAATGAATCATCCGATTAACCAACTTATCTTAATAATGAATCTTCAGATTATCTTAATAATGAATCATCAGATTAACATTTATCTTAATAATGAATCATCAATTTAACACGTGTCTTAACAATGAATCATAAGATTAACCAACTTATTTTAATGATGAATCATCAGATGAACACTTATCTTAATAATGAATCATCAGATTAACACTGATCTTGTTATCGAATCATCAAATGAACACTTATTTTAATAATGAATCATCAGATTATCTTAATAATGAAACATCAGATTAACACTTATTTTAATCCTGAATCATCAGATGAACACTTATCTTAATAATGAATCATCAGCTTAACAGAAGCATAAAATCAACATTTATTTCAACAATGATTCATAAAATTAGCCTTTATCTTAATGATGAATCATCAGATTATCTTAATAATGAAACATCAGATTAACACTTATCTTGATAATGAATCATCAGATTAACACTTATCTCAATAATGAATCATCAGATTAACACTTTCCAACTTATCTTAATAAAGAATCTTCAGATTATCTTAATAATGAAACATCAGATTAACATTTATCTTAATAATGAATCATCAGATTAACCAACTTATCTTAATAATGAATCATCAGATTATCTTGATAATGAAACATCAGATTATCTTGATAATGAAACATCAGATTAACACTTATCTTAATAATGAAACATCAGATTAACAGAAGCATAAAATCAACATTTATTTCAACAATGATTCATAAAATTAGCATTTATCTTTATGATGAATCATCAGATTAACACTTATCTTTATAATGAATCATCAAATTAACACTTATCTTAATAATGAATCATCATTGTTTGATCGGTGTTAATCTGATGATTCATTATTAAGATAAGTTTAATCTGATGATTCATAATTCATTATTAAAATAAGTGTTAATTTTATGATTCATTGTTAAAATAAGTGTTAATTTGCTGATTCATTACTGAGATATTAAAACTTACTCAGACTCCAGAAGATGTAGAGCTTTACAACTTCACACATTTTAACATCTACATAACAGTGGTATGTTTCTACCAAAAACAGGTCAATATTAATGACCTTGACCTACCTATTTCACTTTGCTAATTTGCATTCATGTATTGATTAAGTCGATCCATTACTCAGATTCCAAAAGCAATACAGCTTTCAAACTGTAAATGTAAATTGATTTCTCCTTAGATATCTTTATTTACTGCTGTTATAAATGTACTTCATGCAATATAAATTATAGTTGGTTTAAAAGCTCCGCTAAGTGTTTAGTATTGTTGTATGTCTCAAAATAAAGTTTATCTTATCTTAAACTTAATACACTCTTACATCCACATGACCTTAGTCTGTTTCCACCCAATTAGCTCTTAATTGACATAAAAATGTTACATTTGTAGGATGCCATGGTGTCCACAATGGCCATTGTGTCCGCGGATACTATGGCCTAGGCGGATAAAGGTGGCGTCTCAACGTTATGTGATCATGTGTAATGTGGTGTTATAACGTATTGGGTGGAGAAATAATGACTGAATGAGTAAATGGAATTAAATCTTGTTTAATGGCTCATCAATACTTTATAGGTTATTTATCCGCCCCAGAGAAAGTTGAAGGTGTATTATATCTTACTGAGTGTGTTTGTTTGTTTGTTTGTGTGAGTCGGTGGTGGGGGGGGGGGGGTTAAATTGAACTGATTATTATTCAATGGCTCAAGCCGTTGCTGAGTTTGGTCATATCGACTGCTGCACCGATCTACGCGGAGTCAGTGTTTTGACTTGGCGAATCCACGTGGCGAAAGTACGCCATTGTCTAGTCACTCGGAGTGATCACACTTTGAGTTACTCTGCGTAGAATCCAATTAACCATGAGTGCACACCTGTGGTGATTTATTATTGGGAAAAAATCTAATTTTTCCAACAACTTTTTAACTTCTCTGACAGCGCGCTTGAAAAATCCATTCGCCAGAAATAGTACAAACAATGAGACGATGAGTGCATCTTTTCTGTGCATAGTTGACATGTCTGATAAATACAATGAATAAATTTCGAAACAAATACGTATTTCAAACTTCTAATGCATTTAATCACAAGTTTTGTTCGTTTCTGTTGTCCAAAAGTCACACTTCTTCAACCGACATAAAAAAACCATAATCCTTGGCCATGTATGTGCCTTTTAACAAGGCGGCACTAACAACGGGTTTATGACCCGGAATTCTTAACAATTTTTTCTGATTATTTCTGACAAAAGAACCCATCGATGTATTAATAATAAAAAGCATAATAGTAAAATTTGTTACAAATAAAGATTAATTAAAAATATAATTATAATTTCCAGTATAATAATTATTTATTGAATTTTATGTTCAGTCGCCGCGAAGCCGGTAATAGGAACCGCCATATAAATATCTTGACCCAGTATACATAATCCGAGCATTCAAATTTTTCCACATCTGCTTTTCCAAAACAAAAGTAAAATTGTTTTCTGCTTCGATTTGTTTTAAAGTTATTGAATAATTATGCATTAAAATGACTGCAATTAGAAAAGGTTGCAGCCTGTACCTATGCAGTTTCGACTCGGCGATCTCCGATTTTGTCTACGCGAAGTAGTGTGGCGTAGGTATGCCGAGAGCTTTCGCCTAGCTGATTCACACTCCAAGTAGTGTTATCAAAACTCCGTGTAATTACGCGATTTGTAAATTCCTCTCTCGGCGTGAAAGAGTAAAGGGTGGGTTTCGCGTGAGCTGTACTGTATTATAACTTATTGAGTGGGGGGGAAATTGAAATGAATATTGTTCAACGGCTCATGAACACATTATAGGTTATTTAGAGCCACCCCACAGAAAGTTGAAGGTGTATTATAACTTATTGAGTGGGGGGGAAATTGAATTGAATTGAATATTATTCAAAGGCTCATCAACACATTGTAGGTTATTTAGAGCCATCCCAAAGAAAGTGGAAGGTGATATAATAACTTAGTGAGTGGTGAAATAATGATTAAATCAGGAGAATTTGTAGAGTGGGGGTAAATTGAATTGAATTGAATATTGTTGAAAGGCTCATCAATGCATTACAGGTTATTTAGAGCTATCCCAGAGAAAGGGGAATGTTGTATTATAACTTATAGAGTGTATTATAACTTATAGAGTGGTAAACTATTGATTAAATAAATAAATTGAATTAAATCTTATTGAACGGCTCATCAACACATTATAAGTTATTTAGAGCAGCCCCAGAGAGAAGGGAATTTGGTATTGTAACTTATTGAGTGCGAAAATAGTGACTAACTTATTGAGTGGGGGAAATTGAATTGAATTCATATTGTTTAACGGCTCATCAACACATTACAGATTAGATCCACCCCAGACCATTAATATCAGTTGATGTCTATACCCCAGAGAGAGTGGAAAGTGGTATTATAACGTATTGAGTGGTGAGTTAATGACTAAATAACGAAATTAAATTGAACTGAATTTTGTTTAACTGCTCATCAACACATTATAGGTTATTTAGAGCCACCCCAGAGAGAGTAAAAACACACTATTAGGTGTATAACGCACGGAAAAAATCAAGAATCTCATTCTCACGTCTTGACAGTGGATTATCAGCTAAAACCTTTCATTACTCGCACCCGACTAAACTATTGTGCCAGTGTGCATAACTAAAACATTTATTTATTCAGATTTTAGTCGAAGTTACTTCCATTAAGGGTATACCTGTTTTATTATTAAATAATGAGCCTTCGGATGTAACTTTTGCACGAGAGCCTCGCTTTTAAATAAGTTGGAGCACAATGGCCGTTGTCCCTTTACTCCTTGATTCATTTACCGTAATATCTATGACATTAATTGTAATATGGCACAGGGGTCACAGGTATGATTTCGTTGCTTAGCACATGCATGTGAGTGTGTATGAGAGGGGCGGGAGAAGGGGGTGGTTAACATTGCTTGTAACAATGTTTCAGTCATATCACGACGATGTCTCACTCTGCTTCCAATAAAAAATAAATAATATAATTCTAGATAGTATAAATGCAATATAGACCCAAATATATTACCCAAATACACTGAAATAATTGATCGATAAGTTGTAAACATATGATTTATTCAGTTTCAAGTTGCTGCAAGCATATGTATATGCGTGTGTTTAGCCCAGAGAGTGAAACTACACTATTACATGTAGGTGTGAACGCGTGCAAAAAATCAGGAAGCTCATCCTTAAGTCTTGATGGCTGATTGTCAGCTAAAACCGTTCATTACCCCCCACCCCACAGGTATTTGGGGAGTAGCTTAGACTTACACTTAAATACTAATCAAACATTAAAAACACAAATTTAAAAAAAAAAAAAATGTGTTTTATATACTATACAGTACAGTACTATATATATAAAGTATAGTAATATAGATTTTTTTTTTTTTTTTTTTTTTTTTTTTTTTAAATTTGTGTTTTTAATGTTCGTATTTAAATGATGTTTTCAACATAGATTTTTTTTTATAGAATTTTTTTTTCTGAAAAATTCAAGTGTAAGTCTAAGCTACTCCCCAAATTGGTCTATAGATAGCTTACGACAACATTACAATTGCAAGATACTCAACTTGCCTTAATCCACGAACGGAAAAACTTCCCCAAATACCCTTCCCGGGACTCCCGGCACCAAGGGCGCCGCCAAATACACCCGTACAAGCAAGAGTCACACAGAGTTACTTCCTCTTTCCGTCGTGGCGTCATCGGTAAAGAACGCGATAAATCGACGGTCTCAAAATATTTGTCTTTTTCCACGTAACAAATGGTTTTAATTGTTTTATTACTTTAATTTTACTTCCCATATGTTATTTTCTTACGAGTTTATGATCGTAATTGGTGTTTTTTACACCGGCTTTTGTTCTTTACGCAGTTAATACAGACCGCAATTCGTAAACAACCATATTCTGTCTACTTCCGGTTTACCAACATTTGTAAATTCTGTCGAAAAATAGCTTTTAACTTCTATTAGAAGTTTTGAATTTGACACCGGAACGTAGACACCCCTCCTACTCGTGTCAACACTCCAGTAAATAGTTTTCTTATATTATTGGGTTCGTGTTGTTTGTTATATAATCACAGTTGGTGCTTTTAGAACACCTTCTGCTGTTATTTTCTATATTTCAGTAACAGCAATGGGGAGTGGGACCTTAGTCTAATTGGGAGTCGGGCCCTAGCCCACTACGGCCCGTCCGGACTCCCAGGGATTGGAAACATCACCCGTACGAAGTCCTGACCTTCTATCGGTGATGTCCCCCAACCCAGCCATATGCAGTCCCATTCCCCACCCACTCCTGTGAAGGAAACATCAATGGGGAGTCGGGCCCTAGCCCACTACGGCCCGTCCGGACTCCCAGGGATTGGAAACATCACCCGTACGAAGTCCTGACCTTCTATCGGTGATGTCCCCCAACCCAGCCATATGCAGTCCCATACCCCACCCACTCCTGTCCGGGGGACCATGGTGACTCAGATAACTCTCTACCTCGTGGGTACACTGTTGGAGTGGTCGCATTCGCTTGGAGACAACCAAATAGCCCGCTTAGCTCAGTCAATGAACGACGTCGACTATCTTGCGCTCACTAAAGAAAGTCCCGTACCCCACCCACTCCTGCTCAAGCTACCAGGTAGTGCGGGGGTCACGCCGACTACAAACTCTCTGCCTCATGGGTAATCTGAAGGTCCTCAGAACAGATTCCATTCACTCCTCCAGGTCACCTTTCAGAGAGTCAACACACAGAGGGCGGTCTAGGAGCAACCGTCACCTGTCTAGAGACAGCTCAGGTAATACTTCCTCAGCTGAAATTTATGCTTTTAAGCACGGCCTAGGGCCGAAAGGGTATTCTTACGGTATTCTTACTGTATTCAATACCGTTGTTATGGTTAGGGCCACCTAACGAAGGATATAGTCTCTTCTGAAGGTCTCTGCTAGTATAAAATCCAGACTAGTTGTCTGGAGGGAAGCTAAATAAGACTTCTTTCTATGGTATGGGAAGAGGACTTAGGTTTATGTGTTGGTACTCACATGTAGGGGAAGTTTCTGTCATGGGTCACAATTATCTGTTATTATAATTTCTTACGTGTTGTATAATCACAGATTAAATAGAATAGAATAGAATATTTTATTGTAATATTCATAACAATGTGAACATGACATTGAACTAACAGGTAATCAAATCATATGATAGCAATTAAGAAATAAAGATAAACATATGGATTACCTGTCAGGAGGGCCGAATGGTCTAATGCGCCAGACTCAAGGTTATACCTTCATAAACGAGTGTTCTGGTCCACGACCTTACACGTGGTTTCAGATCCCACTTCTGACACATACTTTTAACATACTAGTAAAATGTGTCAGAGACACTTTCCTTGTTCTTCCTTTTCAGTGTGGTGTCAGAAACACTTACCATCAATAGGACTGAGACCTCTTTAGGAAATCATACTTTCCTAGACGGTGCTCCCTACTGGGAAAGGCCTTTTTAATTCATAGGGAAGTCATATCTTCCTACTGACAGGGCGCTCTATACAGGCCATCTACATCAGAGAAGGTAAATTATCGAAGTCTTATCTCTGATTCTGATTAATAGCAGGCCTGGTGGTATTCTATTCTCAAATAGAATTCATTCTTTTGTCGAACAGAATTACCCTTTTTTTTCCAAGTTGTTGCAACATTTGTAAACACTTCTTAAGCATTGTCTACCTATGTTCTCGATTTTAGAAACTTATTTAATGCTTTTATATCTTTGAATATCTCGGCGTTTACAAAAAGCGTTAAGAGTATTCAATTTAAAGTATTTCCTCTCATGGTTTGCTTTATAACCACTACAGGAATCTGATACTTGTCTTAAACTAAAGATTCTTAGTGAATTACTTTGTTCTTTTCTGTCCTTACGGACTTAACTACAGAACTTGTTTTGCAGGTAACCTCGATAGAAGTCGATACCTGCTGTCGAGTTCCGTCACAAGAATATCAAGGATGATGCAAGTGACTACGGCTTCTCCGTCATACTCTAATGATTAGGGTAAGAATTCATGGCCTTCGCCATAACGTGCATAGGTTTCAGCGTTAATTGTAGCCACAGTCTTAAGAAGTAAATCAGTTTATTTCTTTCTGTATATGGTTTTCCTTATCAGGACACCTAATTCAACTTGTCCTATCGCCTTGTTGAGTACTGTTTGTGGCAGGACTAAGATGATTATTGCCAGTCTATGGATTATGCTCATCAGACTTGCAGGGATATGAGCATTTATTTTATTTAGCGCCGGTAGTATTTATATCAAGGGGTGTCATTAAGAGGTAGGCGGTTAATTCGCCCTGCTACTTAAACCTTTCTACCAGGCTAATATGAATACTTTTACTAATATTGTATACTAGTATCTATCTAATACCCGGCTACTTTGCTCTGTGTGCCTCTAATTTGAAAAGTTAATGATATCTATGTACATGTATATCACCACCTTTTTTGAGGTAAGTTATATAAATTAATTACAGTGGCAGATGCTGTTTTATTCATTTGCACATGCAGTTGCTGGCTGAGTCTTCCTTTTGCTGGTAAGTTGATATGGGGGACTTCCGTGGCTGAGTGGTTAGTCTCTTACTTGATATCACTGCCACTCACCTCTGTTTTATGATGGTGTCCCGGTTAGCTCAGTTGATAGAGCTTTCGCCCTGTAAGGGAGGAGTCCGGTTTTACGTGTCCCATACCAGCCACAAAGACAACTGGCATCTTGTTGTTTTGTTGTTTTTTTTTGTTTTTTTTTTGTGGATATTATGATATACCTTATATTTCATTGTTTGTGTTTCACTTGTGAAATATCGACAGACATAATGCCGCTGTTGACCTTTTGTCGTCTCTGTTTTAGCGCATTATGTTTTGCTGCTTAAGTATCAAGGTTAGAGTACATAATAAGTTATTAATAGAATCATTTTTGGTTTGTCGTGAATATAAGGATTTTCTTATTAGAAAAACTTATTTTCACCAGAGCCTTAGCACGAGTGTATTATGCGTGTTTTCTCACTGATACACCTGTGGGGTTTTGGGATTACCCTAGGGTTGATTAAGGTCTCCTTCTGTACCGCTTAAATCTCCACGGGGTACCTCCAGAGCCGGAGCTGCAAAGCGAAGGCGACGGTACTAATGAGCGGGCAGCCAAGCACGGGCTGCTCTCCGCCCCCGGTTTACACCTGTTAGGCAGTTTCAGTAAGTTCGGAGTAATCGGCTTCAAAGCCGCTATCCTCAACCCTAAGTGGGTTTGTTCGCGGTTCCTCTGACTAAGCCTTGTCTGATGGAGTTCTTCGTCATTCATCTCTTACCTCTGGGGTTGCGTTCCTTGTGTAGCTTATTAGATGCGGTTGCAGGACATAACACTCCTTTTCTTGCAGCTAAGATCATTGTCCAGTTTCTAGATTCCTTACCCCTCCCACTTCTCCATACAGTCATACAGTTAATGGGCTGTAGTGCCAGGGTTCGTTCTCCATTAGCCCTAGGGGTACTGATGATAGTTGGCGTATTTGTTTTTCATACCCCCTCCTGTTTAATATTGCTAGAACCAGGATACATTCTCCTTGTTTTCTATCAGTTTAGAGAGTAGGTCTATCAGTATGAGTAAGTTCCTAACATTATGGTAGGCTATACTATTGTTAGACCCGGCTTCTAATCCGTACATTAATTATGCCATAAGAGCCGGACTTCTCTTTTTGAAGTCTTTCCTTCAGGCAGTTTGAGATACATCTGGCATCTATTTATTTATTGGTTCTATATGCCACATTCGTATGGAAACACAGTTTCTTTTCGGCTAGATCTTTTACTAGAACACAGATTTGCGGGTGAATGCGTGTGCACAACCACATTCAAGGTGACATTCTGCCTTGGTCAGAACAAGGGGGGGGGGGGGGGGGGGGGGTGCGTGCCCATACACAGCCACATTCAAGGGGACATTCTGCCGTGGTCTAGGGGTTTCGTAGAGCTGCCCTAAATGCATGTCTAAGGATCTCTCAGTTTGGCTTAGAGGGCCACATGGTAGGTTTGTTCACTAACTAGGTGTGTTGCCCTGAATAAATAAATTCTTTTATTATTTACGCCTGGTTTATTTACGCCTGGCTCTATTTACGCCTGGTTTTATTTATGCCTGGTTTTTGGCCAGACGGACTCAATTACATATTACGCCTCATTTTACGCCTGGTTTCTACATTCTTATCAAAACCACCTGTACGCCTGGTCACCATCAAAATTACGCCTGGTTTAGTTATCAATATTACGCCTGCTTTACGGGCGTCGCAGTTCGTACGGGCAGCACTTCTGTCCATCTTGATTTCTTCCCTAAGCGGGGTTTATATCAGGTTTTACAGTCTACCTCTGCCACTGATTCATTCGGAATCAGTATGCAACCTCACGTTTGTCGATTCAAACTACATCTTCAGACTTCAGTTTCTGTAATAGTTGCTCACACAATTGTACCTCTAGGAGGTCCTTCACTGGGCTACTCTGAGGTCACAGAGGTTTAGCTGGTTAGAATAAGTGTAACGCATTGTTTGTTTACACTCCCACCGCAGTCGGAGTTGGGTTTTTTCTTGTTTCCCACTTTGAGCTTATATCACTCCCCTTCTTAGTTTAGAATACTTAGAAGTTAAAGTGGCTCTTTTTGGCCTGTTTGACTTCTGTTCTCCGGCCCTCCTTTGAACTTTTCGGTTAATCTTAGATAGACTACCCTTTAGACTATCTTCTTTTAGCCTTGTGGCTCAGATTTAGTGAGCCCATTCTAGGAACTGAAGTGTCATCAGGCTCATGCTACTAAAGGGATCTCGTTTAACCCCTTCTGGGGATATTCCAGTAACAATCTGTTTGGTTTTGTCTGGGTGTATACCTAATGCAACTCCAATAAGGCTACTAAAGTCAGAGCCTTTATATTCTTAAAATTCACAAATTATTTGTTAGATTCTATCTTAAATAATTTTTCACTGGGTCCAGTTCTTACTACCCAGTCAGTCATGGGGTTGTGCTGCTCTGCCAGTTAGCTGACTTGGCCTTGCCCAAGTCTGTAACTTTGGGCATACAAATCGGTTGCAGTTTTATTTATTATTTTGCTTATCTTGGTTTGTAAGCACTTCATACCACTATGTTCCAAAGGTGTTTGGTTTATACATATTGTATTGTTCATAGTATTCTATGCTTCACACAGTTATCTGGTGTTCATAGTTACATTTACAGCTCAGTTATGAAGCTGTTATTTTAAGTATTGAATCAGGGGGTCGATACTTATTTAAATGATCTATGTAATACAAAAAAAAAAAAAAAAATCTGTTCCATGGATTAGCTTGAAATTGCCGATTATAATTTTAGATGGTGGTGGACTTATTGTCCTTGAACGAATTGAAGGACTTATGAGGTTGCCATATTCACCTTGTAACGTTCATCTGCCCATCTAAGAAGTTTTAGAGGCTCCTCCTACTGGCTGTATCGCCAGTCAGGATCCCAGATTACGCTATGGTGAGTGTAAGTTGCTTGGGTTCATGCTCTCGTCTGCTTTAATTTCTTGTAATTAGAGCAGGTTTGAGCGTGCTTTGTTACTTGTTGTTCAGAGTTGTTCAAATCCCCTTTACATATTCGGGCACTCATAACAGGTTACATTGTACCACCCCAGCTCATTGTGTTAAAGTCGCAATTGTAATGTTGTCGTAAGCTATCTATAGACCAATATGAAAAATTTTGTTAATTTTAATATTTGTCTATTATACTTACGACAACATTAACTACCCACCCCTCCTTAATTTAGGACTTATTTGCGGAAAGAGGAAGTAACTCTGTGTGACTCTTGCTTGTACGGGTGTATTTGGCGGCGCCCTTGGTGCCGGGAGTCCCGGGAAGGGTATTTGGGGAAGTTTTTCCGTTCGTGGATTAAGGCAAGTTGAGTATCTTGCAATTGTAATGTTGTCGTAAGTATAATAGACAAATATTAAAATTAACAAAATTTTTCATATACCTGTGCCCCACCCGACTAAACTAATGTGCCAGTGTACATTATAATTAAAACATTAAAACATTTATTTATTCAGATTTTGGTCGAACTTATTTCCATTAAAACAGCTAGTCTATTAAATCATTTTAGAATTATTTTATTATTCGAATTTTGTGTTTCTGGGTTTCAAGAACCTCATTATCCAGTAAAACCTCAGTGTGTTCTGAGAATGTAATGAGCTTTAAATTACCTGGGATCATTGGTCCAATTTTTTTTTTTATCACTGAACCAATCAGAATGCTTCATTCATATTTTCATTTGGTTGCTTCTATCATGACATCACTCTCTGGTATTATGACATCACACCCTGTTAATTATGACATCACGACATGCCATTATGACATCACAACATGCCATTATGACATCACGTCATGCTATTAGGATGCAACTCAGTTTGTTCTCAGAACTGAATGAGCCTTTTAATAACTGTGAGAAACAGATTAAGACTGTTTGTATTACTGTGAGTAATGAGTTTCTTGAAACTAAGAATCAAAAAATTCTAAAAAAATAATAATTATAAAATGATTTAATACATTGTGTTAAGTGTAAACCTTTTTTATTATTAATTCTAATACACCCGCACTATATAGCCTAGTTTAAAATATCTCGTTACATTGAACGATATATCACTGTAATTTTTGCAACATTAGGAGAATAAGCATTGCCCATTACGCATTGTAACGTATGCAACGTCTAAGGAGAGCTGTCTGTCTGCACAGCCGCAATGCGAAAGATTTCAGATGTGTGCGTTATTTTCACATTTTAGGGGTATTAGAATAGAAATAGAACATCGTTTACGGTGAATTATCTATAATATCACGGTTTGTCGTTCAATTGTAAACAATGATTTCACAAGCCCGATTAAACGATAATTCACAGTAAACAATGTTCTATTTCTTAAATAAAATACTTTGGATGTAACTTTCTCATGAGTGTCGTGCTTTTAGATAAGTTTGTGTGCTAATAAAGCACAATGGCCGTTGTCCCTTTAATCCTTGATTCATTCGCTGTAATATCTATGACATTAATTGTAATACACTGCTGCTACATGTACACATCTGAATCTGAGACGATAATTGCTTTTACGCGATTTATGGTATCGCCATTATAGGCCGTTTAATTACTATTAGGTAATGGGACTATCAAGAGTCAACAAATTTGCATCTTGAATTTCATAGTCGTATATAGATATGATCAAGTTTCTGGAATTACTAAACTCACAAAATAAGATATATATTCGCAAACTGTGTATCTTTGTTTTAAAAGCATTTAAGTTACAAAACGAAACACTATACAGAAATTAGCTATTTCTGAATATAATGTATGTAATATATGTGTTAAGGAAATTGTGATGAATTGTAATTTATTTATGCAAGGAAGTGTTATGTAAACGCCTTCTCATTGTATCAGCTGATAAACTGCATATTTGGACATGTATTGTTTGTAATAACTACACTGTTGTCATGCTTTGTAATTGTATTTTGTATACTCATGGGCTTTTAAGCCTATTGGAAATTGGAAATAAAGATCTATCTATCTATCTATCTATTAAGTTATTGTGTAAAGAGAAGAAAAAAGGTTTGTATCCATATTGCATTTATACTTACAATATGAAATTGTATGAACTATGTTTAATGTGTCTACTGATATATATATTTGGGTAGAGCCGAACGTTAATGCTTGCGTGTTTTAATGGATAATCTATACTGTCTTATAAAATCTAAATAATGACTAAATACGGAAATTGAATTGAATTGAATCTTGCTTAACGGCTCATCAACACATTATAGGTTATTTAGAGCCACCCCAAAGAAAGTGGACAGTGGTATTATAAGTTAGTGAGTGGGGGAAATTGAATTGAATTGAATATTGTTCAACGGCTCATCAACATATTATAGGTTATTTAGAGCTGCCCCATAGAAAGTGGAAGTTGATATTATTGAGAAGTGAAATAATAACTAAATAACCTTAGTATTTGTTTAGGTTTAAAATAAAAACAGAACATATACATACAGATAACATAATGTTATTTATTTACATGCACAATCAACATTTGACTAAACGTTTGCAGGTCATTGTCCTACTACATGATGTGAAATGTAATAACAATCATTGTTATATGAGCTGCAGGTCGAACAATGTATACAAAACTAAACTTTAGAAAGACGAACGAAACATGTGATATTGATATTAATAGACAGAAACATAAATAAACAAGAAGGCTCTAGTACAGATTACACATTATAAATGAGAAATGTTGTATCCATAAATTGGCCCTTATCTCTAATTCTTCAAATAACATAGTTTTATAATCATAGTAGTAAGCACAAACAATATAATGTTATTAGAAGTGGTGTATTTCAAAAACCAACATCATATAAATGTATGAATATCTAAGATTTAGTTTATGACACAAATGAAGTAGTAGTGAATATAAATGCATGGAGTTTATTTAATGTGTGTAAATCAGTGATTTGGCACCTCGAGACTACTAGTCTGGATTTTATAATAGCAGAGACCTTCAGAAGAAACTACATGCTTCGTTAGGTGGCCCTAACCATAACAACGGTATTGAATACAGTAAGAATACAGTAAGAAAACAGTAAGAATACCCTTTCGGCCCTAGGCCGTGCTTGAAAAGCATAAAATTCATCTGAGGAAGAATTACCTGAGCTGTCTCTAGACAGGTGACGGTTGCTCCTAGACCGCCCTCTGTGTGTTGACTCTCTGAAAGGTGACCTGGAGGAGTGAATAGAATATGTTCTGAGGACCTTCAGATTACCCATGAGGCAGAGAAATTGGAGTCGGCGTGACCCCCGCACTACCTGGTAGCCTGTAACTGTGAGCAGGAGTGGGTGGGGTACGGGACTGCTTTTGCCAGGACTGGGAGCCACAACCTCAGAAGGACGGGTAGCATTCGTTTTGGTTGTCTCCAGTGCTTTCACCTGGACTGGGATTGAGCCATGAGCTCCGAAGGACAAGTAGCCTTCATTTTGGTTATCTCCACTGCTTTCGCCTGGACTCGGAGCCACAACCTCAGAAGGACGATGAGCCTTCATTTTGGTTGGCATTCCCCATCCTAGGAAGTATCTGGCAAACAACCTTTACCTAGGAAGGGCTAGATACCTTTCACTTTGGAAGGGTAGCCCTGAGCGACAGAAGGGCCAGTAGCCTTCTGAGGGCCAGGTCTAGCCAACCAGCGAATGCGAACACATTGCTGTTACTGAAATATAAGAAAAAAACAGCAGAAGGTGCTAGATGCACCAACTGTAATTATATAACAAACAAAACAAAACCCAACAATATAAGAAGAAAAACTATTTACTGGTGTGTTGAGACGAGTAGGAAAGGTGCCTACGTTCCGGTGTCAAATTCAAACTCCTAATAGAAGTTAAAAATAAACTTGTAAGAAAATAACATATTATGGGAAGTAAAATTAAAGTAATAAAAAACAATTAAAACCATTTGTTACGTGGAAAAAGAACAAATATTTTGAGACCGTTGATTTACTCGTCACTTATCGAGGACGCCACGACGGAAAGAGGAAGTAACTCTACATGTAACTCTTGCTTGTGCAGGTGTATTTGGCGGCGCCCTTGGTGCCGGAGTCCCGGGAAGGGTATTTGGGATAGTTTTTCCATTCGTGGATTTAAAGGCAAGTTGAGTATATTGCAATTGTAATGTTGTCGTAAGTTATCTATAGACCAATCAGTGATTTGGCGCTATAGTTGTTTCATCATGTGTGTACATGTGTTTCATCATGTGTACATGTTATACATGCAATAACTAACAAACATTTAAATTGAACAAGATGCCATTCAATATAGAATTAAAGAGACTAGACACATCATTACTAAAAACAATTATAAAGATATTATTGCTTCTAAAATACTACTGAAAATCGCGGAACGTTGTCCGAAATTAAGTGTCTTTGAATTTGGCAACAAAAATGAATGACTCGAGGTCAGATGTGCAATATTTATGACAATAGATTGATATTTAACGAATGAGCGCAGCGAGTAAGTGGGATAATGCGCAAGATATCTCAAGTCAGCACTTTGAAATTAACTACCGAAATGATCCAGTTAAAAGAGGATCTTTTTTTTTTTTTTTTTTTTTTTTTTTTTTTTTTTTTTTTTTTTTTTTGAGCCGTCTTTTGACGACCCGTTTAATCTCCCCGTCAATAGGTGGAGCAAGGGTCGGGGAGGACCATCCCTTGCCACACCTTACAATATTTTACAGCATGTAATATTCATTTACTAAACACATATATATATATATTTACAATTCAGCATCATAAAATGATATAAGAGTATTACAGAATAGATACATGTATTAGATGGTTGAGGCAGGGGAGATGTTATTTTGAGGGGAGAAAATCATTTAAAGCAACAAAAAAAAAGAAAGAGAAAAACTCTTTAAACTACATTTTGATTGCCGTCCACTAGCCCATCTAATTATAAAGTTGTATAAATTACTGTTTATATAACCATATTTATATATTTAATATATATACATGTATATACATACATACACATACACACATATATACACATATATACACAACTGTCAGTGTCTTGGTTTATTGTAAGAATTCATAGGGGTGGATGGATAAAAAGATAGGCTAGATTAATTTAAAATGGTTTTAAAATTGCTCCATGTATTTTCAAAACTTTCTAGTTGATTGTTTCTGATTGCGATTTGTTTATGCGTTTCGTATAAATAACGAAGTCTGTATATCATTGGAGTAACAGAGAGCGTTGTTTTCAGTCGTTTTGAAGAAAATATGTAATATTTAATTTCTAAGATAATTTGTAGCTCTACAGTTGATTGTTCTTTACCTATGTTAAAAATAAATGCATGCTCTGATAGCTTCAGATATATATTTTTTGATAAGCAGAGTGTATTTATCTGTGTTAAAAAGGTCTGAGTTGAAGGGCAGGTCCACAACATATGGACAATAGTCTCGTCCTGGTGGCAGTAGTGACAATAAGGGTTTTCTGCTTTTTTTATTTTGTGCAGATAATGCTGTGTTGAAAGAAGCCGATGATTAATCCGTGTTTGAAACCATTGTAGTATTGTGCTAGTAGTTATTTTGAAAGGGGATGAGTAAATGTTTTTCCATGCTTCTGTATTAATATCATACATCTGTTCCCATTTAGCTTTTGAAGTTGGACTTTCATTATTTCTGTTAAGAATAGAGTACATATCAGTGCAACCTTTCTTGTTTTTGATGAGTGGTTTAATATTCGCAGGTAGAATTGGGTTTTCTATTTTTTTAATTGTAAAATTGTGTAACTTTTTTTTAAATGTTTTAATGGCAGCTATTACGCCTTCATAAATAAGAAAATTTGTTTTGATACCGGTATTTTCTTCAAGCTCAGTTAAAGAGTAAAAATCACCATTTTCCTTGATAAGGTCATTTATAAACCTGATGCCATTCATATACCATGTTTTATTAAAGAAAGGCTTAGAGCCAATCAGAATATTATTATTATAGAACAGTGGGGTTGACCCAAATTCTTCTGGTGAGTTAGGTATACTATACTCAATAAGTTTAGCATATGAATTTAGCACATCGATCCAGAAACTGTTTTTCATTTTTTTTATTAATGTTTCACAGTATTCATTACCGAAAGATGTTAATTTTTTAATGTCTATTAGGTTTTCAACAAGCTGCTTCCAAGTCCCCTCATTAGTTATGAGTCTTCTTAACCAGGTTGATTTAAGACTAAGTATGAAAGCTTTCAGATTTATCATTTTGAGACCGCCCTCAGAATATTGTTTAACTATAACTGTTTTTTTAATTTTTGCAGGCCCTTCCCATAAAAAATCATAAAATATGTTATTAATTTTTGCGATTATGTTTTCATTTGGGTTTGGAAGAGATATAAAGATATGATTTAAAATAGGAAGTAACAGTGTTTTTATAACCGTGATTTTACCAAGTGGCGTTAAATATCTTCGCTTCCATATCTTTACTGTATTTTGGATTTTTAAAATCTTATCATTATAGTTTAATTCTATCATTTTACCTAAGTTGACATTAAAATGTATTCCTAGTAGCTTAAAATTATCTTTTCCCCAGGTAAGTTTCCATTTTGTTTTGATTGTATCGGAACTGTATTTTTTCTTCCCTATCCATACCACTTGTGTTTTGTCGAAATTGAAGTTTAATCCAGAATATTTAGAATATTTATGTAGTTCTGATAGTGTTTCATTCAGGGATGTATCAGATCCATCCAAAAGGACAGATGTATCGTCTGCATATTGTGAAAGTTTAATTTCTACATTCTCTATAGTAATACCTTTAATCTTTTTATTATTCCTTATCCTAATCGCCAATATTTCAGCGCACAAAATAAAAATATAAGGTGATAAGGGGTCCCCCTGACGGCAGCCCCTACCGATGTTGAAAAACGATGACAGGTTTCCCCCTTGATTAACAGCCAATTTGGCATTTTTATATAAAACCTTTATCCATGATATAAAACGTTCTCCAAAGTTAAAAAAATTAAGTACTTTAAATATAAAGGCCCAAGATAGAGAGTCGAAAGCTTTTTCAAAGTCAATCAAGAGAATTAAACCCGACAGATTATTTTCTTCTGCGTATTGCATAACATCATATATAAGTCTGGTATTTTCTCCTAAGTATCTTCCTGAGATAAAACCTGATTGATCTTTATTTATCAGCTTAATAAGTGTTGATTTAATTCTATTTGCAATAGATCCTGAGGCAATTTTATATGTACAATTAAGAAGGGAGATAGGCCTATAGTTTTTTACATGCAGTCTTGATTTATTTTCTTTTGGTATAACAGTTATTATTCCTTCTATTTGAGTTATTGATAGTTCTCCCTTACTGAATCCATAATTTAAAGATCGTACTACGAAATGTCCTATTTGTCGCCAAAACACTTTAAAGAAATCGGCACCGAAACCATCTGAACCAGGGCTACGGTTATTTTTCATTTTTTTAAGTGTTGCCAAGGCTTCTTCAAAAGATATAAGGCCTTCAAGATTAATTGATTCATTGTCTGTAAGTTTAGGTATATCAAAATCTTTCAAATCCTCTTCTAAATTTACGTTTCCTAGTTCATTGTCTTTGCTAGTATAAAGTTGTTCGTAAAAATGTTTAGTCTCATTTAAAATTTCATGTTGATCTGTTATGATTTCTCCATTTTCTTTTTCTATTTTGGGAATTATCTTTGAAGCGTAATTATGGGATTCTAAATTGCAAAAAAATGAGGTTGGTTTTTCATCGTTTTCAATAATATTTGCTCTTGATCTGATTAGGTAGCCATTCATTTTTTGTTTTCTTAATATTCTTAATTCATTTTTATATGTTTCTAATGTTTCTAAATTATTTGAATACAGGTTATTTTCTAATGTTTCTATTTCGGCAATCAATTCTTTTTCTCTTTTATCTGTCATTTTTTTCTTGTAACTAGAATACGATATTGATTGACCCCGTAATTCCATGAGTAGTGTTTCGAGAAACAGTTGATCATTAATTAAAAATTGTAATTCATTATTGGGGATATTATGAATGTTCTCCATATTGTAAATTGGGACTGCATACTGTAGTTTAATGTCCTGAATTTTTTTATTGATTGCGTTTAAATATTCAATATCACTAAGAAGAGAATTATTATGTTTCCAAAGGGCCCTTGTCAAATGTTTACGCAGCTTTGAAAAATACGTAGCTAAAACGTAGCTATTACGCAGCAATCCATCCTAAAGCTGCGTTTTTTGTGATTAACTGCGTTATTTTAGAAGCAGGCTGCGCAAAGCTGCGTATTTTACACTTTAGCTGCGTAATTATGTCCAAAGCTGAATATTTTGTAAGAAAGGTGTACAAAAGCTGCGTATTTATATTTAAGGCTGCGTATTTTTTAAGAAAGGCGTTTGATAGCTGTGTCTTTTATTTTACTTGCAAAAAAAGGATAATTACAAGAGCTGCGTTTTTTTGTAAATGCTTCGGAAAAGCTGTATCTTTAATTGTTAATGATATTAAGATGTAAAAACAAAAATACGTAGGTTTTACGCAGCTTTAGGAAAGCTGCATCTTTTAGTTTATTTTTTTAAACTTTTGTCAGTTTGTCTTTTTAAAGTGATATTGAAAATTTAAAACATTTCTAAAAGATGAAGGGGTAATTTGGGAGTCCTCTTTTATCTTTGACATAGACTGTCACAGTGCTACACATAAATACAACCTTGATAAAAAATGTTTATTGATCCTGTAGGTGTTTTAAAAGGTGGTGAATTTGGACCATAATTTATTAGCTTATAATCAAACTGTATGCATTCCAATGTCAATTTAATTCTGTGTATAAATTGCTGGTACAAAATTACTTACCTCAAACCATTAGATGATGGACTCAGAATTCATTGTAAAATGATAATCTCATTATAGCAAGGTCACTCCAGCGAGCAAGTTATGTTTTAACAAAATGAGCATTTCTTTGATCAGTATCAATGCAGATGTTAGGCAATCAACTTCTTAAAATTTTATGTAAACAAGAGGGCTAAATTAATGCCTCTGAATCACTCGCCTAATATAATCTTCGAAAAGATTATAAAAAAAAAAGTCAAACAAGCTTATAATTTCATATAAGAGTAAGATCAACAAATTCCCACACTCACATTAAAGTGTTCTGGCCCAGTAAGTGTATAGATGGGTTTAGGGTGGGGATCTCAAAAGTTTCCAAGTAATGGCACAGGAACATGTGACCCCACGGGTTGTGATAAACCCTAGGGCAGATGCCAGTAGGGGTCATCCTCTCATCACAGGCAGTGCACCTATAAAGTTTCATGAGATTTGCCTCAAGGGGAGAGGAGTTAAAGGGGTTGATGCACTATTTCCGAACAGGATTTATTTAAAAGGACTTTGAGAAACTTGGGAAAAGCTGGAAGAATTTTCAAAATGTCATGAAAAATAAATGAGATGTAACCTATTGAAAATTTGCAAAGAACATAAATGGAGGTGGCCATCTTTGAACGATGACGTCATCGTGCCATTTTAACATATATGGCATATTGACAAAATGTATTTTAAAGCAAAGAAAACCACTGCAAATTGACTAGAAATAAATATACAGATGTAAAATTATTTTTCATTTGCAGTGATTTTCTTTGCTTTAAAAGACATTTTATCAATATACCATATATGGCAAAGAGGCATGATGACGTCATCGTTCAAAGATGGCCGCCTCCATTTATGTTTCTTTGCACATTTTCAATAGGTCATATCTCCTTTACTTTTCATGGCATTTTGATAATTCTTTCAGCTTTTTTCATGTTTTTCAGAGCCCTTTAAAATAAACTGTGTTTGAAAATAGTGCATCAACCCCTTTAAGGTGCTGACAGGGTTTTTCATTATCGGTTCCTGGTGACCTTGACCTACTGACCTCAAAATCAATAGGTGTCATCCTCTCACCACAAGCAGTTCAACTATGAAATTTCATGAGATTTGCCTCAGGGGGAGAGGAGTTATAATGCAGACAAGGTTTTCATTATTGGCTCCCAGTGACCTTGACCTACTGACCTCAATATCAATAGGGGTCATTCTGTCACCACAGGCAGTTCACCTATGTAGTTTCATGAGATTTGCTTAAGGGGATGAGGAGTTATGGAGCAGGCAATATTTTTCATTATCAGGTCACGGTGACCTTTGACCTACTGACCTCAAAATCAATAGGGATCATCCTCTCATCACAGGCAGTGCACCCATAAAGTTTTATGAGATTTGCTTCAGGGGGTATATTAAAAAAAAACATATTCAAAAATGTTTAAACGAAAAATAATATGGTATTAAGACATTGCCTTGGCTAACTCCCAAACTCGTATAACAACTATTGGGGGGATTTTTTTTTTTTTTTTTTTTTTTTTTTTTATCCCAGGCAAATCAGATGCGAAATTATAATGCATCAGAGTAAATTTGGATGTTTCTGACAAAAAAAAAGTTAATATAAAATAAATTAATAAAAAAAATTGCAAGTTTCACGATAGCGTGAATCTGCTGACAGACGAATGCAAATGGCCGACTTTCAAACAACAAGCATTTCCTGGTTGTTTCATTTAATCTGTTTGCTCAATAAACGCTTGAAAAAGCAAAACCTTGTGTTTGGAAACAATTTTTAGTGTATTTTACATATGTGACTGTAGATAAACGATAGTAAAGTTATTGAATTTCATAGTAATTATTTATTATTTTACAGGTAAATGTTTTCGTTTTTTCCTTGCTTGTTGACAAAATTGATTTTGACGAGTTTACTTCCGGAAGTCATCCCTCCAGTGTTGCTTGATGGGAAATTGAATAAATGTTTAATTTGAGAGAAAATACATTTTGTTTCGATAATCATTTCAGTTATTAACATATACGTTCTGATAACAAAAAAGGAAGAAACCGTTATAAAGAAAGCATATTTATTGACATATGTTGATCATTTTGAAATATTTGCGTGATACGTTCGTAAGAATTGCGAGATTATGGAAGTGAATCACAGATCTGCGCATGCGCTGCAAATTATGCCCGCGGTTTCCTGAATTGTTTGAATTTTGATCTTTCATCTTTAATATTTACAAACAGTACCTTTCATCTTTAATATTTACAAACAGTACTGTGATTAGCACATTTTTTTTCGTGACACTGCAAGAACCATTTTAGAGCCTTGGAAGCCATCAAACGATTACACAGATGGCTCACCCAGGAAAGTGTGAGAGCCGTACCAGGGTCCTGGCAGTACCAAGAATTACGCATGTTGTGTGGGGTTTTTTAATCAGAGGTAGGCCCTATTTAAATACGTTCATGGTAGAGCTTCTTCATAATAATGTGGACCAATTAATTTGAAGTGTATAAGTGTAATCAAAACTATAAGCAAAGAAGCATGATATTTTTTAAAACATCTAAATTAAACTGCAAATAATAAAAGAGTGTGTTTTTTCGTTGTAACATTGACAGTTTTGCAAACGAGATTGGTGAAGGTATTAATATGTTACTTGTGCACAACTTACTGTTTTGAAGATAAACATTGTACTTGCATTACCTGAATGAAGCTTGCAAGTTATTGATTATGCCTGTCATGGTGCAAATTGAGGTCTATCAATTCAGAAAAACACGGGCGACGCTGTCAAGGAGTATTTTAAAAATGCATTTTCTTCCTCCATATTCAATTTGTTAAAGGGGACTGCAGTGGATTTAAGCACATGCCGGTTGAATCTATGTTTACATGTTAAGGAGTCTTTTAAAACAACAATTCAATTCTTTATTTAGAAATTGAAGTGGTATAATATTTCAGCAATTGTTATGCTTGGAGTTTTCAGGAGATGTTGGACATGAGTGCAAGTTGTCAATGGTCAGGTCGCTCGGAAGGCGATGATGGTGTTCACCATTCAACAGAATACATCTTCAACCTTAGATCCTATGCCAGGTATGCCTTCAGATCAAAGGTAGTTTTCTCGCAGAAGTTTCACACTGGAAGTTAAAATTGAGGTTTATGGCGCACCACATAAAAAGGTTATATTGCATCAACATGAAATGAACACTCCAAGGCCACTCTCCATTTACAGCTATATAAAAACATCTATAAATGGGAAGAATATCTATAGGGTTAACTGTTTCAAGCATTTGAAGTGTGCGACAGCATGCGAGTCGTTTAATGGTCTTAAATTGTCCATCCCCCACACACACCCACTCCTAAACGGCTTGATGGATTTTGACAAAACTTTTCAGGACCGAAGCATCGGTGTGTTGTCTTGTTGTGCACGTCGTGCTTTCGGTTTGAATTTTTTTAAGTTAAATTTGTTGTCGCCGCTACTCCTAAATGCCTTGTTGGATATTGACAAAACTTTGCAGAAGTATCGGTATGATGTCGTGCTTTCGTTCCGGTTCGCTGATTTTTGATGGAGTTACGGCCCTTTGAATTTTTTACTTTAAATATAATATTGTCGCCGCTACTCCTCCTAAATAGCTTGTTGGGACTTGTTGAGAAACTTTGCAGGAAGCATTAGTATTATGTCTAGTTGTGCGTATTGCACTTTCAATCCGGATAGCTGATTTTTGACAGATTTATGACCCATCTTTTTTACTTTTAAATTTGTTGTCGCCGCTACTCCTCCTAAATGGCTTGATGCATTTTGACGAAACTTTGCAGTGGTATGAGACATCAGTTTTTCTCAAAAACAACCTCTAGTTTTAAAAAGTTTTACATACACAAAATATGACGATTGACTGAACATTTTTGTCAGTTTGATGTCAGGTGACTGCATTGCGACAGGTTGTAATGGGTATACTTTTAAGGAGTCAAACATTTATCATCGACAACCAATCAGTATATTTATGTCTGTATATTTATTAATAAGTCCTTTAAAAGCCACATGTGCTGTTATGTGGCGTATAACAGCACATGTACAATTCAATTCTTTATTTAGAAATTGAAGTGGTATAATATTTCAGCAATTGTTATGCTTGGAGTTTTCAGGAGATGTTGACATGAGCGCAAGTTGTCAATGGTCGGGTCGCTCTGAAGGCGATGATGAAGGTGTCCAACAGATTCAACAGAATACATCCTCAACCTTAGATCCTATGACAGGTATGCCTTCAGATCAAAGGTATTTTTCTCGCAGAAGTTTCACACTGGAAGTTTAAATTGAGGTTTATGGCGCACCACATAAAAAGGTTATATTGCATCAACATGAAATGAACACTCCAGAGCCACTCTCCATTTACAGCTATATAAAAACATTTATATATAAATGGGAAGAATATCTATAGGGTTAACTGTATCAAGCATTTGAAGTGTGCGACAGCATGCAAGTCGTTTAATGGTCTGAAATGGTCCACACACCCCCACACACACACTCCTAAATGGCTTGATGGATTTTGACAAAACTTTGAAGGAAGCATCGGTATGATGTCTCGTTGTGCATGTCTTGCTTTCAGTTTGATTCACTGATTTTTGACGGAGTTATATCCCTTTGCATTTTTTAAAGTTAAATTTGTTGTCGCCGCTACTCCTAAACGCCTTGTTGGATATTTACAAAACTTTGCAGAAGCATCGGTTTGATGTCTAGTTGTGCATATCGTGCTGTCGTTCCGGTTTGCTGATTTTTGACAGAATTATGGCCCTTTGCATTGTTCACTTTAAATTTGTTGGCACCGCTATTCCTCCTAAACGGCTTGATGCATTTTGCCGAAACTTTGCAGGAAGTATGATGTCACGCTTTCGGTCTGGTTCGCTGATTTTTGACGGAGTTATGTCCCTTTGAGTTTTTTACTTTAAATTTTTTGTCGCCACTACTCCTAAATGGCTTGTTGGATATTGACAAAACTTTACAGAAGTATCGGTATGATGTCGTGCTTTCGTTCTGGTTCACTGATTTTTTATTGCCCTTTGAATTTTTTACTTTAAATATAATATTGTCGCCGCTACTCCTCCTAAATAGCTTTTACACCCCATCCCCCCACGTGCTGTTATTTGGTGCACATGTCACCTCCACCACCCCATCCCACACCCAACGATTTAACAATCTTTAAGTTTTATCACACCGTTTTATTTTTTCGAAATGAGCTCTATGCTCAATTTTATAGTGGTGCCATACTGGAATACCGTGCTGTAGACAAATAACATGATACAGACACCGGACTGACCAGTCCTAGAATTACGACTTTATATGCTTGGGACTACTAGTACCATGAAGTGTTTGTTATAATCCAGCCAGGGATTGAACCCTCACGACTAAGATTGCAATGAGGCCCTTTTAATATAATATAGGTTTTAAATTTTCAGAAGTATTAAAAACTATTATATTTAAAATGGATTTTTTTTTATACATTTATAAATTTATTTTGTCTTTTTTGGAGACATTAATTTATTTATAAATATACTATCTTTTCAGATCTATGTTCTTCGGGAACGGTTTAGGTGCCAACAGATGAAGCCAAATGAAAATGAGAACAGTTTTAAGAGGGTTCGAGTCATCCTACAGAGGTTTAGATGTATACATATAGTGCTATGTTTTTCAATGGTGTATATATTTGCCTTAACACGGAAGTGGATCCGTCATAGAGTTAATTACCATTTTCCGACTGTCCCATACGTCTGTTTTAAATTTAAGTTTTACTCAGGACACCTCGAGCCGTAAAGCTTTTAAACTTCATACATGTTTGCATCTACAGGACAGCAATAATTAAGTCGGTTTGAGGTTCCAGAAGATGATGTTGAACGAACAATGAGGACAATTTTGAGAGGGTTTGAGGCCGCTTACCGGGGCTTAGATGTGTAGATAAATGGAGCTAATTGTTATCCAGGGGTGCAGTGTATATCTTTTTTAATAATTATGGTCTTTATTTAAAAAAACATTATTAATATAGGTCTCTGAGAAAACAAACAAATCAAAGATATGTTTACCTGTTATTTTAGAATCAGACAGTGTTTTCAAATGTGTTTCACATGAAGTCTATAGTTTAGTTTTGAAGGACAATAATATTAGTTTTCATATTTATTATGCACAAATCATTATTTGAATCCTTGAAAGCAAATTGATTTTGCAAACACCTGAGTGGATTATATTGCATCCCTAACATTTTTCAACATATAGTAGAATAAAGAGGGAAAAGACATAAAATGATGTGGGGTTAGTAAATTTGGGTGCTAATTTAACTGTTTTATTAACTACAAGGTTGCTGTGTGTCCCTTCAGTGTATATTCAATGTAAATAAGTGCTCAATATTATATTCAGTCTGTAAGTGTTTCTACCAAACTTTTTCATGTTAAAGTGAAATTTAATAGATGTTTCGTTTTAGTTTATTTTTTCACATTGCATTTTGCATATCAGTTGTTTGTTTTATAGTTTAAATATTTCAATATAAAAATGCTTAGGTAACACTTTTCCAGTGTCAAATAGCTTTGAATTTCATTTCTGCCGTTTCACCAATATCACTTTTTAAGATTAAAATTATGTAACATGTTATTTCCATGTATTGTTCAACATTTGCTGCTGAGATATAGTGATGTTATTTATTCTGTTAAATTTGAATCCTGTACAGGGGGACCTAGATTAAGTACATATAAACTTTATTGCCTTTATTACTGATTGTTTCTTATTGATCACATCCTTATGTATTCCATGCTCTAGCGGTCAAAGACCTGTAGTGCTTATCTTTGACCTGTAGTGCTTATAGTGGCGCATCATTTTGACTACATTTACGTTTCCATTTATATCTGCTCAAATTTTCACTAGCCCTCGGAGGACCCTTTATTGAAAAAGAAAGACGAAGCTTTTTAAATCCTTCATTTACGCAGCTTTCACAAAGATCTGCACAGAAGCTTCGTAATAGCTGTGTAAAAACTGCGTTTTACGCCAATACCGCCAGTTTTTACGCAGCTATTGCGAAGCTTTTACGCAGCTTTAACAAAGATCTGCATCAAAGCTTCGTTAATGCAGACCTGCGTAAAAGCTGCGTTTTACGCAACTTTTACAGAGATCTGCGTAAAAGCTGCGTTTACGCAGACCTGCGTAATAGCTACGTAAAAGCTAGCGGTATTGGCACCTGCGTAAAAGCTGCGTTTTACGCAGCTTTTACAGAGATCTGCGTAAAAATTGCGTTTATGCAGACCTGCGTAATAGCTACGTAAAAGCTAGCGGTATTGGCACCTGCGTTACGCAGCTTTTACAGAGATCTGCGTAAAAGCTTCGTTTATGCAGACCTGCGTAATAGCTACGTAAAAGCTAGCGGTATTGGCACCTTCGTAAAAGCTGCGTTTTACGCAGCTTTTGCTCAGCTTGTTTGTTAATGCTATGTTTTGCATCATTTTTGTAAAATCTGCGCAAAAGCTGCGTATACGAAGAAATACGCAGGTGCCAATACCGCTAGCTTTTACGTAGCTTTTACGTACGTTTTACGTAGCTTTTGAAATAATTTTAGCTACGCAAAACGTACGTATAAGGTAGCTTTTTTTGACAAGGGTGGTTTACCAGGTATAAATTGATTGAAATTCAATTTTAGAACGACCATTGAATGGTCTGAGCGGTAACTGGATTCAATGGTACACCTTTCTATTGAAGAAAACATATTTTCTGAAACTAGGAAAAAGTCGAGTCTGGCTTGTTTTAAAGGAGTTTTTTTTCTCCAAGTATACCGTTTTAGATGTGGGTGTAATTCTCTGAAAGGATCAATGAGGTTATACTCACATTTAATATCTAGAACCCGTTCTCGTGCCTTTTTGTTATTTACACTTTTGTAATTAGAGTAATCTAGGATTGGATCTTGAACTAAATTAAAGTCTCCACACATGATTAGGGTACTGTTTTTAAATTGTTCATATTTCAACAAAATAGTATCATAAAAACTAGGGGAATCATTATTTGGGCCATACAGATTGATAAGTGTAAAACGATTATTTTCAACTGTCATGTCAGCTATGAGAAAGTTACCTTCCTTATCTGTTATGTGAGAATGTACTTTATAATCTAAGTGTTTGTTAAAAAGTATCGCCACGCCTCTTGCGTTTGCAGTTCCTGAACTAAAAAGGCAATCATTCCCCCACTGTGTACGAATAAAATTTTCAGTTGCTGTGGTAGAGTGAATATCCTGAAGGCAATATATGTGACCATTTTTACTTTTTAGGTAGTTAAAAACATCAATACGTTTTTCAACTGCACCAAGACCCTGACAATTAACTGACAATATGTTTATACTAGTCATAAGTGTTGATAAAAAAAGATGGGAATCGTAATGAGACAGCAATCAGCAGTTGTAAAAAAGAGAAGTGCACAATTAACAAAACATTGTGCATTTTGTGAAAAATAGTTCTTTAAAAAATATATTTTTAACATAAACTAAATAATTATACTCTATTATGGTGTTTTTGGTAATAATGGTAGTAATACCTTACTAGTATATATTTAGTAGCTAACTCCAAAGTATGTCATGCACTATCGTATATCTCAGGAAGCAATAGATATAAATAAGCCTGTTATATAAAGGGAGTATTGCAAACATTACACAAAACATATTGGTAAATATAACTCAAGCAAAAAATTGCATAATTATTAAGATTATTTTCCAAAAACAAATCGAAAAAAAACAGACAAAAAGCAAATCAAAATATATAGTTCATTTTCATATCTTAGCAGATAGCTTTAGAAAAAGATAAAGCTTATGAATGGCAAAGATAGCATAAGTATGATAAGTAGATACATTTTTTAAAGATCAATGTACTATTATGCATGTATCTCAAAAATTAGCACTATCATAATAACTTGTGCAACAAATATCACCTAAAGCAAATTATATCTCAAAAAGTAGTGCATAATTATAAAATATTGTATATCATATAGCAAAGCATATAAAGTATTATATTTCAGGTATCAAAGCATATAAAGTATTATATTTCTGGTATCAAAGTATGTAAAGTATTATATTTCAGGTAGCAAAGCATATAAAGTATTATATTTCAGGTAGCAAACCATATAAACGTATTATATTTCAGGTAGCAATGCAAGTAAAGTATATATATTTTAGGCAACAAATCAAATGAAGTATTATATTTCAGGTATCAAAGCATGTAAAGTATGTATATTTCAGGCATCAAATCATATGAGGTATTATATTTCAGATAGCAAGGCATATACAGTATTATATTTCAGGTATCAAAGCATGTAAAGTATATATATTTCAGGCAACAAATCATATGAAGTATTATATTTCAGGCATCAGAGCATGTAAATTATGTATATTTCCGGTAGCAAAGCATGTAACATATGTATATTTCAGGTAGCAAAGCGTATAAAGTATTTTATTTCAGGTATCAAAGCATGTAAAGTATTATATGAAGTATTATATCTCAAGTAGCAAGGTATATCAACTATTTATATCTCAGGTAGCAGAGCTTGTAAAGTATTATATCTCAGAAAGCAAAGCATAAAAGTATGTATATTTCAGGGAGCAAATCCTATAAAGTATTATATCTCAGGTAGCAGAGCTTGTAAAGTGTTATATCTCAGAAAGCAAAGCATAAAAGTATGTATATTTCAGGGAGCAGATCCTATAAAGTATTATATCTAATTAGTAATTCATATAAAAAAGTATTATCTCAGGTAGCAAATCATACAAAGTATTTTATTTCAGGTAGCTAAGCATAGTAACTAATATGTCTCAGGTAGAAAGGCATATGAAGTATTATATCATGTCCTATAGCGTTTGAATATCACAGGTAACCATACACAGTATTATATCTCAGGTAACAAACAATCTAAAACATTATATTTCAGGTTGCAAAATGTAAAAAGTATGTATATATCTCAGGTAGCAAAGCATATAAAGTATTAGATCTCAGGCAGGAAAGCACACAATGTAAGTAGATCTCGGGCGCCAAAACTTATAAAGTATATATATCTCCAGTAGGAACCATTTAAGGTATGTATATCTCGGACAGTGAACACATTAAGTATGTATATCCCGGACTAAAGCATAGTAATTAAGTTAAGGAAGTTGAAGTAGGTATGTACATCTAAGGTAGGAAAACCATTAAAATAGGTATAGCAACCAAATAGAATATGTATATCTCAGACAACAAACACATAAAGTATGCATATAACACAAACTATTTATCTCTGATAATAAACAAGTGTAACTAGAATTATCTCAGAAAGTAGCATAATCAAAAAGAAGCAGATTTTATCTGAAATTAAAAATTATGTTATTGTTTACATAGTATATATATACATACAGACCAGTATAGGTCACGACCTATTAAAGCATGGGTGGTTATTTCCTGTTGGGTTCATTAAACAAGCTGGCAAACATGATACGATGCGAAGTTATATCGAGCATTACATCATTTGTGAGAACAGTTTAATGCATTCAATAACATAACTCCCAGTCATTGATTTGCCTAATCATACGAGCATAATAGGACACGCATAGACGTTATGCTATAGCAGCTTTATTTTAGCATCCTAATATTTTCTACTCTGATAGTCTCTTGTAATTGAAATTCAGGATGGGTTTGCACAGTGATGTTCTATTCAAGAAAGATAAAAATATCGGACAGAGAAAGCTGAGCATTATTAAGGATGACATTCAACCACAAAACACACAAAACAAACACACAAACAGACAAACCAGAAGGCAAAAGTTATTAAAAATGCAAATGACATCACAAACACAAAAGGGTTGACAATAGGGCTACCGCCTTGGAACGGTCAGTGGCAACAAAGGCCACTGGGGGTTTAAACCGGTTTTAGGGTGCAAAACTTGCTAGGAATCCGTGTTTATTTCTGATATAATGTGTAGAAAAACATAATAATATGTAACAAGTTAAATCGATTTTAAAAATGTAAGTGTGAGAAATTATTTTCTTTATAACTGTAATGAGGAACAGAATGTCATTTAAATAGTTATTTTGTTATATATCATAAAATATAAGCATTTTTCACTGATCTACAATCAGTCACATCTGATTAAATAGTTTTGACCATTCGGATTGGCAACATGACAACTGTTCAATAGTTTGTCACGTGACCGTGCAATAGTACTTTTACCGTGCACTAGGCCTTTGTCTGTGTCATTGACGCGCATTTATTAAAACATTAAAACGTCACGTAACCTTGATCACTATATCGTCTGTGCACAACTGATGGTGTCCATAAAATATACCAAATTCCTGTTGTCTGTCGGATTAATTTAATTCCGTATATTTTATGATATATAATAAAACAACTATTTAATGCCTTAGGAGTCAATGGATAAGAACTATTTATCCTCGGTAGTCAGCCCCTCTGATAAATAGTTCTAACCATTGACTTCTAAGGAATTAAATAGTTATTTATATAGTAGTATTTACCACATACATGTGATTATGATCAGTAGTAGGATTCGTCCTGAACCTATTCTTTCAAACATTTAATTTAATTCTCAGATAGAATTTGTGGAGCGCTGTGGTCTAGTGGTAGAGCGTGGTAACCCAGGATCCAAAAGTCGTTGGTTCGATTCCCGCCATTGCCATATGCGTTGTGTCCCTGAGTCACTTTATCTGCATTGCTTAGTACTGGTTCTACCCGGGAAGACATCGAGAGTGATTCAAATAAGTTCATTGAGCTTTCGTTACAATCAATGTAAAATAAATAAGTTTAAACTAAATAGATAAAATAAAACAATAGGTTCAACATACCAACCGTTCAAAATGTAGGTTGTACAAAATATAAACAGATTTATTTGTAATGATTAAAAGAGACTCTAAGAACTATCACATGAACAAATTTAACATAATAATACAGAACAGAACAGAACAAATACTTTATTCACTTATACTTTACAGTTTTTCATAAAAATATACAAAAGCATATATATAAATTAAATATACATGTGAATAATTATGGCGTATGACAATACATTCAAAAGACATTGCATTAAATAAATACAGATTTTTAACGTATAATAAACATTGGATGAACTCCTATTACCAGTTGTATTAGTCTTAGTGAAACAGACACAATATAAAGTAGGGAATTATACTCAAACAAGAAACTAAAATTTTCTTAAAAAATAAGTTAGATCACCATTAAGTATTATTATTGTTTAAACAATGTATAGGAAGCAAAAATGCTTTGTTGATAAATTTGCTTAGCATGAGTATTTCTGTTATTACTTTGTAGGAGAAGCGTACATTTATACATACTACGTCCATGTCTATAGAAACTCTTTAAATACAATGTTCTTAAATCTGAATACAAAGAACATATAAAAACAAAATGATACTCGTCTTCTACTTCATTTGAGTTGCAAAGCTGACATACACGATTATTTCTTTCAATTCTTTCTCTGCCGATTCGACCAGTATGAATATATAAATGATGTGCCGATAAGCGTAATTTTGTTAGAGATGTGCGTAAATTCCTAGAGATAATAATATCCAAGTAAGGTTCAGGTGCAAAGTTTTCTTTAACTACTTTATACAACATAAGTACCTGATTCTTATCAACTTTGGTTCTAAATTCTTGTAAAAATTCATCTGGTAATCTTTGTTTAAAAGGACATAAGTAATATATTGATATTTTCTACATTTTGGTCATTCCAAACATACATAAAACCATATTCTCTACATTTTCTACATCTAGTAATGAAGACTCTCTTACATATTGTATAAGGATATTTTCATTATTGCATATTTTAAACCAGAACTTGATAATTCGTACATATCTATTTATATCAAATCTTTCCAGTTCCCCATAAAAGGCACAATTGCTTGTGGATAGTCTAACTCCCAGTACTTGTTTACAGAACCTTACATGTAAATTTTCCAATGGTTTAGACTTTGAGAAGCACCAAATTTCGCTGCCGTAATTTAAAGTGGATGAAACAAATGTATCAAACAATTGTCAAACTAGTTTTCAACTTGGCAGTAAGAGCATTCATTGCCTTTAGACTTTACCATACAATGTATTTGTATTTAGAATAAAAGTACCCGTATAGTTAAATGTTATCCCCAAATAGTTAAAATCATTTACTGCTTAAATAACCTCGCCCCCATATTTCCATTGTTCATTTCTTTTATTTCATCCCGTTTGCGAAATACAACGATTTTCGTTTTAGTCACATTAACTTCTAATAAATACTGAAAAGATGATCCCTAAAATGGAAGCAACAAACACAAACAAGAGAGAAAAGTAGCAAGCTCGGTTTTCATTGAGCCTGTTCATGAGAGGTAATCATAAGATACAACACCTCTCATGCCTCCTTAGGCACCTGCTTAAGCAATATTCTACTTTAAAGCAACACAGAATGGGCTTGATGCTCCCAAAGGACCGATAAATAATAACACAACTGATTTGTAGTTGGGCGACTTTTTATGGCCGCCACACAGCACTAAACAAGGCTAAACAAGCGCTCAGTGTGAATGTCAATAAATACTGAAAAGGGGATCCCTTGGAAGCAACAAACACAAACAAGCGAGAAAAGTAGCAAACTCAGTTTATATAAACTATTTACCATATCAAATGTGCACATTTTCTTTTTAGCTTCAGTGTTTGTATATGATGTATATACTGCATGTCTCTTTAAAATTTAATTGTCACCTTTATTTCTTTTTCTTTCTTTGTTTATATTGTAAACCTGTGTAAATATGTAAATTAGAGGGCCACAGGGAAGATTAGTTCACAAACTAAATGTGTTACCCTCAATAAATAATGTCTATTATTATTTATTTTTTGGAGTCTTATTTATTGACAGTTCATGAGAGGTAATTATATTATTTCTAATTTCCAATTTGTTTACAATACTCTTCTAGCCTATCCATTGTTAGCTCTACTGGCCGAAGGCCAGCAGAGCTTATGGGATGGCGGGTTGTCCGTCGTCCGTCTGTCCGTCCGTCTGTTAACTTTTGCCTTGTGAATACTCTAGGGCCTTCATTATTAATCGAATCTTAACTAAACTTTGCCAGTGTCTTTATATCAATGAAAGCTCGGACAAGTTCGAAAACCAGTCAGATCGGATAAATTTCACCGGAGTTATGGCCCTTGTTTTGCTGAAAAATGCCATATTAAGCCTTGTGAACACTCTAGCACCTTCATTTATTATTTGATCTTTACCAAACTTGCACAGATTGTTAATATCAATGAAAGTTCGGACAAGTTTGAAAACCAGCCAAATCAAATCAGTAACACCGGAGTTATGGCCCTTGTTTTTTCTGAAAATTGCCATTTTCTGCCTTGTGAACGCTCTAACACCTTCATTTATTATTTGATCATTACCAAACTTGTACAGATGGTTAATACCAATGATAGCTTCGACAAGTTTGAAAATCAGCTAAATTGGTTCAGTAACACTAGAGTTATGGCCCTTGTTTTTTCTGAAAAATGCCATTTTCTGCCTTGTGAACACTCTAGCACATTCATTTATTATTTGATCTTTACCAAACTTGCACAGATGTTAATATCAATGAAAGCTCGAACAAGTTCGAAAACCAGCTAAATCGGATCAGTAACACCGGAGTTATGGCCCTTGTCTTTTCTGAAAAATGCTATTTTCTGCCTTGTGAACACTCTAGGGCCTTCAATATTAATCGGACCTTTACTTAACTTTGCCAGTGTCTTTATATCAATGAAAGCTCGGACAAGTTCGAAAACTGGCAAGATCGAAATAATTTCACCGGAGTTATGGCCCTTGTTTTGCTGAAAAATGCCATATTAAGCCTTGTGAACACTCTACCACCTTCATTTATTATTTGATCTTTATCAAACTTGCACAGATTGTTAATATCAATGAAAGCTCGGACAAGTTCGAAAACCAGCTAGATCGGACAAATAACAGTGGAGTTATTGCCCTTGATTTAGTTAAAATTGCTATATTTGGTCTCTTAAGATGATAGGGCCTTCATCTTTCATCCAATCTTTAGCAAACTTTACCAGATTGTTTATATAAATGAGAGCTAGGACAAGGCCGAAAACTAGCAGGATCGGACCATTAACAGCAGAGTTACGGCCCTTGATTTAGTTAAAAATGCTATATTTTGCCTCGTTAAGACGATAGGGCCTTTATCTTTCATTCGATCTTTACCAAACTTTACCAGATTGTTTATATAAATGAAAGCTTGGACATTTCGAAGATCAGTCAGATCGGACCAGTAACAGCAGAGTTATGGCCCTTGATTTAGTTACAAATGCTATATTTTGCCTCGTTATTTCGATAGGGCCTTCAACTTTCATCTGATCTTTACAAAACTTTACCTGATTGTTTATATCAATGACAGATCAGACAATTTCGAAAACCAGCCAGATTGGACCAGTAACAGATGAGTTATGGTTCTTGTTTTAGTTGAAATTGCTATATTTTGCCTTGTTAATTCGATAGGGCCTTCATCTTTCATCTGATCTTTACAAAACTTTACCTGATTGTTTCTATCAATGACAATTCAGACAATTTTGAAAACCAGCCAGATCGGACCAGTAACAGAGGAGTTATGGCCCTTGATTTAGTTAAAAATGCTATACTTTGCCTCGTTAAGACGATAGGGCCTTCATTTTTCATGCGATCTTTATGAAACTTTACTAGATTGTTAACATCAATGACAGCTCAGTCAAGTTCGAAAACCATCCAGATCGGACCAGTAACAGTGGAGTTATGGCCCTTGATTTAGTTAAAAATCCTATATTTTGCCTCATTAAGACGATAAGGCCTTCATCTTTCATCCGATCTTTAAGAAACTTTACCAGATTGTTAATATCAATGAAAGCTTGGACAAGTTCGAAAAACATCCAGATTGGACCATTTACATCAGAGTCATGGCCCTTGATTTTCTGAAATATGCTATATCTTGGCCTCATTAAGACGAAAGGGCCTTCATTTGGCCGGATTTCATTGAAACTTTGCAGGGATGATCAGTACCAAGCCTAGTTGAACATAGTCACCGTGTTCCAGTTGAATGCTTTTGGCGGAGTTTTAGCCCTTTAAAGGTTTTAATACACAAACTTTGTTCTGACTAGTTCTCTTGAACCCCTGGCTGGATTAAACGAAACTTTTTAGGGATGATCAATTCTATGTCTAGTTGTGCAAATCATCGCCGTGTTCCGGTTGAATGATTTTTGGCAGAGTTATGGCCCTTTAAAGGTTTTAATACACAAACTTTGTTCTGATGTACTTCTCCTGAACCCCTCGCCAGATTTCAATGAAAATTTGCAGGGATGATCAGCACCAAGCCTAGTTGCGGTTTACAGATATTTGGCAGAGTTATGGCCCTTTAAAGGATTTTGATACCACAATTTTTTTCTGGGCTAGTTCTCCTGAACCCCTGGCTGGATACAGACGAAACTTGACAAGAATGATCAGTATCAAGCCTCGTTGTGCATATCATCGCCAAATTTCAGTTGAATGATTTTTGGCAGAGTTGTGACCCTTTAAATGTTTTAATACACAAACTTTGTCCAGCATAAGTCTCTTCTGAACTCTTTGCCAGATTTCAGCGAATCTGGGCATGGATGATCAGCACTTAGCCTAGTTGCACCTGTCATTGCCATGTTCTGGTTGAATGATTTTTGAAAGACTTATGGCCACTTATACATAAACTTTATCTTGAGCCAGTAGAGCGTCCACAGGCCCTCTTATTTATTATGATGCTTGTAAATCGCCTGGTGTAAGACCTAACAAAACCGTATAGTCTGCAAAAAGAAGTAATATAAAACAAATATCCATTAAAGGACAAGGTATGATAAGGGTGTATTTAATGGCCCCCAATATGTTCAAAATGCAAAAGATTTTTTTTTACATATAATCTGTTGTGCATGTTGAAGAAAATTGATCATATTCTATCTTCAAAATATATTTTTATTTATTTTATTTATCTAGAAGATTGCACAGGTTCTCAAAAAATGGCATTTTTGGTAATTTTGTTATATATTTTGTAGATTTTGGACCTTTCTGGGAAAGATTTTGATACTAAAAATATAGAGCGCACCTCCAAGCACACACAGTTTTTTGGCTGATGATGCATCCCTATCAAGTATCTTTTTTAACAAAAAATTAGCTGTGCTCGAGGGTGCGTTCTGTATTTCCAAGACCAAAAACTGATCGAAAACTGCTGAAAATGAACAAAAACATCATTTTTTAAAAGATAAGGCCTTGTTTGTGAGGCTCTTAAACTCATTTAGAGCCTTCAGACGTACTTGTAATGAGTTTTAATGTTGATTCAGTTCATTTATAGCTAAACTAGGTATTCAAAACTTGTGCATTAAAACTTTCAATATTGGGGGCCAATTTTGTCCCTTATCATATCTAGTCCTTAATTCCACAATATTGTCTGTTTTGAATAAAAAGTTCCAGGTCTTCAACAAATAGTGAGAATAAAATCGGGGAATTTATCTCAACTTGTCTTAAGCCCACAGCTGTATCAAAGAAATCAGAAATTATTGCACAGTTTAACGCATGATTTGACCGATTTATACATGTTTCTTATTGTTCTTAGAAGTTTGCCATTTAAACCCAGATTATACAACTTGAACCATAACGCATGTCTAAATATATAATCGAAACAACGTTTCAAGTCAGCGAATGCACAATATAAAGTATGGTTTTCATTTAAAACCTTTTCAATTAATGCCTGTAATATAAAAATAGCGTCCGTTGTTGTATATCCTTTTTTAAAACCAAATTGCGAGTCCGATATAACATTATTCTCATGACACCATTTAGATATACATTGGTTTAAATTACAATTAAACAATTTTCCAAAATTACTCAATAAAGATTGAATATCATCTTGTAACACTTTAAATAAATTTATGTCTACCAAATTTTTGATAGGAGAATTTTTATCCCACAAATAAACAGCAGCAAGATAAATGTCAGAGTCGTTACCGAAATAATACTTTTCAATTTTTAGCCATATAATTGTGTCATTAATATTTTTGATTACCGTAATGCCATCTTTAATTTCATGACGCATATATTCTTTGTGCGGCTCTAAATAACCTATAATGTAATGATGAGCCGTTGAACAATATTCAATTCAATTCAGTTTCCCACCCACTCCCCACCCAAACACTCAGTAAGTTATAATACACCTTCAACTTTCTCAGGGGCAGCTCTAAATAACCTATAATGTATAGATGAGCCGTTAAACAAGATTCAATTCAATTTACTCAGTCATTATTTCTCCACCCAATACGTTATAACACCCCTTTACACTCAATCACATAATGTTGAGACATAGTATCTGCCGACACAATGGCCGGTGCGGACACCATGTTCTCCTACAACATTTAAGTTTTTCATGAAGTCTATTAAATAATCATATATCTAAAAGTCATACAGCTTTCAAATTTCTAGTCATGACCTACAAGCATGTTCCTACCAAAAGAATGTCAATATGAATGACCTTGACCTTTATTAATTTACATTAAAGGTTCAACTTGATCATTAAGTCCTTTAACTGATTCCAAAAGTATGTCAGTATGAATGACCTTGACCTACTTATTTAAATTTATGATTAAGAATAGCTTAACAATTATTTTAGTTAAGTCAGTTTCTTTTTTTCATGGGTAGAGCAGCACAACAAAACAAATTACGTTTGGCCTAAAGATTTTAAAATACACAAAATTAATGTATAAAACAATACATTATATTGTCCTTGCTGAATTATCACAAAACAATGGTCTTAGCGCTGCCTGTGAGTTTATTCCTCGCGGACCAGCGCCTGCGTCTGCGGGGATGTAAGATATGGAAATAGCTAATATCAAACTGACTGGAATATCAATGCTTACTTGGTCAAGTGCAGTTGGCCAGAAATAGATTGTTACTGATCGGCGACCGAATTTCTCCCTCTGTTTTGCATGAACAGAAATAAACGATCTTGCTCAGATTATTGATTGCTCCATATCAGTGAAGAACTTTCTTGCTACAATGTCAAATCACTCCAAATATTGGCAATGCTGTCAATGCACCATTATACAGGCTTGTAGAGAAATCCAGATCAAATAATAAATGTAAATACTAATCCGCTTTTGTGACATGGTGGTGTTGTAAAGATTATACTATTATTTGCTATTATTTGCAGTCAATCTTCGAACAAATATTTAGAGTTTATTCAACTATTGTCATGTTCTTGTTGTTTTCTTGCAAAAAGCTGTATTTTATGACTAGAAGCTGAGTGGAAAATACAAACAATTAAACCTACCCACCAGTGCAGCTGTGTGAGTCTGACACACACACTTTAAGTCTATTATTATTGAGGGATTGCCATGTAGTCTTTAACAATATTTTTTGAGAAAACTATCTTTCGGTGTTTTCATTTGTTCAAAGCCCTATTTTGTATAAATATATATATAATGGCGTACAGGAGACCTAAAAGTCTCCGCGACATCCTTGTTGCAGCCATGTTGAAACCCGTCTCCAATACTCAGACCACAGGACAGTCAGGCCCTTGCCATACATCGAGATGTCAGACTTGTAAATACATGTCTCCCGCAAATTATTTCTTATCTTCACTCGGTGCCAAAAACACAATCAAAAGTGTCACAAACTGCAAATCCGCAAACGTCATCTACTTAATGACGTGCTTGATTTGCAAAAAACAGTATGTCGGTGAAACAAAGCAGGCGTTGAACCTCCGATTTAACCTCCATCACTCCGATTGTAAATTACGTAGGTTTGCTTGGTCGCCAGCGGCCGAACACTTCAGTTCAGAAGGCCACACGTTCAACGACTTGTCTCTGACATACATCGAACACAATCCAAATTGGACCGACGCAGACTGTAAATTGCGTGAAACGTACTGGATAAGACGCTTAAACACAAAACATCCAGTAGGAATCAACTAAGGGGACTAGATACATCTTACAGAATATATAAATGTAAACACACATACTGCGGTTTTTATTACTTCCCTTGATCCAATTTTCTCCATTTATATATTATTTTAGCCTTATTCAATTAACTTTGGAGTTGTTTTTGCTATATCCTGCAGTATCGATTCTTTGTCTTATGTATAGAGGTAGGGTTATTACTCACATACTCTCTCTTTATAACTAATAATAAATGTCAGCGTACAATTTTACTTTTATCCAACCAGCAATGTTCTATTATTAGTACTTTTGTTACTTCCCTTGATCAAAATATCTCCATTTATTTAATTTAATTTGTTTAGCCCTAGTCATTGTTTTTAATAGCTTTGGAGTTGCTTTATACTTTATCCTGCAGTATCGATTTTAGGTTTAAGCTTTTGAGGTAGGGCTTGTGTTATCTTTTTCACATTTTTACTCTCCCTTCATAACTAAATGTCAGAGTACAGTTCTTCCCTCATCCAACCAGATATGTTCTTTTATTAGTATCACATTTGGCTCCAGAGTGTCTATTCAAAGTAAACAGTTTCTACAACACTCACTGCCAAACGATAAGTTGTTTTTCAAAGAGTTTTATTTAAACTGCCGTGTATTTTAGTGTTTTTTGTTTCGTATTTGTTATTTTCGTGTTTGTGTACTCCTGATGAAGGTGTTAGCCGAAAGCGCTTGAGTTTTTGTAAACTGTAGCACTGTATAAATGTTTTTTTCCCCATCTTTTAATTTTTTCCAACATTTTCGTATCCCCTCGGGGATCCAGTGCTTTTTGAAAGGTATTTTGTAGATGTATGTATTTTCTCACCCTATATATATATATATACATATTCCTTATAATACCCCTAATTGAAAATCCATAAATAAATCAAGAGTTGATAACTCAATCTGCAGTGATAACAATATGGTGATGTTTTGCCTGGCCTGTTAATGTTTAATAGTGCAGCTATAGAATTCGGATTTGCAAAACATACATTAATAAGGAAAAAAGAAACGCAACTTTTTTAGGGTCAGATAATCTTTTGTTAATTTACCAGTGATCGAAAATCTCCGACGATACCTCCACCATATTTCCTTTTGAAAATTGTTCTTAAGTAAAGCATGAAATACTAAATTTAACAGATGCACGTGATGCATGGGTTGTGGCATATGTACTCGGGAAGTTAACGCATGCCACTTTCTGTTTTAATTTTTTTGCACGACGCTATTTGTCAAGTTTAGTAATGTTTTCTTTGCCACGTGAGTTGGCGCTTCTGCACCCCAGCAAAACCACTGTGAAACGGTTGTGAAACTGCTGTGAACAAAAGTTGTCCTCCTAACAACCGCATATTTGCCATGACCATTTCTAACCGAATCCATTTTTAGCTAGACTATTCGGCTTCGGCGTCGGCTTCGGCGTCGGCGTCCCACATCAAGGTTTGCGTGTAAGCTGTGTTTACAAGTCTATATCTCTTACATTTCTTATCCTAGCACAACCAGATTTGTTCATGGGCTTCCTGATAGCATTATCATAAGGGCTGCATAAGCAATTTTGGTTCCTGTAACCCATTAGCTCCCATGGAACCCAAATTATGATAAATGTGCCCCATTTCACATCAAATTTTGCGTGTAAGCTGTGTTTACAAGTCTATATCTCTTACAATTCTTACCCTAGCACAACCAAATTTGGCCATTAGCTTCCTTATAGCATTATCATAATGGAACTACCATGGAACCCAAATTCTGATAGCCCTTAAAATATGTCTGTTTCACATCAAATTTTGCGTGTAAGCTGTAAAGGGTTGGATAAGTAATTTTGTCTTCTGCAAATTCTGGGCTCCCATGGAACCCAAATTGTGATGGGAACCCAAATTGTGATGGCCCATAAAATGTGAAATAAAGGCAGATTTAGGTTTGCATGTAAGCATGTATACATCTATAATTTTGGTTTGGGATTATGCATCTTATTACTTCACCCATGGGCTCCCTCCTCCCCCCCCACCCCCACCCCTTTTTTTTTTTTACATATTTCTGTCTTGTTTTAGTCAATTCTTACACATCTATGTTGCAACTCTCCACGCAACCCCCCCCCCCCACCACCTCTCACCCCCTCCCCCCCCCGCCTCTCACCTCCTCCCCCCCCCCCCCGACTTGATTTTTTTTTTTTACATATTTTTTACATATTTCTTTGTTGTTTTAGTCAATTCTTACACATATATGTTGCCCATTCCCCCCCTCCCACAACCCACTCCCGCCTCTCAACGCCGCTCCACCCCCCCCCCACCCCTCCCCCACCCCCACCTCAACCCCACTTGAAACTCTTTTTTTTTTTTACATATTTCTGTGTTGCTTTTGTAAATTCTTACACATATATGTTGCTGCCCCCCACCCCCGCCTCTCACCACCACATCCCCACCCCCAACAAAATATTTTCAAATATGATCCAGAGATAACTGATGGGTAAATGTTTTCAGCTTCTTTTTAGTTATAAGATATATAAGTTACGGTAAAAAGTAAGGATATTGATGCTCTTACAGACATATTCACCGGTACAAAATATACGCCGAAACGCACCTCCGACAGTCTAGCTGACCCCTCTAGAACTCGGCCTATACATAATATTCAGCCAAGCTACGTCCCTGAACGGTGGACATATCTTATTGTTAGTAGGATTTGCATTGGTGTACACATCTTATTTTTAGTAGGATTTGCAACGGTGTACATATCTTTTTGTTAGTAGGCTTTGCAACAGTGTACATAAGCTTTGCAATGGTGTACATGTCTTATTGTTAGTAGGCTTTGAAACAGTGTACATATCTTATTGTTAGTAGGCTTTGCAACCGTGTACATATCTTTACATATCTTTTTGTTAGTAGGCTTTGCAATGGTGTACATATCTTATTGTTAGTAGGCTTTGCAATGGTGTACATATCTTTTTGTTAGTAGGATTTGCAATGGTGTACATATCTTATTGTTAGTAGGCTTTACAATGGTGTACATATCTTATTGTTAGTAGGCTTTGCAATGGCGTACATACCTTTTTGTTAGTAGGCTTTGAAATGGTGTACATATCTTATTGTTAGTAGGCTTTGCAATGGTGTACATATCTTATTGTTAGTAGGCTTTGCAATGGTGTACATATCTTTTTGTTAGTAGGCTTTGCAATGGTGTACATATCTTATTGTTAGTAGGCTTTGCAATGGTGTACATATCTTTTTGTTAGTAGGCTTTGCAATGGTGTACATATCTTATTGTTAGTAGGCTTTGCAACGGTGTACATATCTTTACATATCTTTTTGTTAGTAGGCTTTGCAATGGTGTACATATCTTATTGTTAGTAGGCTTTGCAACCGTGTACATATCTTTACATATCTTTTTGTTAGTAGGCTTTGCAATGGTGTACATATCTTATTGTTAGTAGGCTTTGCAATGGTGTACATATCTTATTGTTAGTAGGCTTTGCAATGGTGTACATATCTTATTGTTAGTAGGCTTTGCAATGGTGTACATATCTTTACATATCTTATTGTTAGTAGGCTTTGCAATGGTGTACATATCTTATTGTTAGTAGGCTTTGCAATGGTGTACATATCTTTTTGTTAGTAGGCTTTGCAATGGTGTACATATCTTATTGTTAGTAGGCTTTGCAATGGTGTACATATCTTATTGTTAGTAGGCTTTGCAATGGTGTACATATCTTATTGTTAGTAGGCTTTGCAATGGTGTACATATCTTATTGTTAGTAGGCTTTGCAATGGTGTACATATCTTTTTGTTAGTAGGCTTTGCAATGGTGTTCATATCTTTTGTTAGTAGGCTTTGCAATGGTGTACATATCTTATTGTTAGTAGGCTTTGCAATGGTGTACATATCTTATTGTAAGTAGGCTTTGCAACGGTGTACATATCTTTACATATCTTATTGTTAGTAGGCTTTGCAACGGTGTACATATCTTATTGTTAGTAGGCTTTGCAATGGTGTACATATCTTATTGTTAGTAGGCTTTGCAATGGTGTACATATCTTTACATATCTTATTGTTAGTAGGCTTTGCAACGGTGTACATATCTTAACATATCTTATTGTTAGTAGGCTTTGCAATGGTGTACATATCTTATTGTAAGTAGGCTTTGCAATGGTGTACATATCTTTAAATATCTTATTGTTAGTAGGCTTTGCAATGGTGTACATATCTTTACATATCTTATTGTTAGTAGGCTTTGCAATGGTGTACATATCTTTACATATCTTATTGTTAGTAGGCTTTGCAATGGTGTACATATCTTTACATATCTTATTGTTAGTAGGCTTTGCAATGGTGTACATATCTTATTGTTAGTAGGCTTTGCATAGTGTACATATCTTTACATATCTTATTGTTAGTAGGCTTTGCAATGGTGTACATATCTTTACATATCTTATTGTTAGTAGGCTTTGCAATGGTGTACATATCTTTACATATCTTATTGTTAGTAGGCTTTGCAATGGTGTACATATCTTATTGTTAGTAGGCTTTGCAATGGTGTACATATCTTTACATATCTTATTGTTAGTAGGCTTTGCAATGGTGTACATATCTTTACATATCTTATTGTTAGTAGGCTTTGCAATGGTGTACATATCTTTACATATCTTTACATATCTTATTGTTAGTAGGCTTTGCAATGGTGTACATATCTTTACATATCTTATTGTTAGTAGGCTTTGCAATGGTGTACATATCTTTACATATCTTTACATATCTTATTGTTAGTAGGATTTGCAATGGTGTACATATCTTATTGTTAGTAGGCTTTACAATGGTGTACATATCTTATTGTTAGTAGGCTTTGCAATGGCGTACATATCTTTTTGTTAGTAGGCTTTGAAATGGTGTACATATCTTATTGTTAGTAGGCTTTGCAATGGTGTACATATCTTATTGTTAGTAGGCTTTGCAATGGTGTACATATCTTATTGTTAGTAGGCTTTGCAATGGTGTACATATCTTTTTGTTAGTAGGCTTTGCAATGGTGTACATATCTTATTGTTAGTAGGCTTTGCAACGGTGTACATATCTTTACATATCTTTTTGTTAGTAGGCTTTGCAATGGTGTACATATCTTATTGTAAGTAGGCTTTGCAACCGTGTACATATCTTTACATATCTTTTTGTTAGTAGGCTTTGCAATGGTGTACATATCTTATTGTTAGTAGGCTTTGCAATGGTGTACATATCTTATTGTTAGTAGGCTTTGCAATGGTGTACATATCTTTACATATCTTATTGTTAGTAGGCTTTGCAATGGTGTACATATCTTATTGTTAGTAGGCTTTGCAATGGTGTACATATCTTTTTGTTAGTAGGCTTTGCAATGGTGTACATATCTTATTGTTAGTAGGCTTTGCAATGGTGTACATATCTTTTTGTTAGTAGGCTTTGCAATGGTGTTCATATCTTTTGTTAGTAGGCTTTGCAATGGTGTACATATCTTATTGTTAGTAGGCTTTGCAATGGTGTACATATCTTATTGTAAGTAGGCTTTGCAACGGTGTACATATCTTTACATATCTTATTGTTAGTAGGCTTTGCAACGGTGTACATATCTTATTGTTAGTAGGCTTTGCAATGGTGTACATATCTTATTGTTAGTAGGCTTTGCAATGGTGTACATATCTTTACATATCTTATTGTTAGTAGGCTTTGCAACGGTGTACATATCTTAACATATCTTATTGTTAGTAGGCTTTGCAATGGTGTACATATCTTATTGTTAGTAGGCTTTGCAATGGTGTACATATCTTTAAATATCTTATTGTTAGTAGGCTTTGCAATGGTGTACATATCTTTACATATCTTATTGTTAGTAGGCTTTGCAATGGTGTACATATCTTTACATATCTTATTGTTAGTAGGCTTTGCAATGGTGTACATATCTTATTGTTAGTAGGCTTTGCAATGGTGTACATATCTTATTGTTAGTAGGCTTTGCAACGGTGTACATATCTTTTCATATCTTATTGTTAGTAGGCTTTGCAACGGTGTACATATCTTATTGTTAGTAGGCTTTGCAATGGTGTACATATCTTTACATATCTTATTGTTAGTAGGCTTTGCAATGGTGTACATATCTTTACATATCTTATTGTTAGTAGGCTGTGCAATGGTGTACATATCTTTACATATCTTATTGTCAGTAGGCTTTGCAATGGTGTACATATCTTATTGTTAGTAGGCTTTGCAATGGTGTACATATCTTTACATATCTTATTGTTAGTAGGCTTTGCAATGGTGTACATATCTTTACATATCTTATTGTTAGTAGGCTGTGCAATGGTGTACATATCTTTACATATCTTATTGTCAGTAGGCTTTGCAATGGTGTACATATCTTATTGTTAGTAGGCTTTGCAATGGTGTACATATCTTTACATATCTTATTGTTAGTAGGCTTTGCAACGGTGTACATATCTTTACATATCTTATTGTTAGTAGGCTTTGCAATGGTGTACATATCTTATTGTTAGTAGGCTTTGCAATGGTGTACATATCTTTACATATCTTATTGTTAGTAGGCTTTGCAATGGTGTACATATCTTTACATATCTTATTGTTAGTAGGCTTTGCAATGGTGTACATATCTTTACATATCTTATTGTTAGTAGGCTTTGCAATGGTGTACATATCTTATTGTTAGTAGGCTTTGCAATGGTGTACATATCTTTACATATCTTATTGTTAGTAGGCTTTGCAACGGTGTACATATCTTTACATATCTTATTGTTAGTAGGCTTTGCAATGGTGTACATATCTTTACATATCTTATTGTTAGTAGGCTTTGCAACGGTGTACATATCTTATTGTTAGTAGGCTTTGCAACGGTGTACATATCTTATTGTTAGTAGGCTTTGCAATGGTGTACATATCTTATTGTTAGTAGGCTTTGCAACGGTGTACATATCTTTACATATCTTATTGTTAGTAGGCTTTGCAATAGTGTACATATCTTATTGTTAGTAGGCTTTGCAATGGTGTACATATTTTACATATCTTATTGTAAGTAGGCTTTGCAACGGCGTACATATCTTTACATATCTTATTGTTAGGAGGCTTTGCAATGGTGTACATATCTTTTGTAAAATGTGCCTGTTGTTGGTGATAGAGGCTAATAAATAGTCATAGGTCAGCTGAGTTTGCATGGACTTGACCTAATACATAAGAGCAAATAAAATGATGTCTTAAGGAAATGAATGGCTGCATGACCATAATAAACTATTAGTTTTATTATTGCAGCCTGTACAGGGGCTAACATCATGTACACTATCTTCACTGAGAAATTATCTGTATATATAAGTGAATGATTATAAAAGAGTCACATAATTAACCTGAGGCACTTGTAATTGATGACAACGTTATCCCTAAATAATATAAAGAACACTACTAATGGCAGAAATGATGTAGTGGGTGCGGACAGGGAAGGAATATCAGCAGGTAGCAGTAGGAATGAATTAATCAGTGACAACATTTACAAATGGCCTGCCACTTGTTTATCAGTTCAGAGTATTGATTCCATTGGGTCTATTGCCATTACCCTGCTGGTCACACTTGTATTACCATGCTGGTTCTACTTCCATTACTATGCTGGTCCCACTGCCAAAAGCAAACTGGTTCCACTATCATTACCATGCTAGTTCTAATGCCATTACCATGTTGGTTCCTCTACCATTACCATGTTAGTTTCACTTCCATTGCTGTGCTGTCCTACTGCCAGTACCATGCTGATCCTCTACCCTTACCATGCTGATCACTCTACCATTACTATGCTGGTTCCACTGCCATTACCATGCTGGTTCCACAACCATTACCATCTTGTCCCCCTTTCATTACCATGCTGGTTCCAATGCCATTACCATGTTGATTCCTCTACCATTACCATGTTAGTTTCACTCCCATTGCTATTCTGGTCCTACTACCATTACCATGCTGATCCATCTACCATTACTATGCTGGTTCACTGCCATTACCACTTTGATCCCACTTTCATTACCATGCTGGTTCCAATGCTATTACCATGCTGGTTCCTCTACCATTACCATGTCGGTTTCAATTCCAGTGCTATGCTAGCTGGTCCTACTGCCATTACCATGCTGATCCCTCTACCATTAAGGCTGATCCCTCTACCATCCACTGCCATTACCATACTGGTTCCACTTTTACTGGTTCCACTTTTATTACCATTCTGGTACCGACTGCCATTACCATCTGGTCCCACTGCAATTACCATGCTGGCATAACTACCATTACCATGCTGCTTCCACTACAATTACAATTACATTACAATTACTATATTACAATTACATGGTCCCACTGCAGTTACCATACCAGCCCCACTAGCATGGGGTGCTGATTCCACTAGTGCTGATTCCACTACCATTACCATGCTGGTCCTACTTCCATTACCATGCTGGTCCTACTTCCATTACCATGCTGGTCCCACTGCAATTACCATGCTGGTCCCACTGCGGTTACCATGCTGATCCCACTGCAATTACCATGCTGGTCCAACTTCCATTACCATGCTGGTCCCACTGCAATTACCATGCTGGTTCCACTGCAGTTATCATGCTGGTCCCACTGCAGTTACCATGCTGGTCCCTCTTTCATTACCATGCTGGTCCCACTGCCATTACCATGCTGGTCCCACTGCAGTTACCATGCTGGTCCCACTGCAGTTACCATGCTGGTCCCACTGCAATTACCATGCTGGTCCCACTGCAGTAACCATGCTGGTCCTACTTTCATTACCATGCTGGTCCCACTGCCATTACTATGCTGGTCCCACTTCCATTACCATGCTGGTCCAATTGCAATTACCATGCTGGCAGTTACCATGCTGGTCTTAGTGCCATTACCATGCTGGTCCTACTGCAGTGACCATGCTGGTCCCACTGCCATTACCATGCTGGCCCAACTACCATTACCATGCTGGTCCCACTGCAGTTACCATGCTGGTCCCACTGCCATTACCATGCTGGTCCCACTGCCATTACCATGCTGGCCCAACTACCATTACCATGCTGGTCCCACTGCAGTTACTATGCTGGTCCCACTGCCATTATCATGCTGGTCCCACTGCCATTACCCTGCTGGCTCAACTATCATTACCAAGCTGGTCCCACTGCAATTACCATGCTGGTCCCACTGCAGTTACCATGCTGGTCCCACTGCAATTACCATGCTGGTCCCATTTCCATTACCATGCTGGTCCCACTGCAATTATCATGCTGGTCCCACTGCAATTACCATGCTGGTCCCACTGCAATGACCATGCTGGTCCCGCTGCAGTTACCATGCTGGTCCTACTTTCATTACCATGCTGGTCCCACTGCCATTACTATGCTGGTCCCACTTCCATTACCATGCTGGTCCCATTGCAATTACCATGCTGGCAGTTACAATGCTGGTCTTAGTGCCATTACCATGCTGGTCCCACTGCAGTTACCATGCTGGTCCCACTGCCATTACCATGCTGGTCCCACTGCCATTACCATGCTGGCCCAACTACCATTACCATGCTGGTCCCACTGCAGTTACTATGCTGGTCCCACTGCCATTATCATGCTGGTCCCACTGCCATTACCCTGCTGGCTCAACTATCATTACCAAGCTGGTCCCACTGCAATTACCATGCTGGTCCCACTGCAGTTACCATGCTGGTCCCACTGCAATTACCATGCTGGTCCCATTTCCATTACCATGCTGGTCCCACTGCAATTATCATGCTGGTCCCACTGCAATTACCATGCTGGTCCCACTGCAATGACCATGCTGGTCCCACTGCAGTTACCATGCTGGTCCTACTTTCATTACCATGCTGGTCCCACTGCCATTACTATGCTGGTCCCACTTCCATTACCATGCTGGTCCCATTGCAATTACCATGCTGGCAGTTACAATGCTGGTCTTAGTGCCATTACCATGCTGGTCCCACTGCAGTTACCATGCTGGTCCCACTGCCATTATCATGCTGGCCCAACTACCATTACCATGCTGGTCCCACTGCAGTTACTATGCTGGTCCCACTGCCATTACCATGCTGGTCCCACTGCCATTACCCTGCTGGCTCAACTATCATTCCCAAGCTGGTCCCACTGCAGTTACCATGCTGGTCCCACTGTCATTACCATACTGGTCCCACTTCCATTACCATGCTGGTCCCACTGCAATTACCATGCTGGTCCCACTGCAGTTACCATGCTGGTCCCACTGCAATTACCATGCTGGTCCCACTTCCATTACCATGCTGGTCCCACTGCAATTACCATGCTGGTCCCACTGCAGTTACCATGCTGGTCCCACTGCAGTTACCATGCTGGTCACACTGCCATTACCATGCTGGTCCCACTGTCATTACCATGTTGGCCCAACTACCATTACCATTCGTTGCAAACCTTCGCCTCTCACTGCTGTGAGTTCGAATCCCACTGGGAGCTCGACTTGTAAGTGAGGAAGTGTCATTTCTTATGGATGGTCGGAGGTGTACAGTACTGGTTCTACCCAGGAAAAGTGGACCATCATATAAAAATTATAACCTTACATGTGTTGAAAATGGCGTAAAACACCATACAAACAAACCGCTGGTCCCACTGCCATTACCATGCTGGTCCCACTGCCATTACCATGCTGGTCCCACTGCAGTTACAATGCTGGTCCCACTGCAGTTACAATGCTGGTCCCACTGTAGTTACCATGCTGGTCCCACTGTAGTTACCATGCTGGTCCCACTGCAGTTACCATACTGGTCCCACTGCAGTTACCATACTGGTCCCACTGCCATTACCGTGCTTCAGAAATTTCTTTACCACTTTAGAGGAAGGTGTTTGTTTATCACAGTGGTAATAACACATTAAGTCAGGCCTTGACCACAATTATGTGTTTTTACTACATATTTATTTGTATGGAGTGGCAAGACACTGGAATATGTTCTAGATGCCAAGCAGAATAACAGCTATACAAACAAACCTGACTTACCCCACTTTGAGTAAATATATAATTATATTGGAACTACCGGTAATGATGACTTGACCAGTCATCCAATTTGTTGAAAATTAAAATGATTGAAAATGCAGAGGTCTAATGATTTTGTTGCTGATGGTTGCCTAAGGAAACAGATATTTCAGTTTTCTCTTACTCAAAAATAAAGTCACAGTCTTGAGCCTGCTACATTCCGCTGGCAACTTTGCAATTGCCCTTTATATATTTTTATTCTTGGACAAAATCTGAGGGATATAGATTTGGAGGTGTCCATATGTCCATCAATTGGTCCATCCAGTAGTTTTTGTGTCTGCTCTGTAACTGAGCATTTCATTTAATGAAAAAAAAAGAAATGTATAGATCAGAGGAAATCTTTCCTGAAAGTTTAATTGAGCATTACTCTCAATGGCATTTCAAAAACAAATCCCATTATACAAATGTCAAAACTATTTTGTCATTTAATATTTTTTCAAAGCTATAATCAACTCAAAGACTGGTTGTCTAAATAATTTTTAGCTCTACTGGCCAAAGGCCAGCAGAGCGTGTGAGATGCCGAGTTGTCCGTCGTCCGTCCGTCGTTAACTTTTGTCTCGTTAAGACGATAGAGCCTTCATTTTTCATCTGATCTTTACCAAACTTTACCAGATTGTTAATGTCAGTGAAAACTCGGACAAGTTCGAAAACCAGCCAGATCGGACCACTAAAATCGGAGTTATGGCCCTTGATTTGTTAAAAATGCTATATTTTGCCTCGTTAAGACGATAGGGCCTTCATTTTTCATCGGATCTTTACCAAACGTTACCAGATTGTTAATGTCAATAAAAGCTTGGATAAATTCGAAAAACAACCAGATCGGACCAGTAACAGCGGAGTTATGGCCCTTGATTTGGTTAAAAATGCTATATTTTGCCTCGTTAAAATGATAGGGCCTTTATTTTTCATCCAATCTTTACCAAATTTTACCAGATTGTTAATGTCAATGAAAGCTCGGATAAGCTTGAAAAACAGCCAGACCGGACCAGTAACAGTGGAGTTATGGCCCTTGATTTCATTAAAAATGCTAAACCAGATTTTTCTTTTTTCCTTTTATTATTTTTTCTTTTTTCAAATTTTTTAAATTTTAAAAAAAAAAAAATGATTTTCTTTTTTCTTTTTTAATTTTTTTTTTTTTTTTGTTTTTATTATCTCTACTGGCCAAGTTCGAAATCCAGCCAGGTCGGACCAGTAATGGCAGAGTCGTGGCTCTTGATTTAGTTAAAAATGCTATATTGTGCCTCTTCGCTTCATTGATGTTATAAGAGCCATATTAGCCAGTAGAGCGTCCACAGGCCTTCTTGGGCCTCTTGTTTTTTTACATTATAGTCACACATAATATCAGATTGCCCATATTTACTGAGCTGCCGGAAGTTCTAAATATGGAAAATCTTTGATGGTGTGTTTATAGCAGATCAAAGCAGTATTTCTCTTTTCCATGTGTCACCAACTTTGGATTTTGCATGTAATTGAACAAGCCATTAATGTGTGGAAAGAGTTCACAAGGAGCCGAGTGCACAAAGGGAAGAATGTAGTGCAGAAAGGGAAGAATGTAGTGCAGAAAGGGAAGAATGAAGAGCAGAAAGGGAAGAATGAATAGCAGAAAGGGAAGAATGAATAGCAGAAAGGGAAGAATGAATTGCAGAAAGGGAAGAATGAATAGCAGAAAGGGAAGAATGAATTTCTGAAAGAGAAGAATGAAGAGCAGTAATGGAAGAAGGAAGTACAGCAAGGAAAAAATGAATAGCAGAAAGGGAAGAATGAATAGCAGAAAGGGAAGAATGAATTTCAGAAAGGGAAGAATGAATAGCAGAAAGGGAAGAATGAATTTCTGAAAGAGAAGAATGAAGAGCAGTAATGGAAGAAGGAATTGCAGCAAGGAAAAAATGAAGAGCAGCAAGGGAAGAATGAAGTTCAGAAAGTGAAAAACAAAGTGCAGAAAGGGAAGAACGAAGAGCAGAAAGGGAAGAACAAAGTGCAGAGAGGGAAGAATGAAGTTCAGAAAAGAAAGAATGAAGCTCAGAAAGAGAAGAATGAAATGCAGAAGAATGAAGAGCAGAAAGATGAATGAAGTTCAGAAAGGGAAAAACAAAGTGCAGAAGGGAAGAACGAAGTGCAGAAAGGGAAGAATGTAGTGCAGAAAGGGAAGAACGAAGTGCAGAAAGGGAAGACTGAAGAGCAGCAAAGGAAGAATGAAGAGCAGCAAAGGAAGAATGAAGTGCAGAAATGGAAGAATGAAGTGCAGAAAGTGAAGAATGAAGTGCAGAAATGGAAGAATGAATTGCAGAAAGGGAAGAATGAATTGCAGAAAGGGAAGAATGAAGAGCAGCAAAGGAAGAATGAAGTGCAGAAAGGGAAGAATGAATAGCAGAAAGGGAAGAATGAATTTCTGAAAGAGAAGAATGAAGAGCAGAAAGGGAAGAATGAAGTTCAGAAAGGGAAAAACAAAGTGCAGAAGGGAAGAACGAAGTGCAGAAAGGGAAGAATGTAGTGCAGAAAGGGAAGAACGAAGTGCAGAAAGGGAAGACTGAAGAGCAGCAAAGGAAGAATGAAGAGCAGCAAAGGAAGAATGAAGCGCAGAAATGGAAGAATGAAGTGCAGAAAGGGAAGAATGAAGTGCAGAAATGGAAGAATGAATTGCAGAAAGGGAAGAATAAATTGCAGAAAGGGAAGAATGAAGAGCAGCAAAGGGAAGAATGAAGAGCAGCAAAGGAAGAATGAAGCGCAGAAAGGGAAGAATGAAGTGCAGAAATGGAAGAATGAATTGCAGAAAGGGAAGAATGAAGAGCAGCAAAGGAAGAATGAAGAGCAGCAAAGGAAGAATGAAGCGCAGAAATGGAAAAATGAAGTGCAGAAAGGGAAGAATGAAGTGCAGAAATGGAAGAATGAATTGCAGAAAGGGAAGAATGAATTGCAGAAAGGGAAGAATGAAGAGCAGCAAAGGAAGAATGAAGCGCAGCAAGGGAAGAATGAAGTGCAGAAATGGAAGAACGAAGTGCAGAAAGGGAAGAATGAATTGCAGAAAGGGAAGAATGATTTGCAGAAAGGGAAGAATGAAGAGCAGTAAAGGAAGAATGAAGCGCAGAAATGGAAGAATGAAGTGCAGAAAGGGAAGAATGAAGTGCAGAAATGGAAGAATGAATTGCAGAAAGGGAAGAATGAATTGCAGAAAGGGAAGAATGTAGTGCAGAAAGGGAAGAATGAAGCTCAGAAAGGGAAGAATGAAGTGCAGAAATGGAAGAATGAATTGCAGAAAGGGAAGAATGAATTGCAGAAAGGGAAGAATGAATTGCAGAAAGGGAAGAATGAAGAGCAGCAAAGGAAGAATGAAGAGCAGAAATGGAAGAATGAAGTGCAGAAATGGAAGAATGAATTGCAGAAAGGGAAGAATGAATTGCAGAAAGGGAAGACTGAAGAGCAGCAAAGGAAGAATGAAGAGCAGCAAAGGAAGAATGAAGTGCAGAAAGGGAAGAATGAAGTGCAAAAATGGAAGAATGAATTGCAGAAAGGGAAGAATGAATTGCAGAAAGGGAAGAATGAATTGCAGAAAGGGAAGAATGAATTGCAGAAAGGGAAGAATGAAGAGCAGCAAAGGAAGAATGAAGCGCAGCAAAGGAAGAATGAAGCTCAGAAAGGGAAGAATGAAGTGCAGAAATGGAAGAATGAATTGCAGAAAGGGAAGAATGAATTGCAGAAAGGGAAGAATGAATTGCAGAAAGGGAAGAATGAATTGCAGAAAGGGAAGAATGAAGAGCAGCAAAGGAAGAATGAAGCGCAGAAATGGAAGAATGAAGTGCAGAAAGGGAAGAATGAAGTGCAGAAATGGAAGAATGAATTGCAGAAAAGGAAGAATGAATTGCAGAGATATATTAAATGATGCAATGTGTGTATCATAAAAAAAACTTTAAATAGAACCCAGTAAAAATAAAATGTTAAAGGGACACACGTCAATTATGAACTAGTTATGAAGCATTACAATTAGCATCTCGATTTGTTATTCATAATCAATCATCTTTTTCATTTTAAAGCAGTTTGCATGTATTTAGATAAAAGTTAATAAAACTCAGAGTTTCTTTTCTAGAGGCAATCTGGAAGCATGACTGGTGTCAATCAAATACAGATGAAGACCATATCATGATGTGCTTCAGTTTCATATAAAATATGCACATGCATTTAAATTATGCCACATGCTACCCTTCACAGGCTGCTATTATGCTAGTGCAGAAGGATAGAGAGAAGAAGTTGTAGTGTTATAGTATATATTATATAGTTAAAGGTTTTTTTCTGGATTTTTTTTTAATACCTTTGATTAGGTGGTCCCACCTTAATTCCATTAAGCGATGCGAAAGCTTATATTAGCAGGATTTTATAACGGATTTTCTGCCACTAAAACTAGTTCTTTTTTGTTTTTACTAAATTAATGTGATAACCTGTTTAAAATTACTTTTACAATACGCAAACTTTTTAAGCTGATATTAAGGTTTTATTTCATACCCCAGCCAACCCCGTTTTTTATTCATGGGGGTTGGATTGGGTATGAATGTTAATACGCAGAACAAGTAACGTTTCCTTTCCATGCCTAAATTTTGCTCAGGGATCATGTCAGATATAAATTATTCTTTATCTTTTAAACATTGGCTTACCTCAATATACCGTACCCTCATCAATTATCAAAATTCACACAGGTTGTAAAAAGATTTACACAAAAAAAGAGAATTTCCAATGTTGCAAAAACAAAGAATAATGTATATCTGACATGATCGCTGAGCGAAATTTATGCACAGAAAAGTAAAAAAGTATATAAAAATAAATAAAAAATATCCAGATAAAAACAAGTGTGTATTACGAATTCTAGCCTTCCCTTTAATTATATACGTATACTGTAACACTACATTTCTTCTCTCTATCCTTTTACACTATCATAGTGGCAGCCTGTGCTATCTTTTTATTTTAATTATTGTTTATGAAGGTTTGACTCGAAGACACATCAGTCAAAGGCCAGTAGGCTTATATTTTTATTTTTTTTTAGTTTAAACTTATTTATTTTACATCGATTGTAACGAAAGCTCTATGAACTTATTTGAATCACTCTCGATGTCTTCCTGGGTGGAACCAGTACTAAGCAATGCAGATAAAGTGTCTTGCTCAAGGACACAACGCATATGGCAATGACGGGAATCGAACCCACGACTTTTGGATCATGGGTCCAACGCTCTACCACTAGACCACAGCGCTTCTGTAGGCTTATAATGCCATGATCTGTTGTCCGTGTCTCGTCAGTTAACTTTTTGATGTCAACACTGAACACCTTCATTTTGCATCCGATCTATCTTTATCAAATTAATATCCATAAGAGCTTTGACGAAATCACCAATATTGGATAATAAACTTCCGAGTTATGGCCCTTGATGTGATGAAAAATGCTATATTTTGCCTTGTCAACACTCTAGCACCTTCATTTCATATCCGATCATTAACAAATTTGACCAGAGTTATAATATCAGTGAAAGATCGGACATGTTCAAAAAACACGAGTATCGGACGATATACACCAGAGTTATGGCCCTTGATTTAATAAAAAATGCTATATTTTACCTTGTCAACACTTTAACGCCTTCATTTTGCATCTGATCTTTACCAAACTTAACCATCAATGAAAGCTTGGTCTAGTTCGAAAACCACAAATAACGGGTTATAAACATCAGAGTTATGGCCCTTGATTTAATGGAAAATGCTATATTTTGCCTTATCAACAATTTTAACACCTACATTTTGCATCCGATCTTTAATAAACTTGGCCAGGTCTTAATATCAATGAAAGCTTGGACGATTTTGAAAAACACCAGTATCAGTTAATAAACACTAGAGTTATGGCCCTTGATTTGATTTTTTATCAGATCTTTACCAAGATTTGCCATCGTTGTACGTGTAAGTGAGGAAGTGTCAGTTCTTATGGATGGTGGTAGGTATACAATACTGGTTCTACCCAGGAAAAGTTGGTGGTCTGCCTCTACCACAAAAAAATCTTTAAAAATGGCGTAAAACATCACACAAACAAACAAAGAAACAAAGCTTAGTCATTATTATAACTGTCAATAAAAGCTCAGATGAGTTTGAAAACCACCAATATTGGATAACAAGAAAATGTTGATGCAAAGCATCAGTTCACCGGTAGGAATGTAACAAATAATAATGCTATGGTGATCTGTAAGACTAACGTAACATGAAACTCCAATTTCTTCCTTTTAATATAGCTCTAGAAATCATATATTATACTTTCTATATATACCTAGCAAGTCTATACTGCAGTGTGTATTCTAAAAATACACTCCAATAGTCTGTGGCCTTTCACAAATATTTATAAAAAAGAAGAAGCAGAGCTGGTTCCTGCCGTTATCAATTTACCAATAATTAGGCAGAAAGATCCAGGATTTTACTGTAATATTAGGTGCCATACCATAGACATGCATTTGGGAGATATCATAGTTTTGGTAAACACTTGACAAACAAACATATCTGTTTACCGAAATAGTAAACAATTTGTAAAAATCCATGTACAGTTTAAATCAGCATTTAGATTCCAATCAAAATGTAATTATAATATGAGGCCATTTGGTCAAATTAGCAAAGAAAGAAAATAAACGTTGTTCCCCATTAATTACTTCTTCCAGTGCTGAGACTTATCAAACATAATCAATATTAATTCCTGGGCTCCCAGCCAACAAATAATAAATATCAGAGTTATGGCCTTGATTTAATGAAAAATGTATTTTCCCTTGTCAACACCCTAGCACCTTCATTTTGAATCAGATCTTTATTTAACATAACCAACCTTAATATGATGAAAGCTCTGACAAGTTTGAAAAATACCAGTATTGGACCATTAACGCCAGATGTTCATATGTGGTTCATATTGCTAGCTGTCATACATATATTTCAATAAAAGTAATCTTGATTACAAAAGAAGATTCCAAAACTATTAAAGGGTTTGAAGTATCATAATGATTAAAGGGGTTTATGCGCTATTTTCAAATAAGGTTTATTTTAAAGGGCTCTAAAAAACTTGAAAAAAGCTGAAAGAAATATCAAATGCCATGAAAAATATAGGAGATATGACCTACTGAAAATGTGCAAAGAAACATAAATGGAGACAGCCAACTTTGAACGATGACGTCTTCGCGCCTTTTTACCATATATGGAAGAGTGACAAAATGTCTTTTAAAGCAAAGAAAATCACTGCAAATGAAAAATAAGCATACAATTTATACATTTTACATCTGTATATTTAGTTTTTCATCAATTGCACTAATTTATTTTCATTGAAAATGTGTTTTGTCTATATGCCATTTATAGTAAAAAGGCACGATGATGTCATCGTTCCAAGATGGCTGCCTCCATTTATGTTCTCTGCAACATATCTTCTTTATTTTTCATGGCATTTTGATAATTTTTTCAGCTTTTTTCAAGTTTTTCAGAGATTTTTACAATAGAGCTTGTTTAAAAATAGTGCATCAGTCCCTTTAATACAACGAAAACTAGCAGAGTGTGTGAGTTTTTCAGGCCAAACTATTACGTTAGCAGTCATAATCAGTAATTATACCTCCACACCACAAAGTGAAGTGGGCCGGCTATATAGGAATCACGCTGTCCGTAATGTCGCGTTGCGTCCCGTTACGTTCCGTAAAACATTTTTATAACTTGCATTCCTCAAACAGTTTTTGAATGGTTTGTTCCCAAACTTCATGTTCACATACTAACTGATGACATTATGTCCCTCTATATCACCCATTCTTGATTGCCTAATTTATTACAGAATTATGGTCCTTAGAAATTGTTTGACTTAGAATTTATGCAGGAGTATTCATCACCTTGGGAGATAGTTCTAGTTATATATTGGACTGATCAGTTTAGTGTATAATGCACATTGCATTTGCAACTGAATTACATTATGATGGTTTGGCTTTGTTATTGGATTGTCACACATGTATTTTTTCAAAATCCCCTCCAGTCCCTTAAATAAACAAAATGGTACGTATTTTCTTTATTTATTTTTTTTCATAGCCAATTAACTCTTAACTTGCTAACCACGACTATGATAACTTTTGCATCCATTGTAAACCCAGATCCGCAGGCTGATCAGGGTTTACAATGTCCAGCTGCTGATCAGTCATTTTCCCTAAAACACTGTTTATCACATAAATGGAATGGTCTTATTTCAAAGAAAGAACAGTCCATTATATATATGTAGCGGGTTAAAGGTTAAAACTGACTCTTAATCAACAGCAGATATACAAATAAAAATCTCTTTAAAAACAACTTTTAAAAAAATAAGTTGACGAAAGATTGACTTAAGCCCATAGGTTCATTTAAATGAATATCTTTTTCTTTAAAGGGACATAGGGCAATCTTTAAGTATACATCAAGCTTTAATATATGTATTAGCATCTCTATTTATTAATTCAATATCACTTTGATGTTAACCTGCTTGATCAAGGTAATTTAATTTGGAGTTTACAGTTTTTTATTTCTTTGTTATTCTACCAAAATATTTAAATGTTTTTGGTGTGCTGTGTTAAAGAATTAGTAAGATACAACCACAAATTGTTTTGTTTGTAGGGTGTTTTACATCATTTTCAACACTTATTAATATATAAGGTTATATGTTTTTTGTGGTGGAGGAAGACCACTCACTTTTTCTGGGTTAAGAAAAGTAGTCAGCGGCGTAGCATGGCACACTCAAATACTCGCGTGAGTAACAGTGAAAACCGAAAATTAAAAAAATAAAGGTCCAAAAACTTTGAAATGATATAAAAATGAGAGTGGCTAACCCACGCGCCACGCTACGCCCCTGGTAGTGTATACCTCCCGCCATCTGTAAGAATTGACTATTTGTTTTAAACTATTCAAATAATTATCAACAATGATTGGCTAATACTGAAGTTGTGTTGAAATCTAACCGGATGTAACAAGATTTTAAACATCCACATTACCGTTTGTCCCTTTAAAAGCAATCTTGAAGAGAGACAGTTCCATCATTTTATCTATCACTGGGGAATACAGAACTGATAAAAGTAACATTTTCTTGGATACTTGGAGGTTGTAATCAAAGATGTACTTCTCTTCTAATTTTTCTAAATCAACAAATGTTCACTGTCTTACTAAAGTCATTAACCAACATTGCAAACTATTTTTAAAGGGACTGGAGGTAGTGACAGAATTATGAGCGTCAATCTGCATACAAAATCAATCCATCATAATGTGCTTAAAATTAAGAGATAACCATGCTAAGATTTTCAATCTAGGACAATATGTGAGTGGTTTTATGGTCTGAAATTTCGTTTTACAGCGACGGACGCGGTAAGCGGAGCCGTAAAACCTAATTTCAGACCGTAAAACCAACCACATACCGTCCCAGATTGAAAATCTTAGCATGGTTATCTCGATTCTAATGCTTTTGCCATTCAAATGCTACAAATATCATATAAACTTGTTTTTCTATGAAAACTCAAATTCACGGATGGCAGCATTTTGTTGACGTCATCCAATGACGTCGTTTGTATTAACGTTTATATGACGTCACATATTTTTCAGACAGTAAATCGGGGATTTAATGATCGCAACTTTGAGACGTTAGCCAATATGTAGCAATGTGTTACATACTAGTTGCATTAGAATTAACAATTATTAGCATGATTATGCTGCTTCAACACGACAATATAAAGTAGCCATCCTGCCAACAACAGCCAAATTTTACAACATGTACACCGTTTTTAAACCTACTTTCAACGAGGTATATGTTTAACTTACATATTTTGAGAATCCAAATGCTGAAGACACAATAATGAATATAAACGGCTTGAACCAAGCCAGGCCAAACCCCAAAACTGGAGCATTGAATTAAGACTTATACCAACTCATAATTCATAAACCAATATTTTTAATTACATTATTTTTGACATGAACACCTGGATAGGGTTTGGATAAATGATTTTGTGGCATAATATTACCTTTATTTGGCGGGTTCAGTGCCTTAAAGCTTAGATTTGCATCTATTACATTCATTCACAGCTGTGCAAGATCTGTATTTAATGACTGTAGGACATCGTCTCGAATTCCATTTATACAAATATCATCAACAATAAGTTCTGTATTTATTATTTATCTTAAAACAATGCCGAAGAATACATAAGTCAGCATAATAAAATGTTTAGAATACGTGAGTGGTTTTTATCATGAGCGCTTCCATTTTCTAAAATGTATCAAACCACACCGAACCAAAAAGAACAAAAATGAACAACAGAAATATGCGGAAATAACACAAGTTCTTTAAAAGCATATAGTAGACATTAATAGGTCCATATAATATATACGAAAGTACAATAACATATACTTCAATATTTTGAGCAAAACTGGATTTAATGGCTGCAGTAACTTATTATAATTGCAAATTATTTGTTGATAAGCATTAAACTAGGTGTTGTTTTTTTATCCAAATTGCCTCCAGTCCCTTTAAGAGTCCAGATTGCCTTGCCTCTCTTTTGCTTTTTTTTCTCTTAATGCCTTATAAATGTCCAGCTGTCTTAACCATGCATTTCACTTTAAAAACAGATAAGTTTCTGTCACTTCTGTTTTAATTTTCTGTCTTGGACTGTGATTTCCATGATTTATAGTCCTCCATGTTAATTTCATTCCATCTTTTAAATTCTAAATCAGCAAAAGCCCTCTCCTCTAATGAACAGTTATTAGTTTGTACTGGATAAATTGAGGCAGAAAATACAATCATACTTTCAGCATTTTTTATTGGTTCTGAACTAAATGGGAGAATTGATAGCTTTCAGGAGTTAATTGAAGAAATTGGCAAGAATTTAGGGCATGTAATATATTCCAGTGCAGTAGTCGTAATGGAAGGCACTGGCTTCAACCATCCAAAAAATATGACGAAAAAATAACATTTAAAAAAAACATTGTAGTAAAAGAAAAAAATATGGCTTTTCACATCTATTTGGTTTGGTTGGCTATTTACATCTTGTTTGGTTGGCTTTTTACATTGACATCTCCATTATGATGGCTTTTACATTCATATCTCTATTTGGGTGGCTTTTTACATTGATAATCTCTATCCAGCTGGCTTTTTACATTGATATCTCCATTATGATGGCTTTTTACATTGATATCAATATTCAGCTGGCTTTTTACATTGATATCTCTATTATGATGGCTTTTTACATTGATATCGATATTCAGCTGGCTTTTTACATGGTATCTCTATTAACTGGCTTTTTACATTGATATCTCCATTATGATGGCTTTTTACATTGATATCTCTATTTTGATGGCTTTTTACATTGATATTGATATTCAGTTGGCTTTTTACATTGATATCTCTATTCAGCTGGCTTTTAACATTGATATCTCCATTATGATCGCTTTTTACATTGATATCTCTATTTTGATGGCTTTTTACATTGATACCTCCATTATGATGGCTTTTTACATTGATATCGATATTCAGCTGGCTTTTACATTGATATGTCTATTATGATGGCTTTTTACATTGATATTGGTATTCAGCTGGCTTTTTACATTGATATCTCTATTCAGCTGGCTTTTTACATTGATATCTCTATTCAGCTGGCTTTTTACAATGATATCTCTATTATGATGGCTTTTTACATTGATATCTCTATTTTGATGGCTTTTTTAACCTCTAAAAAACGGATTATTAGATTGGGGTATGTCATTTGGCATGAGGGTGGGCATGCGTGTGGCGTCAAACTTTTAGTTTCCATTCAATAACTTTTGTTAGGAATGAGATATTGCGATGAAACTTGCAAGGTAGGTAGCGTATATGGAAAGAAAGCTTGGGATGGACTTGGGGTCACTGGGGTCAAGGTCAAGGTCACTGCTACTAAAAATAGAAAAACGGTTTCTGCTCAATAACTTAAGTAAGGAATTAATTAAAAAGAAACTTGCTGTGTAGGTAGCCTATATTAAAAGATAGTTTGGGATTCTATTTATTCTATATTGTACACTGTTTATATCACTAGCATTTTACACTGATATCTTTATTCTGATTGCTTTTCACATTGATATCTCTGTTGATGGCTCAAACATTGATATCTCTATTCTGAGGGCTACATTGATAACTCTATTCTGATGCCTCAATTAATTGATATCTCTATTCTGATGGTATTTCACATTTTCCCCCTTTCAAAGTTATTTTGCATTTTTAGCTCTGCTGATCAGAGATCAGCAGAGCTTATGCCGTGGTGCGGCGTCCGTCGTCCGTCTGTCCGTCTGTCTATCTGTCTGTAAACTTTTTTTTGTAGCGACTTCTCCTCTGAAACTGCTGAATGGATTTTCATGAAACTTTACAGAAATGTTGCCCATGAAGTCTAGTTGATCCTAGCAAAAATTCATGTTGATGTGAAATCCAGGATGGCCGCCAGATCTAAAAATAGGTTTTTAAAAAACAAGTTTGTAGCGACTTCTTCATGAAAACTATAAGTGATATTGATATGGGACTTTTTCTAAAATGATCAGCATGACATGATGTTGGTCCTTGTCGAAAATCGTTTTGATTCGACGTTAAACATGGCTGCCAGCGGCCATCTTTGGTTATATAATGAAAACTTGTAGCAACTACTCCTCTGAAACTACTTGACGGATTTTCATGAAACTTCACAGGAATGTTGCTCTTGATGTCTAATTGATCCTAGCAAAATTTCAGGTCGGCAGGAAATTCAAGATGGCCACCACGGCTAAAAATAATTTTTCAAAATACAAGTTTGTAGCGACTACTTCTTGAAAACTATAAGTGATATTGATATGGGACTTTTTCTAAAATGATCAGCATGACATGATGTTGGTCCTTGTCAAAAATCGTTTTGATTCAACATTAAACATGGCTGCCAGAGGCCATCTTTGTTTACATACAGTTATATAGTAAAAACTTGTAGCGACTTCTTCTTTGAAACTACTTGACAGATTTTCATGAAACTTTACAGGAATATTGCTCTTAATGTCTAATTGATCCTAGCAAAATTTCAGATCGGCCAGAAATTCAAGATGGCCGCCACAGCTAAAAATAGATTTTTAAAAAAGAAGTTTGTAGCGACTACATCTTGAAAACTATAAGTGATATTGATATGGGACTTTTTGTAAAATGATCAGCATGACATGATGGTTATAAGAGTCAAACATTATTTTGATTCGACGTTAAACATGACTGCCAGTGGCCATCTTTGTTTACATAGAGTTATATGATGAAAACTTGTATCGACTACTCCTCTGAAACTACTTGACGGATTTTCATGAAACTTCACAGGAATGTTGCTCTTGATGTCTAATTGATCCTAGCAAAATTTCAGGTCGCCCGGAAATTCAAGATGGCTGCCATGGATAAAAATAGATTTTCAAAATACAAGTTTGTAGCGACTACTACTTGAAAACTATGTGATATTGATATTGGACTTTTTGTAAAATGATCAGCATGACATGATGTTGGTCCTTGTCAAAAATTGTTTTGATTCAACGTTAAACATGGCTGCCAGCAGCCATCTTTGTTTACATAGAGTTATATAGTAAAAACTTGTAGCGACTAATCGTTTGAAACTAATTGGCAGATTTTCATGAAACTTTACAGGAATGTTGCTCTTAATGTTTATTTGATCCTAGCAAAATTTCAGATCGGCCAGAAATTCAAGATGGCCGCCACAGCTAAAAAAAATTAAAAAAGAAGTTTGTAGCGACTACGTCTTGAAAACTATAAGTGATATTGATATGGGACTTTTTGGGAATGATCAGCATGACATGATGGTTATCAGAGTCAAACATTATTTTGATTCGACGTTAAACATGGCTGTCAGCGGCCATCTTTGTTTACATAGAGTTATATAATGAAAACTTGTAGCGACTATAATTCCTGTGAAACTACTTGACGGATTTTCATGAAACTTCACAGGAATGTTGCTCTTGATGTCTAATTGATCCTAGCAAAATTTCAGGTCGGCCGGAAATTCGAGATGGCCGCCACGGCTAAAAATAATTTTTCAAAAAACTAGTCTGTAGTGACTACTTCCTGAAATCAAAATCAATCAGTAGAGCTTCAAGGTCATTGACCTCTTGTTTCTCTTTTCTCAAGTTATTTCACATTTTCCATTGATATCTCTGTTCCAATTTCTCAAGCATTTAGACCAATTCAGAGACTTAATAAGAATCCCACGAATAATATAAAAGTCAAGGGGCATGGCCACAGTGCCCAGTGGATAGCATGCTAGTCTCTGAAGTTGGAGATGGCTTTGGGCCTGCCTTACCTCTGGGTTTCTTCAGTGTGTCCTTAGGCAAGACACATACTTCCACTTTGCCTCAATCATCTGTCAGATGAGGACATTAATCTGGTAGTCCCTTGTATTGGAGTCTATCCTCTGAGCCTGTGAAAGATCAAATAACTGGAATCTATTTGACTAATTAAGAGTAGAGCACATGCAGTTTCTGGATTCCCCCCTATGTATCTCAATTCCTGGATTTCTTGTGTATCACAGTTCCTGGATTCCCTATGTATCTCAGTTCCTGGATTTCTTATGTAAGTTCATGGATTCCTTATGTATAATAGTTCCTAAATGCCCTAGTTATCAAAGTTCCTGGATTCCTTATGTATCACAGTTCCTGGATGCCCTATGTATCACAGTTCCTTTATTTTTTATGTATCACAGTTCAGCATGGATTCCCTATAATGTATCACAGTTCAGCATGGATTCCCTATGTATCACAGTTCTTGGATTCCCCATATATCATTCACCTCTCTTGGCTTGAACTAATTCAAATCCAATCGAGAGACTTCCTAGACAGAAGAGGAATTGAACATTTTAATAAATATATTATATCTGTAACAATTAAACTGTAAAAAAAAAGGAAAAAAAAAAGTTGAAATGTTTACTGTGATTAACCTGTAGACTTAAAATGATATTATATACAATATTTTGTTAGATTGTTAAAGTAGCCATCCCGTCAACAACAGCCAAATTTTACAAAATACATACACCATACAACATACATACACCATACAACGTACATACACCATTTCTAAACCTACTGATGATGAGGTGTATAGATAACTTACATATTTTGAGAATCCCAACCCGAAAGACACAATATAAACAGTTTTAAAAAGCCAGAACAAACTCCAAAATGTTTATGCATTTCAATCACGGGTATTTTAAAAACCTGTGAATAAACCTTTACTATTAATCAGCACATATACATTATTATATGACCCGAACACCTGGATGTAATTTTGATACATGGTTTTGGAGTGTATTTTTGCCTTTATTTGGCGGGGTTAGTTTCTTTAAACTTTGATGGCAAAGATTTGGCCTTCTATCACTGCTTAGTGTTACGAAATGTTTGCCTCATTTTGATACTCTTAGGTATTGTAACTCAATTTTGCTATTCTTCATTGACATCTATTTCATTTATAAAAGTATTTACTATATTATGTATGGAAATCTTTTCCCTGAGGGACTGGTAAAGCTCTGTCAATAACTTATACATAACATAGACCATTAAACCAGGCTCCATTTACCACATTATGGTCAATCTATAATCATGAAATATATCTGGTACTGTCTCATATCTCTGACACCATACCAGAATCCATTTTGATTGGTTTATGATAGCTTGTCAGATTCACCTTGTTTTACAACATGATGGAGGAGTTCAAGGTATGCAACAACAGCAGGAAACCCTGGCCTATCAGTCCAAACCCTTGTAATCCACTTTTACAACAGGTCCAATCTACCATTCAGTAATCAGATCACCTGTCTATGCTCGTCAGTCTGCGAGGGAGATTAAACAAACGTGAAAATGATTGGATGTTCTTAAGACCTAGGCTCTACCTATATCTATGCGATTTTTACACACTGTTTGAAAAACGGGACATATTATGTTATGGAGTTGTCCGTCTGTCTGTCGGTCCGTCTGTCTATCTGTCCGTCCGTCCGTCTGTCCGTCCATTCATCCGTAAACAATTGCGTATTCCGGATGATAACTCTGAACCTACACTCATGAAACTTCAAAGGTACATTGCCCTAGGTGAGAGGAGGATCCGTATTGTTTTTGGGGTCAGTAGGTCAAAGGCCTAGGTCTCCGTGACTTTATATAGACAAACACATTCCGGATGATACCTTCGAAACCATAACACCTACACTCAAAAACTTCATAGATAAATTGCCCAAGGTCAGAGGAGAATCCCTTTTGTTTTCGGGTCAGTAGGTCAAATGTCAAGGTCACCGTGACCTTATGTATAAAAACACATTCCGGTAACTTCGAAACTATAACACAGTGACCTTATATGGAATCCTGCATTCCGCACAATAAATTTAAAACTGTAACACCTACCCTCATAAAACTTCATAGGTACATTGCCCTAGGTGAAAGGAGGAACCCTATTGTTTTGCGGCCAGTAGGTCAAAGGGCAAGGTTACCATGACCTTATATGGAAATAGACAAAAATCTGGTAACTTCGAAACCATAATACCCACACTTTCAGGTACATTGCTTTTGGTGAGAGGAGGATCCCCATTGATTATGGTTCAGTGGGACAAAGATATGGAAATAGACATTCCTAGCGATATCTTCAAAAATATAACACCCACACTCAAGAAATTGACTTTGGTGAGAGGAGGAACCCTATTGATTATGGGTAATTTAGTCAAAGGTCAAGGTCACCGTGACATTATATGGAAATAGGTATTTTGTGGGATGACTTCAAAACCATAACACCTACCCTCATGAAATTCATAGGTATACTGCGCTTGATAAGAGAATATATTGTATTTCATTGCGGTTAGCAGGTCAATGATCAAGGTTGATATGACCGTATATGGTAATATGCATTCTGCCCGATAACATCAAAACCATAACACCCCTACTGATGAAACTTCGTATTTGCATTGATGTTGGTAAGAGAAAGAACCTTATTGTCTTTGGGGTCGGTAGGTCACCATGACCTTATATGGAAATAGACATTTCACCAAATAACTGTGAAACCACAACACTCACTCATGAAACTTCATAGATACATTGCATTTGGTCAGAGAAGGAACCCTGTTGCTTTTGGGCTCACTAGGTCAAAGGTCAAGGTCACCAATACATATTCCAAGCGATAACTCCAGGAATATAATACCAACATTCATGAAAATTTGTAAATGCATTGCCAATGGTGAGAGGAGGAACCCTATCACTTTTGGGCTTAGTATGTCAAAGGTCAAAGTCACCATGTCTTCAGTATGGTCATATGGACACACTTATTAAACTTCATAGGTGTATTGTCCTTGGTCAGATGAGGAAGCCTATTACTTTTGGGTTCAGTAGGTCATCAAGGTCACATTGAACTGACAATGACTGAATCCTAAGACATTTTCCTCACTGTAACATGTAACTATTAGATCTACAATTTTGAAACTTTACAGAAATAGTACCCATGTTAGAACGACAACCTCTATTAATTTTAAGCTTAGTAGGTCAGATGTCAAGGTCACTGTGACCTGTTCATGACAAATTCCTTCCCAGCTGTTATTCACGAAGTCTTGAAACTTTACACAAATAGTACTCTTCGTTAAATAACATTCCCTATCAGTTATTTTTTGTTAGAAGGTAAGGGTTACCCATCACCTAGGAAATGCTTTAAACATAAAAGCTTTACGAAACGGTCGTTTAATGCCCTGTTAGTCGGCGCTCTTGTTAATATTTAAGAAATAAAATATTATCAGCAGGTTTATATTGTCCCAGATCAATACCTGGTGGACGGGACTTGAAGTTCATTGATACTAAGGGCCATAGGCCCGCAGTTTCCATGTGTTTCAAGTCCCAAACACCAGGTTTTGATCTGGCAAAATATAAACCTGCTGTAAATATATCATTTCTTATCAGGCATGGAGTTTTATATATCAAGATACACATATTGTCCAGAGATTGTACAAAACACAAACAAATTCTCACAACTTACGTTTTATACCTATCTTTCAACATCGAACGAGAAGAAAATACAGCTTCATCCTATTAAAATGTGTTATTAGAACGTAGCATAGCTTAAAATAACATATTTAACATTGCATGGTTGTGTATGTATCTGACGGTTGAAATGACATCTCACCGGTTAACGTGTTTTCTGATGTTTAAAATGACGTCTTAGCGGTTGACATAGCTGACGTCAGAGGTATTGAATAGGATTTTCGAAACCTGCTCATTAACCAATCAGCATTGAGTATTTAATTAACTGTTAGATAAAATGATAAAATATTAAATTATCAATATTTACTGCACTTTTATATAAATATTGCTATTTTATGTGTATTCTTGTACTGTAATTTAGTATTGATGATCAAAATACATTTTGAATAAAAGAATAAAAGTCAGCTTGGCAGTTTACATGTGTTTAGGACTGGCTCAGACATGCACAACGCACTGACTTAGTTTAACAACAACAAAAAAAGAAGAATTCTAATTTTAAACGAATATAATTGGAAAATGTCCATATCGACTTTACTGAAACAATTACGAATGAAACTGCAAAAAGTTGACTTTTTTTTCGACAATAACAGGTATCACAGGAGAGGGAAACGATTTTCTTTTATAAATTTTTATAGTCCTCTTGATGACAGAGTTTGTTTGAATGGTTTTTTACTTAATTTTTAGCACATATTAGGCCATATGTGACGATCAAATTGTTGGTGATTTAGGCAGATCACCCCATTTCTTCTGGGTAGAAACAGTACTGTATACTTAAGTATAGGGATACATCTGGGTAGAAACAGTACTGTATACTTAAGTATAGGGATACATCTGGGCTGAATATCAATGACATCATAGATTCTGTAAACCTTTTTTATCTCATAACTTGTGTGGGAGTGGAATAACACCATTCTATATTTTCAATATTCCACTAGTTATACTTAAGTATGCAAATAAGCCTAGTATGCACTATCAAAAAAATGATAATGACTATGATCCAATTCCCATGGTTTATGTTGGTTTCGCGTGTTAAAGCAACAGGCAATATGCAATAAAAGCGATATGTGAGTTATGTAATAAATAGAATCTAACATTCGTTCTCATTCATTATTGAATTTATTAAACCGAGTCGTTTACAGCCTCACATTATATCATTTTGCCAACTTGTTTAATAAATTCAATAATGAATGAGTACTCATGTAAGATCCTCTATCAATACGTTTTCTGACATAATAAACCTATACTTTTGTATATAAACCGTGTGAACTGTTTGTCCGAAATTGTTGACCGTTTCAATTTATTTTTAGATCATACTATATCTGAGAGCAGGGGCGTATTTAGGCATACTCCTGTATGCCCGGGCATACTCTAGAAAACGAATGTGAAAAAATAAAAGTGCTTATTTTTTAAAATCAGCAATAAAAATTGAAGTGGGGTAGGGGGTGAGGCACTATTTTTTTCTATTTATTAAAAACAGACTTAATGAATGGAGGCGAGAGCCTCCAAAATCTCGCTCAAATGAAGCCACAAACCTCCGAAATTGCACTCAAATTTCAAAGATTTCCCCAGGGAGGCCCCCCAGAACCCCACCAGAAGGAGGGGGACACACTCTCCCGCACCCTCCCCCAGGGCGTATTCACCAAAAGGCTCTGACTACGCCCCTGTCTGAGATCGAGCGCTATTGAAGATTAAAGTTTATGTCATTTGGTGGGCTCAAAGATGTAGGTAGAACCTTTTTAAGTCTGTGGTTAAGTAAGACTGCTGTCTGAGATCTGCATTATTAAATAAAAGTGGTTTCCTGCATCAGCCGCATTATCCGGTGGCTAAAGAGGTATTTAAGGTCTATTTTCAGATGTTTAGAGCTGTATCACAGTCAAATCTACTTTGATGGAAGTATATTTGAGATGCGTCGGAGATTACACAGATTAAAGTTAAAACAATTTGGGAACACCAGTAAGCCATTATTGATAAATTTTCCATGGCTCTCCTGCACGCAAAAAATAGGCGTTAATTATAAGTGGGAGTTAAAATGCATCCTGTGTGTGGGTTAACTGGACATTTGTCTGTGCGTGGGTTAACTGTAAATTTGTCTGTGTGTGGGTTAACTGTACAGTTGTCTGTGTGTGGGTTAACTGTACATTTGTCTGTGCGTGGGTTAACTGTACAATACTATCACACAGCACACAGGAAATTGCTGTAGGTCATATATATAGCTATAATATTTTGATTATTTGTTGTAAGCTTCATGAAATTTCACCTTGTGGTCTTATAAACTGTTGTATGCAGACAGACAACCTGATGGATAGAAAACCCCAAACCATGTATTAAAGTCTAAAATTAACTGCGCATTCTGGCTAATCAAAATATCTGTCCCAGTCAAGCCAGTTAAGCTTTTTTTTTTTTTTTTAAAAATTAAAAAAATTAAAAAAAATTAAAACAAAAAATTTAATTTTTTTTTTTTTTGATTTTGGCAATAATTTCGGTCGGCAGGTCGGTAAACCTAAAAATTAAAAAAGTCTGGCCGAATTTGTGTTCAGTATGAAGGTAGTCTGTTTTTAGACATTTGTGAAGCTCTGAAAATCATTTTCAGCTGCTATACTTAAAGCTACACAGTTTTTATTTTAACTGGTAATAACTCGTGAATATGAATGAGTCACATGTGAAGTAGTTTCAAATTGACGACCATCCCAAAAGTCAGAAATCGATGCTAAAATATCTCATTTTTATTTAGCCTTCGTACAGGTAACATCGATAAAATACAGCTCCAGAATATATGTGATAAAAAGTACATGCCCGTAACGGGATTTGAACCACAGACGTTGCGCTTTTAAGTTTTGGTGGAAGAACGTTTAACCCCTAGACCACGGCTATTTATTGGTATGGTGTAGGATTTTTAACACTAAATAGGCATTACGTAATAACTAGCTCACACACAAAGTCATCAAACGCTAAATAACAAGTGTTTTGAGGCTGAATATTAGTTGCATATTGATAACATAAATATATATATATATTACTTTTACACCAGGCAATGTTGATTTACACTTGCGACAAGATAGACGATATGTTTATTGATTCATCTTGAGTTGCTTTCAAATATGTTAAGTTATTTTGCCTCTTAATTTTTTTATTCTTCTGTAAATCATAATGTTACCTGTGTACAGGTACGATGTGCTCTGGTCGATGTCTATACAATAAAATTAATGATGTCCTGTGCTATATTTGTTCGCTTAAATACCCGATTTCGACACGAGCTGGTGAACATGAAGTTACAAATAAAGACGCCTACAAAGAAGAAATCGATTGATATAGAGACTGTGTAGCTTTAAGTATTATGGTAAACATGTACAGAAGTATTGGGTAATACAGTCTATAGGTCTACCTTTAATTTTGAGACTGTAGATAAAATTTGATCGGTTAATGGTCGCAAATGTTGTTAAATGCCGACGAAATAGCGGAGCAGTAAAACATTTAAGATCATTAAGCAGTCGATATAATGTCTCAAAATTCAAAAGTGCAGACTGTTTAACTCTATTCTAATGCACTTGAACCGGGGAACGCATCTTAAGCAGTTCAAACAGTCAAAATCAAATGTCATTTCATGCTGTTTGCCATCTTGATTCATTTGACGTCAGTTTGTTTATATGTTACGTTATATCTCCCAGTGAAAGGAAATGTTATTTCTTGCATACCGGATAAGGTTATCAGCGTTTTAGCCTGATCTTACACATAGAAGAAGAACAAGTCACGCCCATCAGCAATTACGTTAGTAACGTTTATAGTTGCATGCGTGACAAAGTCGCGCAAGACATTTTATTACTTGCATTTCTCTTATTATCGAATAGATTCCTATGGTTCTTTAACATGCTCGGAGGATAGACCGATACACGGGACCGCTCGGTTTACGTCCCCATCCGACGGACGAGGCTAAGGGAAAGCTTCTTGCCCAAGAAGACACCAACGGTGCCACTGAGTTCCGTTGGTGTGTTCTTGGGCAAGACACTTTCCTTTAGCCTCGTCTGTCGGATGGGGACGTAAGCCGGGTGGTCCCGTGTATGGGTCTATCCTCCGAGCACGTTAAAGAACCATAGGAATCTATTTGATAATAAGAGTAGGGTAGGTTCCCGGATTCCTATGTATCCTTACCCTCTCTCTGGGGCAGCTCTAAATAACCTATACTGTGTTGATGAGCCGTTAAACAACATTCAATTCAATTCAAACAGTTTTCCAATGGATGGTTCCCAAACTTCATATACACATAACAACTGATGACCTCATGACCATCTATATCACACATTGTTTATTGCCTAAGTATTACAGAATTATGGCCCTTTGTTTGATTTGAGTTTGTTGCGTCGCTGAACACATTTTTATTAATTACTTGCATTTCTCAAACACTTTCCAATGGATTTGTTCCCAAACTTCATATATGTATAACAACTGATGACCTTATGTCCCTCTACATCACACATTGTTGATAGCCCAGTTTATTACAGATTATGGCCCTTTGTTTGACTTAGACTTTTCCACTCTAATATTGTGTAATGAACTTCATGCACGTGGCTTTCACTTCAAAAGTGGTCATGGATTGTTATTACACTTGGCTTACAGTTCGCACGTGATGATATGATATTTTTCTGTATCAAAGTTTTTCAGTTGTGCAATTATTTTGCAGAATGCAGAATTATGATCGAACCTTTGTTTTACTTAGCATTTATATTTAAAAATGCAGGGGTATTCATCATCGTCAGTGATAGTTCTAGTTTATCAGAACTTTGCAGGTAAGTTGCATAAGACTGTTTCACATGGTACACGCATATTGTGTTGTACTTGTTTCACATGGTACATGCATATTGTGTTGTACTTGTTTCACATGGTACACGCATATTGTGTTGTACTTGTTTCACATGGTACATGCATATTGTGTTGTACTTGTATCACATGGTACACGCATATCGTGTTGTACTTGTTTCACATGGTACACGCATATTGTGTTGTACTTGTTTCACATGGTACACGCATATCGTGTTGTACTTGTTTCACATGGTACACGCATATTGTGTTGTACTTGTTTCACATGGTACACGCATATTGTGTTGTACTTGTTTCACATGGTACACGCATATTGTGTTGTACTTGTTTCACATGGTACACACATATTGTGTTGTACTTGTTTCACATGGTACACGCATATTGTGTTGTACTTGTATCACACGGTACACGCATATTGTGTTGTACTTGTATCACACGGTACACGCATATTGTGTTGTACTTGGTACACGCATATTGTGTTGTACTTGTTTCACATGGTACACACATATTGTGTTGTACTTGTATCACATGGTACACGCATATTGTGTTGTACTTGTTTCACATGGTACACGCATATTGTGTTGTACTTGTATCACAAGATACACGCATATTGTGTTGTACTTGTTTCACATGGTACACGCATATTGTGTTGTACTTGTATCACATGGTACACGCATATTGTGTTGTACTTGTATCACATGGTACACGCATATTGTGTTGTACTTGTATCACATGGTACACGCATATTGTGTTGTACTTGTATCACATGGTACACGCATATTGTGTTGTACTTGTATCGCATGGTACACGCATATTGTGTTGTACTTGTTTCGCATGGTACACGCATATTGTGTTGTACTTGTTTCGCATGGTACACGCATATTGTGTTGTACTTGTTTCGCATGGTACACGCATATTGTGTTGTACTTGTTTCGCATGGTACACGCATATTGTGTTGTACTTGTATCACATGGTACACGCATATCGTGTTGTACTTGTATCACATGGTACACGCATATCGTGTTGTACTTGTTTCACATGGTACACGCATATTGTGTTGTACTTGTTTCACATGGTACACGCATATTGTGTTGTACTTGTATCACATGGTACACGCATATTGTGTTGTACTTGTATCACATGGTACACGCATATTGTGTTGTACTTGTATCACATGGTACACGCATATTGTGTTGTACTTGTATCACATGGTACACGCATATTGTGTTGTACTTGTATCACATGGTACACGGATATTGTGTTGTACTTCGGACTTGTTATTTGTTGACATTATAGTACATACTGTATTTTCTGTAATAATTAAATGTCATAATTTGTAAGTTGTACACTAGTTGGTCACAATGTACACATGTCATAATTTGTAAGTTGTACATCGTACACTATAGTTGGTCACAGTGTTTGTTTGTTTGTTTGTATGGTGTTTTACGTCATTTTCAACACATGTAAGGTTATATGATGGTCGATTTTTTGTGGTGGAGGCAGAACACCCACGTTTCCTGGGTAGAACCATTACTGTACACCTCCCGCCATCCGTAAGAATCGACACATCCTCACTTACAGGTCGAACTCCCAGTGGGATTCGAACCCGCAGCGGTGAGAGGCGAAGGTTTACAATGCAAAGTCTTTAACCATGGTCACAATGTACACACGTCATAATTTGTAAGTTGTACACTAGTTGGTCCGAATGTACACATATCATAATTTGTAAGTTATACAATAGTTTGTAAGTTAAACAATAGTTGGTCACAATGTACACGTCACAATGTACACATGTCACAATGTACACATGTCACAATTTAGTAAACAGCCCTGGAATACCTGATATTTTAACCCTTAACCTGCTACACAATAGAATGGACTGTTCTTTCTTTGAATTAAGACCATTCCATTTATGTGACAAAGGTTTTTTTGGTGGGAAAATGACTGATCTGCCAGACATTGTAAACCCAGAGTTACTTGCAGGCTTATCTGGGTTAAAAATGGACACAAAGGCTATTATAGTCGTGCTTTGCGGGTTACGGGCTAACATTAATATAACAGCTTGTGTACCGTATTTCCCATAATAAACGTGAGCCCACTAATAGTAGCACGCCACACCCCAACCACCTTTTTAAAAAACAAAATAAATAAATAAAAGGTCTTCAACATTCAATACATTTTCAATTTTTTATATATCTTTCTTTACATTTTATTCGAGCGCCCCCTCGACATTTTGCATAGCGCCCAAGCACTACTAATAATGGTATTACATGTATTCTAGAGATTCATACATACAGTGTATGTGAACTTGTATATTACATATCATCTTGGGACTGGAGACCCCACCACCAAACATTGACCCTCAGCAAGTCACTTACTCTCACTCGCAAGAGGATGTTAACCAGGGTTTTTATTAAACATCTTACAATAATTCTGATCATAAATCAGATTTTAAAATTATGCACTTTTTTCCACATAAGCATGGCCATTCAGTTCAGACAAGTGTGTGTGCACGTGGTGTAGAAATATCAGATGTATCGTATAATCCCTAATAAGCACCCCTCACCTGATAAAAACGACCCCCCCCCCCCCCCCCCCCCCCAACCCACCCTCTGACACCCCATTTTTTTTTTTAAGACTTTTTTAAAACTTACCAAATGATGCAAGTTGATCTGTTTCATTCACAATGGAACACACAAAATCACGAGAAAACTTTAAATCCGATGCATTAATTGATTGATTGACATGCAGACTTTGGTTTTCTTGATAAGAAAATCATTAAATAATGTTTGATTTAATAGTTAAATTATGTGTTTTTGGTCTCAAATAAATGCCCCCCTTTTCAAAAAATTTAAAGGGGCTGGCGTGGCGCAGTCGGTAGTGCGGCGGATTTGTAACCGGAGGCCCCGGGTTCAATCCTCCGTGGTGCCACTGAGTTCCGTCGGTGTGTTCTTAGGCAAGACACTTTACCTTAGCCTCGTCCGTCGGATGGGGACGTAAACTGGGCAGTCCCGTGTATCGGTCTATCCTCCGAGCATGTTAAAGAAACATAGGAATCTATTCGATAATAAGAGTAGGGCAGGTTCCCGGATTCCTATGTATCCATCCTTCCCCTCTCTCTGGGGCGGCTCTAAATAACCTATACTGTGTTGATGAGCCGTTAAACAACATTCAATTCAATTCAATTCAAAAAATTTAAGCCCCTGGAGGCATTTATTAGGGATTATAAGGTAATTTATATATATTGTAAGAAAATGAAATGAAATCTGCATTTATTTGTAGTGTAATTCATATAGTAAAGCATTTAAAGTCCTGTGTCATTAACTGGAATCTATTCTTTTCTGGCTTTGCATGGGGATGACTTATTCAGTAGTAAGAGTTTAGGCAGGGTGAACCTGGATTCATATAATCTTCCCCTACCTCTGGGATGGCTCTTTAGAAACCAACTGTGTTAATAACCTGTTAAAAAGCAGTTCTATTTATTTATGTCAGGGAAATATTGATAAAAATATGTCACCTTAGTGTCTGTTTAACTTCAATATTTATGCCATTAAAGGGACACTGTCCGTAACTTTTAGCTTATAAAACGCACACTAATTATGTTCGCACACTTTACACACCAAACATTACTGAATATTTACTAATTAAAGCAGGATTGTTTGACGGAATTCAATCGCGGTACAAAAAGAAAGAGAAACCATTTCGGGCGTTTGAACTCGCAGCCCAAACTAAAATTACACTCGCGGTAATAATAGTGAACGTAAAGTGGTTGACCCACTGCTCCCAACTGAGCTAAGCGGGCTATACATATTACGCTCTAAATACTATGGTCAAAACCTAATGCGCTAATGGAAGTCACGTGATCGCAGAAAAGGTAAATACGGTGGGTCCCACTTTATTTACAAATAATAATTTAAGCTTTTTTTTTTCAAACTCACGAATGTATTACTGCAGACTTCTTAGTGTCTATGCTCATGTTTTCATGTATATATTTCACTGAATAAAAGTCAGACAGTTATTTGGTTATGCTCCATATCTGCTTACTTACGGACAGTGTCCCTTTAAGAGTAAATAAAACATAACATTTGCTCAAGGTAATAGCTGTTTGCACGATCCTTTTTATCTTGTTTTTAACAAACTTTGAAATTGGAAAAAAAGCTTTGTGTAATGTTTATTCATTCTCTTGAAGGTGGCACAATTGAAAGAAACTGTAAGGGCAAAGTTTTTAATTTTTCGGTTCTCAAACCATCCGACGGTTAAGTTTTGCAAAAATGAAAAAAAAAGAGAATTATTTAAATAAACAAACAAATATTAAAAAAAAGTTTCCGTTATTAATTATTTGGTCACCCATTTCAAACAACCAAATTTATATTCATGTTTAAAAATTAACGTAAAATCAGAAGATCATTTGTTCAGGTCCATTTTATGTTTTACAATGTGACTAACACCGGGCCATTACAAAATACACACTTTAATATAAAGGTTCAGACTTTTTTTTTTGCGTCCTCCTGTGGAAAGATTTTTTCTGAAAAAATCTGAGAACCAAACAATTAAAAAACTCTGGCCTAATTGCTGTTCTACGAGTACAGTTCCATATTTTGTTTCCATAAGCTTTTTCTATTGCCTTTTTAATGTTCTAGAAATGTTCATGAACTGTTCTTGAGTATAAGAACAGAGTTTCGCAGCGGTTCATCTTCATTAACTAAACAAATCTATACTAGTATTAACAAACAAATATATGATAATCATTACTGCATGAACTGATTAATATAATAACATTATCTGGGATTTAAAAGCCCATGTCTTCATTTATATTTGCAAAGATAGTAGGTAAAGAAAATCACAAATTTAGCCATTACCTATATTTTACTTGTAATTATATATATTTGTTTGAAAATTGCCAAATATTTAGGTGTAGATGTAAGAAGTTTATTTATCAAAATGCACCACATGACCAATATCATGAAATGTGTAGCAAGTTTTATTAAGATATTTTTTTTAGTTTTAGTAGTTTGGAAAGAAAATGGATTGTTTTACTAATATATGACACCTGAGTGTGATTCTGACAAAGATTGCAAAAAAATGCAGAACCATCTTTTGAGTTTTTGGCAGGAGAATGGCAGTCCAACTGAAGATTGTGCTTGCACCATTTAATGATTAAATGTAAGTGTTTTGTGATAATACTTAAATTACTTGTTTCGAAATATCTTATACATTTAATAGTTGTATTTGAAAGATGAAATTTGTAAATGTAGTCTTTAGAAACAGTATTTTAAAATGAAAACTGTCATGTGTTTTCACGGATTGACTTTCTTTTTTTGTTGCTGACAGGAAAATGGTATTCAGCACTGCAGATATTATTTCAACTCAGTGTCATATGTAACATTTCACCAAGTATGACAGGCCTTCTGAAAGTTCAAATTAATGAATTGTTCTTTAAACTGTTATGTAGGTTAAATTAGTGGCTGCGGGAGTCCTAGAACTGTGCAGGAACTGTTCTGGATAGATTGTTCAAGAACTGTTCTTGAACTGTGCTTCATCTGTTCTTGATCAGTTCTAGAACAGTGCATGAATGTTAAATGAGACAAAATTTCTAGAACTTATGTTCTAGAAAACAGTTCCAGTACAGATCATTCTGGAACAGTTCTAGAACAGTTCCATTACAGATAGTTCTAGAACTGTGCTTCATCTGTTCTTAAGCAGTTCTAGAACTGTGCATGAACATTAAATGAGACAAAATGTCTAAAGCTTATGTTCAAGAACAGTTCTAAGAACAGTTCCAGTACAGATAGTTCTAGAACTGTTCTAGAACAGTTTCAGCACAGATCGTTCTGGAACAGTTCTAGAACAGTTCCAGTACAGATAGTTCTAGAACTGTTCTTGAACATAAGTTCTAGAACTGTTCTTGAACATAAGTTCTAGAAAATTTGTCTCATGTAACATTCACGTACTGCTCTAGAACTGTACCAGAACAGATTCGGTATAGTTCAAGAACAGTTCTTGAACAATCTATCCAGAACAGTTCAAGAATTGTTCATGCACAGTTCTAGAAAATTTCGCAGGGGAGTTTTGTATTACACTGGTTACCAGCAGTAGGCCAGTCTTTTATTCAAATAGTGTGTTTCTAAAATATTGTATTTTATACCCAGCCAACCAAAGAAAATAGTTTCCTAATCTATATATATTACTTAGCGGATTTTAGCATAGATTTTTTTGTGAACGCATACATTTTTTTCTTTTTCTTTTATTTTTTCCCCCTCCTCCTGCTCTACATTTTTGCTGAAAACATCCATAAAACAATTGCTTAAAACATATTGGCCTTGAATAATATTACAAATATTGTATAACTATATGTTTAGGAGTTATAAAAATAAATATAACCGAAGAAGAAAGAGTCAGAAAGGGATGATGTTAGATACTCAGTTTGCTAAAGAGCAAAGTTCAGGCCAACCTAAGTGATGGTAACAGTTTTCTTCATAAAGCTTCTTCAGATTCATGAAAACGTTTTTAAGGGCAATGTATTATACTTCTGTTTTCCTTCCACTGTTCTGGAGTTGGCAGCATGTTTGACTCTGAATCCAGTTAATTTAGTGTGTCCATAGGAAACAAACGTCACCTAGCTTAGCCTTATCTGTCGGATGAGGAGTAAACTGGACAGTTCCTTGTATCCCATTTCCTCCAAGCCTGTTTAAAAAAAACAATAGGAATGAATGAAAAAAACACATCATTTATGCCCTAAAATGTGCTAAAAATGACGTAAAACACCATTCATACATTCAAACATGCCTGGAAATCATATTGAGTATCAAATTTAAGTTCAACTGTGGTATACATCATTCTGGTTATATGTGCAAAAATACATGTTCAGAAGTTCTGCAATTGAAAGGGGAGATAATTATCACAAAAATTATAACAAAATCTTTCATAATTTCTAGCCGAAATTCTTGAAAGAATATTTCACAAACTGTGTCTATTGTTTGAACTTCACTACTGTAGGGAGAATACCATTAACTTAAACACTGCGTGGAATTTTGTTTGAATGATAGCAACACAATATCTTACCACACAAGAATAATTTATACTCCAAGACAATATATCAGCATTTAATTTGCTGTAAGAATTGATAAGAAATAAAAACCTGGTATAATAGATACAGTGACACTAATGGCAGGAGGTTATATAATCAAAACAAATCTCAACGGCTTTTTTTACCTATAAAAATATGGTAAATTCATTAAACCATGCCATGTTTACCATTAAAAACTGCTGCGCCTCATAAGTAATCCCTGCCCCATTAAGATGTTCTTTTTTACCTTTACATTCAATATTTCATTGCAGCATTTTCTTGACATTGATGAGGTCGAGACCTGGAAAATGTCTCTTTTATGCTTCTAATTATTACCTTTGAATCTGCTAAGGTTGTGCCTCATTTTTCATAACTCCATAACCCTTCAACATTCTTGCACAAGCTCCAGACTATTATATATAATTGAGATGACACCTGCCAAAGAGTAATTATCACAGAAGTGTGATAATTATGGCTCACTGTGATTCATTTCTGTGTGTGTTTTTATTGGCTCTTAAATTAAGTAGTTGGCAAAGACATCGTTTTTGTCTGAACAAGTGGTTTAGATTTCTATTAATTTGGTTTTAAGCATATCACATAAAAGAAAATATGACTTATTACCTATACAAAGCTGCAGTTGACAATTAGCTTGATGGACCCTAGATAACTATTCCCAACACGCCAGTGTCACTGACATGCTAGGTAAATTAGGATGGAGGTCCCTTGAAAACCGACGATCAGATGCCAGGTTATGTCTCTGTTTCAAAACAGTTCACTGCCTTGTTGCTGTACCCATGCCGTCATATGTCATACAGCCCATGACAATTCCCCGCCAACCCCACCCACTTGCCTTTAGACAAATACACACTACTGCTGACTACTACAAGTATTCGTTCTTTCCCCTTGCAATCTTACAGTGAAATAGACTACCAGCCAAATTGCAATGCTGCTCAGTCACCCACTCCATGCCATAGACAGGAAGCTTTGTTTTTACTTTAAAATTCACTTTGTCTTCTTCAGACTTTTAACATTATAACACTATCATACTTTTATCTCACTCTCACTTGATTTTAAAACTATTTTATCTTTCACACTGCACAGACATGCACCTGCACATAATCCTAATGAGGTGGTGCTGCAGTATCAGTAGATAGAATTAATATTGGAAGTACATGTACTATTTATTTGACCTTGTAGGGTAAAGCTTTCTTGATTCCCAACACGCCTTTTAAAGATTTATAATGACATTTATAATAATATCTATGACATAAAACTTAGTCTGATTTTCCTTTAAATCAACATGGCTGCCTACCATTTTGACATAACTAGTTGTTTTTATAATGTGTTTCATGTGTTATATATATTAAGGTAAAACAGATTATATCCTATCCTGATATGATATGGCATTAGACTATTATATCGATCCTGTTTTTTTTTAGCATTGTAAAATTGAATGAAATTGTTGTTCAAGGGTTCATCAACACTTTGTTATTCCAAGAGAAAGGGGAAGGATACATAGGAATATGGTAACGTTATTCCAAGAGAAAGGGGAAGGATACATAGGAATATGGTAACTTTATATTCCAAGAGAAAGGGGAAGGATACATAGGAATATGGTAACGTTATTCCAAGAGAAAAGGGAAGGATACATAGGAATATGGTAATGTTATTCCAAGAGAAAGGGGAAGGATACATAGGAATATGGTAACCATGCCTTATACTCTTACTATCAAAGTGATTCCTATGATTCTTTAATGTGCTTGAAGAATACTCTGATAAATGGTACTGCCCAATTTACAGCGATTTTTTTCACCATTTTGAGAATGGCACCAGTACCCATTCAATAAGAAAATTTTGCATTGTCTTGCCTTAAATTGGGAATTTTTCACTATCATTCTAACAAAAGCAATATCGTATGCTTAAACTTTTCAAACACATGTATGCATGTATATATTCTGCTGTAGTATTTCATTTCCCTCAGCTAAAATAATTGAATTGAATTGAATGTTGTTTAACGGGTCATCAAAACAGTATAGAGAATATATTTCCCCTTCTTTTGTTTAAAGGGAAAAAAAAACACTTTGTGTTCCCATCCATTGGACGTGGCTTTAAAAAGAAGTGTGTTTTTTAAAAAAGGACACACCGACATCAGTGTGACTCAAATCCGTGATCTCCAAATTCAGAGTCGAACGTGCTATCCAATGGACCTCTGTGAGCTCTTTTTGGGCATGGAGAAAAATGGGCTAATTTGGTCGAATTAATGGATAGTTCTCTTTTCTTTTATTGTTTGTGTCAATTTCATTGAATAATTGTAGCATGTCATACCAACTCAGAACAAGTAGCATTTATTATTCTCTTTTTGCAATTGTTCTGCAAACAGCAATAACGTATAATCAAGTTGTGCTGGTTCTAGTGTTAATAATAAACATTAAACTGGTTCCCTGCTAGCTGAGTGTTAATAATAAACATTAAACTGGTTCCCTGCTAGCTGGTATTATTTTATGCCGCTTCATAGTTATGTGTTTGCAGCAAAGCAAAAATGGTACAAATAAGGCGTTAAATTGTCAGACTCACAGTTATGACTGCAGGCTCACAATCTGGCATTCCAGAAAAAAGGTGGCACCACCGCAATATTTTTTGACATGGGCAATAAACGTGACATTGTGTTCCATGGATTATAGTCCCACCAAACACTGAGGACACATTTGGGAGTGCTTGGTTTATGGTGCATTTGATTTTATGTTGGCTGGACAGATTGGAAATCTTTAAAGTATTTCGAAAGTTTCTGAACCTACTCAATCGGATGACGAGGTATATTTATATAACTTACGTATTTTGAAAAGCCAAACTCTATAGACAAAATATAAACGGCTTTAGCCAGCCAGAACAAATCCCAAAACTGGAGCATCGAAATTCATTTGACCATCTTCAGTCACTGGTATTTTAAGATTAACCCCATGAATATAAACCTATACATTTAGTCAGCACATATACATTATAATATGACCTGGACACCTGGATAGAGTTATGATAAACGGTTTCGTAGCTTTAAATTGGCAGTTTATTAGTTTCTTTAATTGATTATATACCTTGAATAGTTTTGGTAAATTAAGTGGAGCTTATAAAGGTTGATATGTAATTCACTGGATTGTTCAGGGCCCTGTTTTATTAAACATCTTACGATAAGTCTTAAATTTTAAAATCGTTCACTTTTTTCACCTAAGCGTTCAATGTAGACAATTATGTGTGCACGTAGTGCAGAAATATCACATGTATAAGAAAATTAAATGAAATCATGTTTATTTTAAAAGCGTAATTTTTAGTGAAGCATTCAAGAAATTGATCTACGATCAAAATGCTAGTAAGTTATTTCATAAAACAGTGCCCTGGAGTATTAAAAAAGTGGTCTGTTTGTGTGTGTAGGCAATATGTGGCATGTGGCATGTTCATTCAAGGCTAAAGCTGTAATACCCATTATTTGGCAAAAGCAAGATGCACGTGGCTTACAACTGATAATCCGATTGATCAACAATTATGACGATGTTTTGCCAAGTGGCTGCTGTTAGGCTCTGTTGATAAATTATCTTTTTGAAATTATTATGTTGAGATATAAGAGATGGAATGGGTAAAGCGTTATTTTACACATCAAAATATTAACTATGTCTTAGGTTTTAATCAGAGACAGTCGGCACCTATCAGACGCACAGCAGATGTTAATAGTTCAGAAAGTGTGTGGGAAAATGAAAGTTTTTGCATGTTTTTTGGCACCTGAATTGCTCCAGATCCGCATGAAAGTATTTATTGCGATTAAATAATAAACAATATGCCTATCACTCTACTGCTGCAATGTTAATTACACCTAAGAGGAGATAATGGTAAATGCAGTAATTTGTTTGTTGTTTAAGTCAACAAAAGAATGGTTTCAGTATATACAAATTTGGTAGTTCAATGGGGTAAAAAGTTCAAGGTCTTTCTGAAAATGCTTTGCTGGCATTTGAGCCTACGTTTTTTTTCTTCAAAGTTTCAAAACACTTATGACCTCGACATCGACAATGAGCAAAAAATGCACTTCTCAAAATAAGTGTTTAATTGTTTTTTTTGAGAATATATTAATTAAAAAAATAATCAACTTTTTGAAAGTACGGACATTTTCAAAATGTGCTGAAAGTTTAGTTGCTATATTGCATTAAAAAAGAATTTCAAGTTTAAACTCACTGTATTTAGGAAATAAAAATAAGGCTTATTTGAAGCAAGTTTTCTTGAAAGTTCTTTGTGTTCATAACTGCAGTGGTTAATCCATGAAATAGAACTCCATTAATACCTATTTAGAATGGGTCTTGCAGAGCCATAATTACCTCATGTGAAGGAACATGCTCCTTATCTGATCCTAAATGCAACCTAATGGCTTCCTGGCATATTTTCTTAATCAGTACAACAGATACTGGCTACTGGGTATTAGAGGTATTAATGGAGGCTAACAGGTGTTTGTAGAGAGAGAAACCACAGAAACATTTTATTCAACTCAAGACATCTGACAAATCAAGGTATTAGAGCTACAAGGTCATAACGGTAAGCATAAAGGTCGGACACTGAGCAAGGTCAAACCAAGCCACAAGGTTGTACCACAAAGCTACAAGGTCATACTACTAAGCCACAAGGTCATACTACAAAGCTACAATGTCATACCACTAAGCCATGAGGTTATATCACCAAACTACAAGATCTTACCAGTGAGCCATAAGGTCACATTACTAAGCCATAAGGTCATTCCACCGAGCTATAAGGTCGTACCATCGAGCCACAAGGTAATACCACTGAATTACAAGGTCATATCACTGAGCCAAACGTCATAACACTGAGCTACAAGGTTGTACCTCTGAGCTCACAAGGTTCATACTGCTGAACGACAAGGTCCCACCACTCAGCACAAGGTCGTTCCACCTGGCAACAAGGTGATACCTCTGAGCAACAAGGTCTTACGAGTGGGCTCCAATGTCAAACCTTCAAGCCACAAGATCACACCATTGTCTAATATAGTTTAACATCTTTTATACCTACAATCATCAGATATGGAGATCACTCACATGCCAAATTATCGGAACTAATCAGATTGCAGATCGTGGTATTTGTTATATACTATTTAATACCGCAACTAACCAACAACTACGCCTTGGCGCAGTCGGTTAGAGCACTTTCTACTATGTGTCTACTGAACCGAAGGTTCAAGGTTAGTGTTTGAGACTTCTATAAGGCAACATTTTTTAAACCATACGATGTTAAGATATTTCAAAAATATTATACGAAACTACTATGGAATAAATCTGATTGGTTCCAATAATTTGGCATTTGAGTACTCTGGATATGCCATAATAAATTAATGTTCAGAAAACAGCAGTGCACATTGTTGTCCTTGACTGTTTTGCATTGAAGTTCCATTTTTACTCTCTTTTATTTTTTGATATTATCAGAATCTTTGATATTCTAATGGCTTCTTTACATGTTTTTGTAATCAGTGCAGAAGATAACTTAGTGTTCAGCTGCTACATGGTATTAGTGGAGACTGCTTAATGGATAAAGAGAGAAGAAAGGGAATAGGCCTGGTACTGAGCCTGAGGAACTGTTATTCATCCCAAGCAGGGCGCTTAATATTTCCATTAGATTTGAAGTAGAAATAAAATAGTGGCAGGGTGGTTTGGGTTTTCTCAACTGGGGATGCAAGGCGGCCAATAAGTAGCTTCTTGGTATTTGATCAAGACGAATTATTTGTATGCCCCAACCACCGAATGGTCAGAGTTCATATATCATTAGTCATGTCCATCCCCTCTCTCTGTCCATCTATCTTTCCCAAAAAGTTTGTATGCCCTTTTTGTGTCTTCTGCGAAGCATGGCAGATACTTGGGTTTCTCTTTGCAGTGGCATCCATTGGTAGTCTCACTTTTCGTTTTCTGATAATAACTGCAGTTTGGATCAAGATATTGGAACAAAACTTGCTGTGTGGGTAGCTTATGTGGAAAGGTGTCTTGGTAATGCATTTGAGGTAACTGGGGTCCAAGTCAAGGTCGCTGTCACTAAAAATGGGTAAAAACGTTTCGGACAATTCAGTTAACATTGAGACATTGGAACGAAACTTGCTGTGCAGATAGCTTATATGGAAAGGAAGCTTGCTGTTGCTTTTGAGGTCACCCAGGGATCAAAAATAATAGAAAAAATGGTTTCCAGACAATAACTTCAGTTAGAAATGAAATATTGCAACAAAACTTATGGACTGTGAGGTAGCTTGGTATTGCATTTGAGGTCACTGGGGTCAAGGTGATTGTTACTAAAAATAGAAAAATGGTTTCCAGCCAATAACTTTAGTAAAAAATGAGATATGAGATAATCAAAACTTGTTGTGCAGGTAGCTTATATTGAAAGGAAACTTGGGATTGCATTTGTGGTAACTGGGTTCAAGATCAAGATGGCTGTAAGTAACACTGTTTGTAAAAAAGAAGCTCTGTTTTCAACAAGACCTTGGGCAAGTTTGATAATGAGCAAATTCACATGTTCTAGGAGTTACTGCCCTTGATTATGTTAAAAGACATTTTCAAGGTCAAGGACACTGGTGAATGGGGATGCAATTTTTTTTTTTTTTTCCATAATTGCCCAGCAAAGTTGCTGTGAGTATCATCAATTGTGAGTTTGTATGTCGTACACCAAATTACAAATCATGGATAATAGGGGACAATATTTTGGACAAATGTTGAACATTAAGAAAAATAGAAAGAAAAAAACACCATTCTAAGCTATGCTGATTTTCGGATGCATGATACTCAGAATGTGGGATAAGAAAGATCCACGCCAATTTCGGAGTAAAAAAGCCTCAAAGGTCAAAGTCAGCTTGACCCCAAAAAAATAAGACTAAAATAAAAACTACAGTTTGGTTTCCTGACCACTCCAGTTCCCTGCTGCGTGAGGTATTTACTGCGCAGACCTAGCTATCATGCTTCTTTGTTTCTAACTCTTTGCAGTCGCAAAAGTTCTCTAAATACCAGTGTCTGTTTCATTAAGCACCTTAGTGTCTTCTGATACAATTATATATCTTAGAAAACCCACATGAGCTCATAAATGTAAAGCTAATGCCTTCCATAAATCTACTTTGCATTCAAAATGTCTTGTTGAAATTGAAGGGCACATGAAAAATGCATTGAATTTACTGTTTTTATTTGCTGAGAAACTATAAACATGTACTTTTATCCTAATGAATGGTGAAGTTTTGTAAGGTAGGACTTGTTTATGTTTTTGATTATAGATAAGACCTTGGAAGAGTCTGTATTTTATGGGTGTTTTTCATGCAGCTCAAAAATCCTCCTGGTTTTATCCTGGCTATTTAAGGTTTCTTGTTTCTTTATTGGCTTCTCTCGTTGTTAAGGCCCATTAGATAGTAATTGAATAGAATTGAATTGCTGCTATAATGGCTACATATTATAGGTAATTTCGAGCCGCCCAGTGAGAGGGGAAGAATCTGAGAACTGTACTCTGTAATCTTTCTATCGAATAGATTTCATAATGGTTCTTTAATGTGCACGATGGATAGACTCCGATACACGGGACAACCTGTGTCTCCATCTAAGAGATGATCGAGGCTGAGGAAAGTTTTATAGTGCTGCCTAAGGCTACACCGAAGAAATCCATTCGAATACTTGATCTGTTGATTCCCGCTTCCCAGATTCCTATTTATGTTTCCCCTCTCTCTGGGGCAGCTCGAAATAACCCCAAACAATGTGTTGATGAGCTTTTTAACACATTTCAATAACTCAATAACATGGACTGATGAGACAAGTTATCTCTCATGGTTCATATTGCTGAAGCTCTGTGTCTGGCTATCAGTCATGTTTATAGTCTCTGTGTCTGACAGTCAGTCGTGGTTGATATTGCTTAAACTCTGTGTCTGGCTATTACTCATGGCTGATATTGCTTAAGCTCTGTGTCTGGCTGTCAATAATGGTTGGTATTGCTTAAACTCTGTGTTTGGCAATTACTCATGGTTGATATTGCTTAAGCTCTGTGTCTGGCTGTCAATAATGATTGGTATTGCTTAAACTCTGTGTTTGGCAATTAATCATGGTTGATATTGCTTAAGCTCTGTGTCTGGCTGTCAATAATGGTTGGTATGCAGCTTAAACTCTGTGTTTGGCAATTAATCATGGTTGATATTGCTTAAGCTCTGTGTCTGGCTGTCAATAATGGTTGGTATGCAGCTTAAGCTCTGTGTTTGGCAATTAATCATGGTTGATATTGCTTAAGCTCTGTGTCTGGCTGTCAGTAATGATTGGTATTGCTTAAACTCTGTGTTTGGCAATTAATCATGGTTGATATTGCTTAAGCTCTGTGTCTGGCTGTCAATCATGGTTGATATTGCTTAAACTGTGTCTAGCTTTCAGTCATAGTTGATATTGCTTAAACTCTGTGTCTGCCTATCAGTCATAGTTCATATTGTGTAAACTCTGTGTCTGGCTGTCAGTCATAGTTGATAGTGTGTAAACTCTGTGTCTGGCTGTCAGTCATAGTTGATATTGTGTAAACTCTGTGTCTGGCTGTCAGTCATAGTTGATATTGTGTAAACTCTGTGTCTGGCTGTTAGTCATAGTTGATATTGTGTAAACTCTGTGTCTGGCTGTCAGTCATAGTTGATATTGTGTAAACTCTGTGTCTGGCTGTCAGTCATAGTTGATATTGTGTAAACTCTGTGTCTGGCTGTCGGTCATGGTTGATATTGTGTAAACTCTGTGTCTGGCTGTCAGTCATGGTTGATATTGTGTAAACTCTGTGTCTGGCTGTCAGTCATGGTTGATATTGTGTAAACTCTGTGTCTGCCTGTCAGTCATGGTTGATATTGTGTAAACTCTGTGTCTGCCTATCAGTCATGGTTGATATTGCTTAAACTCTGTGTCTGGCTGTCAGTCATAGTTGATATTGTGTAATCTCTGTGTCTGGCTGTCAGTCATGGTTGATATTGCTTAAACTCTGTGTCTGGCTCAATTGGATGTTATCTTTTTCCTTTTCTATTTTGTATACACATTTTTTTTGTATGTAGCCAAACTCAGACCTTGATTACCGTGCTTAGTAAAATATTAAAGATATAAATTATACAAGGTATACAAGGTATATGTACTTAAATATTAAAAAAAGGTTGAGACTGATAAGCCTTGAATTGTTGATCGGTCGAATCGATCAAATGTACGCTAACTGATTTATTGCATGAAAAGTAAATGATTTTGGAGAAAATTGGTATTGGAAAAATATTTAAGGAACAAGCCGGCGTTACTCCAGTTTTTCTATGCAGTTTGAATATTGTCAAATTTGTTTTAACTGTACTGGCTATGATTTTGCAGTAATTTTTGTTGTTGCTTTTAATGGTATTTATCAATATGTCTTAAAATGACGGCTTCTAATATCCGTTTTAGAACAACCTTCAGATGGACATATCTTCTTTGTTTAAATAAATAAATTGGGAAAACTTGTTTAACTGTATACCTTCATTCCCTTTAAGGACTATTGATCTGCATAAAAAAATAAATGGCTGAGGTATATTTACTTGACCATACCCAATCCGTTTATTTTTATTTTTTTTATTTAAAGATGGTGGACCAATATAGTCCTTAAGTTACATTGCACGAGTGAGTTTGGTGTGTGTAGAAGGTATGTGTGATTGCTTCAATGCAAGAATGCCAAAGTATATGGCCTTGAGATTACAAGTAGGACCTTGAGATTACGGTTTATTCAAAAGTAACATGTAGTGATTATTTAACTGCTGGGTCAGTTTGTAAATAAATCCTTTATGAGATGGTAGGTGGTGTTGTTTTGCAAACATGCGCTGCTAGTCAGTGAAAAATCAAACACCTACCATCGAGTGACAGATTTCCCCATAATCAAACACAACACTTAAAAAAACTATTTCTTACATTTTAAACCAGTTTGTGGTATGATTTTAACCAAAATGTTTCGCTTTGTGGAACATTCTCGGTAAATGACCTTGAAATCCTCAGCACTTTAATGACCAAAGTCACAATCAGTTATTTTTATGCCCCCACAGAGTCAGGGAGGTATATAGTAATCACACTTTCTGTCCGTCCGTCCGTCCGTCCGAAATCGTGTCTCAGCCATTACTTGGAAGCTAACCGAAGGAAGTTTCGTCAATCTTTACGCAAATGTTCATCACTATGAGACGGTGTGTCGCGCGCAAGAATCATGGCCGTATCTTAAAGGTCAAGGTCACACTTGGAGGTCAAAGGTAAAAAAAACAAGAAAAAAATCCTGTTTCAGCCATTACTTGGAAACTACTGAAGGGAGTTGCATCAAACTTCACACAAATATTCATCACGTTGAGAAGGTGTAAAGTTTGCAAGAATCATGTCAGTGCCTCAAAGGTCAAGGTCACACTTACTGAGGGGAACTGCGTCAAACTTCACACAAATGTTTATCATGATGAAAAGGTGTGTCACGCACAAGAATCATGTTAGTGCCTCAAAGTTCAAGGTCACAGTTGAAGATCAAATGACAAAAAATCATAAAAAAATGCATGTCTCAGCCATTACTTGGAATGTACTGAAGGGAACTGTGTCAGACTTCACACAAATGTTCATCAAACTGAGAAGGTGTGTCATGCGTAAGAATCATTTCTGTGTCTCAAAGGTCAAGGTCAAACTTGGAGGTCAAAGGTCAATAAATCGTAAATAAAAATCATGTCTAAGCATCCTGAAGTGAGTTGCAACAAACATCACAAAAATGTACATCACAATGAGAAGGTGTGTTTCGTGCAAGAATCATGTCAGTGCCTCAAAGGTTAAGATCACAGTTGTAGGTCAAAGGTAAAAAAATTGTAAACTAAATTCAACCGTTACTTGGAAACTCCCTTCAGTAGTCGTCAAACTTCACACAAATGTCCATTATACTGAGAAAGTGTATGCGCGGAAGAATCATGTCAGTGCCTCAAAAGTCAAGGTCACAGTTGGAGTTTAAAGGTCATTTTTTTCATGTCGGCCATTAGTCCAAAACTACTGAAGGAAATTGCATCAAACTTCACACAAATGTTCATCACAATGAGAAGGTGTGTCTTGTGCAAGAATCATGTCAGTGCCTCAAAGGTGAAGGTCACAATTAGGCAGATGGTTTGCAGTGGGGGCATCCATATCCCATGGACACATTTCTTGTTGTGTTCAGAGTTAGTTAATAATATTAGTAATTATGAATTTCTTTCATTGAATATTGTAATGAATACTTTTATTTTTAGAGCATCAGTCTGTAGTAAAAATGTATTGAATTTTTCAATGAAAATATTTCGCCTATTAGTAGCGACTTCCATAATAGAAGCGCTCCCACCTGTTTTAATTTTTTTTACCTTCTTCAAAAATCCAAAAGTTCCTAAAAATGCACATTTTTTTCGTCTTTACTGCTAATGGATTTGATGACGGGAGTCATTTGCAACATCTCGTACACTGATTCGCAGCATGACTCGAATGTAATACGCAGGTTTCCATATTGGTTACGTCATACTAGCGTGACGCGCGTCAGATTCCCGCCAAAAGGAATTTGCATTCAAAATCAAAGTTATCTTCAACATTTTGCAATGTCATTTAGCCGATTGCGCCATCTATAGTTTATTTACGTGAAAGCAGTGATAAAACCTTCATCTGTATTGTAAATAACAAACATGCAACGCAAATCATACATCAACACGTGTGACAAGAGTCCATTTTGTTTATGTAGCAACTGCTTAGCAACAGTGCACTATTTTCTGTGCCGTTGCCTTCCGGCTAACAGAATGTAAAGATTTTGAACATACCGAAGCGCCGTGATACACACGAGGCGGGATCCCGAGGAATGACGGGATTGGCCGAGCGTTCACGATTGTACGGGAGTTTTACACTGGTATGGTCTTAAAGTGCTATCATCATCAATACAAATTACCGCTTTTATTTATCTCCTTTCTTTCAATTTACTATTTAGTTTATCTTTTATTATTATTCCAATTCATATGCAACCAACCCATGTTGTAATTGTCAAGTTGGACAGAAATGTGTATCATACAGATACAGAGTGATGACAGTGATATACTCGGTATACATTCGGGTTTAGGTTTAGTCAATACCGGTGTCATAGTGAAAGATCGCTGTACAGTAATTGTATAAGGAAACAATCGGAAAAGGAGGGGAAAGATATTGAAAATTTGAACCATAATAAGAACGCCACCTTTGCACTTTTTATAGCGCCCGGACGCTACTATTAGGGGAAATGTATGTTAGTATTCAAGTTAAAGTTAAAGTGTGTATGAATCCCATTTGTTCTAAAAATGGATCAAACATTCCGACATTGACATATTTAAGTAGAATGCAACAAAGTAATGTTACGTAACGACTCCCCAGGGTTCTGTTCAATGACACACTTCTGCCTTCCATCAATTGATTTTTGTACAAGGGAAAATTAGAAATTACAGCTACTGTAGCTGGTACGTCGTCAGTGAAGACATGATACAATTGATGGCTCTGTGTCACAATGCAAATAGAACAACTGCTGAGGATACAAAATAAAAGCAGTTCCTGGGAAGCTTTCCCAGTTTGATATGTGTCAGATGTTGTTTCTTACTTAATAAGGTGTATTTTTGTCTTGCATTTACCAGTGCTAGTCTATATGTATTTACTTCAGGTTTTACCGACTGTAATTCGGTTGTCTGCTCAAATGTGAAATTTTAGTGAATGCATATAACAGTGCGGGGACCAATTTGGAAATAACTGGTTCTCTGCTCAATTGAACGTTTAACGTCTATGTTTAACAGCGCTTAGGAGCCAATACCAGGTTTCAGCAATGTTTATAAAATGGCATCTTTTAGCCATTATTCTCGGGTATAGTCTAGCGTTCCACCAACATACTTCTGATGATGACCTATTCAATGGTAATCAAAACATCCCATCGAGTTGCGCTGACCTATTCAATGGTAATCAAAACATCCCATCGAGTCGCGCCCCGCCGAGTAACACATTTTTGTCCCGTTGCATTGTTTAACACATTTTTATTACATGTACTTGCATTCCTCAAACAGCAGTTTTGAATGGGTTGTTCCCAAACTTCATGTACATATAACAACTGATCAAAAAGTGGGGGTATTTATCTCCTTCAGTGATAGTTCTGGTTAGTTTTGTTCTTTGGGTTTGATTTAGGTAATCAATTTTACTCCCTTTGGATGGAAATTATTTCATCCAAAATGTCAATTATTTTGTCTTTATTTTTAGATTAAACTTGGACATCCCCGACTGTATTTTGTTCATCATATGTTTGTCCGTATATCTGTTTACATTTTCCTCAGAAACTGCTTGTCTAAATTTTACATGCATGATACTTGTAAGGTCAATATCTTTCAAAGTTATACATATTTAAGGCCAACACAGCAGCCAAGGTTGCCATTGTTTCTTTAAATAGCACGTTAAAAAACTATTATAAAGCTAATAGAATATTATTGCCAGAACAACTGATACCCATGCAAGCAGTTCAATGTATCCTCAAGGCAAAAGAAGGAATCTATTCAATAAAGATCCAAGCTCACTCGCTCGGAGAATGGCAATAAAAAAACTGATTTGATTTTGAACACCGATTCAGTTCGTTTCTTGCTTTGATAGCAATGTGAAAAAAAGGTATAAAATAAGATATATGGCTTTGATTCCCGGTATTTCTGAGTTACCATTACTGAACCGTTGATAGCACTGCTATTAACTATTTTTTATGCCCTTATTTTGCGACGGAGCTCTGAGGTTGTACTTTATTTAAAAAGAAGATTGACCATGTCAGTATAAATCTTTATTATCCAAGCTCGTGACGGCGTAATTTCCTTTCTTTTTGATCATACAGTCGTTAAAGGCGTTTTATGATGATGTTTTTTTCCTCATAATTTCCCCGCCGGCTGATATAATTGATACAGTAGATCAAATAGATACCGGAATCTTTTTTTCTCCATCTAAATAAGGAATGAATGCGGCGACCACTGACTAATACTGAGGGAATAAAGTTTAGCAAGTTTTTGTTGCAGTCCTTGGAAATAATACATTTTTGGTTGTAAAATCAAGAAACTACTGCCATAGACACAATATTTTATTAAATACACATCAATAACAGTCGAACATCTTAATGACGTAACAACTAAATGAACGTAGGGGTCAAGCCCGTAAAGTCCCAAAATGTCAGTATATCTTGTATACAGTATTATTTCATCTAAAAAACTTGCAAAACTTTTTTCTCTCACCACTTAAGCTGCGGGTTCGAATCCCACTGGGAGTTCCGACTTGTAAGTGAGGAAGTGTCGATTCTTACGGATGGCGGGAGGTGTACAGTAATAATGTTCTACCCAGGAAAAGCGGGTGGTCTGCCTCCACCACAAAATAAATTGACCATCATATATAACCTTACATGTGTTGAAAATGACGTAAAACACCATACAAAAAAAAAACTAAACTTTTTCCCCTCAGTATATTTAATAAGGTGTGTGCATTTTGTGACTATAAAAAACATAACAATGTGTACAATTACAGTACATAGTGGAACTTTGTGAGTAAATAGATATGTTTATAAGCGCGATATTACGTTCAAGGTCATAGAGATAGCTTTAGTGGTAGATCTACAACATTTGCTTCACCTTGCTGCACTCGTCCGTCGGATGGGGACATAAACCGGCGGTCCGGTGTATCGGTTTATCCTCTGAGCACGCTAAAGAACCATAGGAATCTATTCAATAATAAGAATAGGGCACGGTTCTCGGATTCCTATGTATCCTTCCCCTCTCTCTGGGGTGGCTCTAAATAACCCGTACTGTGTTGATGAGCCGTTAAACAACATTCAATACAATACAATCGCCTTGCAGCAAGGTGTCGCAAGTTCAAACCTGCTGAGTGTACCGACCTTTCCTCGTCCGTTTACACCGGAAATATAACAGAATCAACTTGAGACACAATTATTGTAGTCAAAATAATAATACTTGGTAAAATTATACAAAAAAAACAACACATAATCAACAAGGAATGGACCAGACAACAAATTCCAGTCTAAGCCAGTACCTATGTAAATATTCTTTCATACCCTTGCGATTTTTAAAGGCTGATGTTGAGTGTTTTACCAAACAAGTTTTTTAGTCTGAGAACCGCAATAAAAACATCATTCCATACTTTCACCTCCAGTTACTGCTCAAATAGTGTACAAGTAGTGAAAACGGTTTTTATTTCAGTTTAAGTGGATTTTCAAGAAGTAATTTGACTTCGGTAATTGCGGCTCTTCAGATTCCCAAGTATCCCCAGAAAGGAAATCCACATTTCAAGATGGTACACAAACTATTACTTAGACTGGATCATTTAGACTGGTTTGCAATGTTTTTTTAATGGAGTCCTTTTTGAACCCAAAGTTTTTTTCTCCTGTGGGAATGTCAGATGAAAATGATGTGTTCTGGTAATGAGGTATAAAACTTGGTTATATCCAAACGAATTACAGCAAAAATGCTTCTGTTATCAAAGGGACACATGGTAATGTTGATGGTTTTATCAGGAATCAAAATAAGCACATAGATTTATTAATCCAGTTTCATTTTGATTCTGAACCTGCTTGCATTATCCTTAAATTAAATTTGGAGTTTTCAATTGTTTGTCATTTTTCTACAAACGGTTGTTATTATAAATATATTACTGATGCAATATTTTCAACAATTTCTTATATGTTAACATAATTTACTTTGAACTATGCAAATACTTATTAATAATGATTTTTAAATATGCAAATTAGTAGAAAAACTAACGGGACGCCTCGAGTTTTGAAAACATCAAGATTGCCATATGTACGTCCCTTTAAAGTTTGAATTTTGTTGATCAAATGTCAATGAAGATCATGCAGAGTAATATCTAAGTGGCATAAATTATGGTCTTGTATTATGTACTCCACTTTTTATGCGATATATTTCAACACTGACATTGTATCTACTCATACTCTTTAAGCCTCGTCCGTTGGATGGGAATGTAAATTGGGCAGTTCCGTTTATTGCAATCTATCCTCTGAGCAAGTTAAAGGGACAAACGGCAATCTTGAAATTGTTATCGTGTGTGTATAAGCGTTTATTTATGCTCGCTGTATTGCACTAAGCATTTTAGCGAGCAGACCTAGGTTTAAAGTCTCATCCGAAGGACTGGTAAGGTAGGAAATACTTTATATTTCGATAATTAACCCAAATTCGGTCCTGGCTGGGATTGAACGCGATCCCTGGAAATTGTTATCAGGCATTCAAACGTTATTAATCCAGTATCTTGTTGACTTTAAACCTGCTTGCATATAATTAAATAAAAATTTCAGTTTTTCCTTTATTCTTCTTATTCTACTATAGGTTTTAATATATTATTAGTGCAATATTATCAATAATTAGTAATATTCAAACATAATTTGCTTTATACTATTCTTATAATTAATATTAATGATTGAACAAATGAAGGTTCTGCAGAAAATCTAAAAAAAATATGGAGATCCACTCTAATATTAGATGCAGATCCACTCTAATACCAGATGCAGATCCACTCTAGTATCAGATGCAGATCCACTCTAATATCAGATGAGGATCCATTCTAATACTGCATCCACTCTAATATCAGATGGGGATACACTCTAATATCAGATGGGGATCCACTCTAATCTCAGATGAGGATCCACTCTAATACTGCATCCACTCTAATACCAGATGCGGATCCACTCTAATCTCAGATGCAGATGGACCACTCTAATATCAGATGCAGATCTGCTCTAATATCAGATGGGGATTCACTCTAATATCAGATGGGGATTCACTCTAATATCAGATGAGGATTCACACTAATATCAGATGGGGATTCACTCTAATATCAGACAAGGATTCACTCTAATATCAGATGCGGATCCACTCTAATATCAGATGGGGATTCACTCTAATATCAGACAAGGATTCACTCTAATATCAGATGCGGATCCACTCTAATATCAGATGGGGATTCACTCTAATATCAGACGAGGATTCACTCTAATATCAGATGCAGATCTGCTCTAATATCAGATGGGGATACACTCTAATATCAGACGAGGATTCACTCTAATATCAGATGCAGATCCACTCTAATATCAGATGGGGATTCACTCTAATATCAGACGAGGATTCACTCTAATATCAGATGCGGATCCACTCTAATATCAGATGGGGATTCAGTCTAATATCAGACAAGGATTCACTCTAATATCAGATGCGGATCCACTCTAATATCGGATGGGGATACACTCTAATATCAGATGAGGATTCAATCTAATATCAGATGCAGATCCACTCTAATATCAGATGGGGATTCACTCTAATATCATACAAGGATTCACTCTAATATCAGATGCGGATCCACTCTAATATCAGATGGGGATTCACTCTAATATCAGACGAGGATTCACTCTAATATCAGATGCAGATCTGCTCTAATATCAGATGGGGATTCACTCTAATATCAGATGGGGATTCACTCTAATATCAGACGAGGATTCACTCTAATATCAGATGCGGATCCACTCTAATATCAGATGGGGATTCACTCTAATATCAGATGGGGATTCACTCTAATATCAGACGAGGATCCACTCTAATATCAGATGCGGATCCACTCTAATATCAGACGGGGATTCACTCTAATAGCAGATGCGGATCCACTCTAATATCAGATCGGGATTCACTCTAATATCAGACGAGGATTCACTCTAATATCAGATGCGTGGGGATTATTCTAATATCAGATGGGGATTCACTCTAATATCAGACGAGGATTCACTCTAATATCAGATGCGGATCCACTCTAATATCAGATGGAGATTCACTCTAATATCAGATGGAGATTCACTCTAATATCAGATGGGGATTCACTCTAATATCAGACGAGGATTCACTCTAATATCAGATGCAGATCCACTCTAATATCAGATGGGGATTCACTCTAAGATCAGATGAGGATTCACTCTAATATCAGATGCGGATCCACTCTAATATCAGATGGGGATACACTCTAATATCAGACGAGGATCCACTCTAATATCAGATGGAGATTCACTCTAATATCAGATCAGATGGGGATCCACTCTAATCTGATATAATCTGATATTGTTGTCACAGACTTTTAGACTGTGAAATCCAAAATCAACCCCCCTACACTTTCTAGATATATTCTCTGGTTTCTTATACCAGACCTATATAGACACCAGTTCACTGCTTGGGTCAGAGACAGCTGTGATAATTATTTCCATGAAGATGGAAACATACTGAGAGAATGTATTAGTAACAGAGAAATGAATCAGTTTTTCTATGTTGTATTATATACTGACCATAAACGATTGTTGGTTTGCTGTTTCCTTATGTAACCCACTAATGCTTCGTATGATGACATCATATGTTGCTACGGTAGTCCCTGTGTAACACGGAACAACGGAACTGTGTAACACGGAACAACGGAACTGCAGCCCGTTGATTACCATAATCTGGTTATTCTAACGGTTTCAGAATTTTTCAAGACAATTCCGATTCCACACTAGGCTAAACAGAAGAGACCAAAGGGTATTACACTAGTGTATTATGGTATTTATTATATGGCTTTATTACACTACCACATCACAAGTTATGTGATGAAAGGATATATATACAAACTCAGTACATTTAAAAATGCAATTTTTGATTTTTGGTTATTTTTAGTTCGCTGTTTTTTTGTTCAAATCAGGATTGTATTGTTAGTGTAACACAAGTCTCTTTGTCCTAAAGGTTAACATATGGCGATAAACAGTTGTTCATGATTTGCACGTACTTCTTTCATTTAAAACACATTTTGCAGGAGGACTTCAATTCCGTCTCTAGAAATTAAAAAAATACCAAATGTTTCAAATATACTGCATATATATTACAGTACTAGATATATAGTGACAGTAGGTGGATCAGCACTGTTACCCGAATGTTGTACTGAGTATACATTACAGTACTAGATGTATAATGACAGTGGGTGGATCAGCACTGGTACCCGAATGTTGTACTGAGTATACATTACAGTTCTAGATGTATAATGACTGGGAAGATCAGCACTGGTAACCGACTGTTGTACTGAGTATACATTACAGTACTAGATATATAATGACAGTAGGTGGATCAGCACTGGTACCCGAATGTTGTACTGAGTATACATTACAGTACTAGATGTATAATGACAGTAGGTGGATCAGCACTGGTACCCGAATGTTGTACTGAGTATACATTACAGTACTAGATGTATAATGACTGGGAGGATCAGCACTGGTACCCGAATGTTGTACTGAGTATACATTACAGTACTAGATGTATAATGACAGTGGGTGGATCAGCACTGGTACCCGAATGTTGTACTGAGTATACATTACAGTACTAGATGTATAATGACTGGGAGGATCAGCACTGGTACCCGAATGTTGTACTGAGTATACATTACAGTACTAGATGTATAATGACAGTGGGTGGATCAGCACTGGTACCCGAATGTTGTACTGAGTATACATTACAGTACTAGATGTATAATGACTGGGAGGATCAGCACTGGTACCCGAATGTTGTACTGAGTATACATTACAGTACTAGATGTATAATGACAGTGGGTGGATCAGCACTGGTACCCGAATGTTGTACTGAGTATACATTACAGTACTAGATATATAATGACAGTAGGTGGATCAGCACTGGTACCCGAATGTTGTACTGAGTATACATTACAGTACTAGATGTATAATGACAGTAGGTGGATCAGCACTGGTACCCGAATGTTGTACTGAGTATACATTACAGTACTAGATGTATAATGACTGGGAGGATCAGCACTGGTACCCGAATGTTGTACTGAGTATACATTACAGTTCTAGATGTATAATGACTGGGAAGATCAGCACTGGTACCCGAATGTTGTACTGAGTATACATTACAGTATAGATGTATAATGACAGTGGGTGGATCAGCACTGGTACCCGAATGTTGTACTGAGTATACATTACAGTACTTGATGTATAATGACAGTAGGTGGATCAGCACTGGTACCCGAATGTTGTACTGAGTATACATTACAGTTCTAGTTGTATAATGACAGTGGGAGGATCAGCACTGGTACCCGAATGTTGTACTGAGTATACATTACAGTACTAGATGTATAATGACAGTGGGAGGATCAGCACTGGTAACCGACTGTTGTACTGAGTATACATTACAGTTCTAGATGTATAATGACTGGGAAGATCAGCACTGGTAACCGACTGTTGTACTGAGTATACATTACAGTTCTGGATGTATAATGACTGGGAAGATCAGCACTGGTAACCGACTGTTGTACTGAGTATACATTACAGTTCTAGATGTATAATGACTGGGAAGATCAGCACTGGTAACCGACTGTTGTACTGAGTATACATTACAGTTCTAGATGTATAATGACTGGGAAGATCAGCACTGGTAACCGACTGTTGTACTGAGTATACATTACAGTTCTAGATGTATAATGACTGGGAAGATCAGCACTGGTAACCGACTGTTGTACTGAGTATACATTACAGTTCTAGATGTATAATGACAGTGGGTGGATCAGCACTGGTACCCGAATGTTGTACTGAGTATACATTACAGTACTAGATGTATAATGACAGTGGGTGGATCAGCACTGGTACCCGAATGTTGTACTGAGTATACATTACAGTACTAGATGTATAATGACAGTGGGTGGATCAGCACTGGTACCCGAATGTTGTACTGAGTATACATTACAGTACTAGATGTATAATGACTGGGAGGATCAGCACTGGTACCCGAATGTTGTACTGAGTATACATTACAGTACTAGATGTATAATGACAGTGGGTGGATCAGCACTGGTACCCGAATGTTGTACTGAGTATACATTACAGTACTTGATGTATAATGACAGTAGGTGGATCAGCACTGGTACCCGAATGTTGTACTGAGTATACATTACAGTACTAGATGTATAATGACAGTGGGTGGATCAGCACTGGTACCCAAATGTTGTACTGAGTATATATTACAGTACTAGATGTATAATGACAGTAGGTGGATCAGCACTGGTACCCGAATGTTGTACTGAGTATACATTACAGTACTAGATGTATAATGACAGTAGGTGGATCAGCACTGGTACCCGAATGTTGTACTGAGTATACATTACAGTACTAGATGTATAATGACAGTGGGTGGATCAGCACTGGTACCCAAATGTTGTACTGAGTATATATTACAGTACTAGATGTATAATGACAGTAGGTGGATCAGCGCTGGTACCCGAATGTTGTACTGAGTATACATTACAGTACTAGATGTATAATGACAGTAGGTGGATCAGCACTGGTACCCGAATGTTGTACTGAGTATACATTACAGTACTAGATGTATAATGACAGTAGGTCGATCAGCACTGGTACCCGAATGTTGTACTGAGTATACATTACAGTTCTAGTTGTATAATGACAGTAGGTGGATCAGCACTGGTAACCGACTGTTGTACTGAGTATACATTACAGTACTAGATGTATAATGACAGTGGGTGGATCAGCACTGGTACCCAAATGTTGTACTGAGTATATATTACAGAACGTTGCATGCATGATCAATTTTGAATTAATTTTATAGCATCACCTGAGTCACAGCCTAATCTTGTAGAATTGTGTTTTTCAAACAAAACATAAAAAAAATGTGATTTCATACTTCCATTTTCATTATTTTCCCATCGCTGTAGTAGATATACACTTCTCAAAACTGCTAACTACACCGCTACGTTTTGGGTTATATATATCGATGGGTTGAATGTTTTTCAATAAAATAAAAAGGAAATACCAATTCAATCATTTTTACATCATTTCATTTTATTTTTTTCATGGGCAATGCTAGAACTAAACCACAATAAGCAATTACAAACGACCCATGTAAACACTAAAGTCACACTTTTCATTTCTTGTTCATAAAGGTGTGACTTTAGTGTTTACATGGGTCGTTTGTAATTGCTTATTGTGGTTTAGTTCTAGCATTGCCCATGAAAAAAATAAAATGAAATGATGTAAAAATGATTGAATTGGTATTTCCTTTTTATTTTATTGAAAAACATTCAACCCATCGATATATATAACCCAAAACGTGAGCGGTGTAGTTAGCAGTTTTGAGAAGTGTATACTATACCAATAATATCATACCTTGGAAGTATGTTAATTGTATAAAAAAATATATAGCCATTTCTATTGAAATACATTGGATGTATGCGCAGACTTGAAAAATGAAGTTCAGTTAAACCCAACAGAACGAATAAAGTGAATGTAAATATAAGGAGTTGTGATCAGTTGTACTCTGCCACATTAAAATGTACTCCTTCTCCCTAAAGAGAATCCGAATCCAAATTGGAACAAAGTCAAATGATGGACATGCATGCTGCATGAGGAATCCCAGATATGCTGCTAACAGCTACCTAAGGTCATAGCCACACATTTTTCTGGGTAATTACTGCTATCAGACAACAATAAAACAACATTGTACACATATTTTGTCCTTCACAAAAGGTTGCTGCTGCTACTCATAAAGCAGGCGTAAATATGTAAATAGTCTGCCTTAATTACTAAAAGAGGGAAGACAACATGGTTTTTGTTCAAATTATCTGAATGTTTTTATCATAAAAAATAATAAAGGTATTTTTGCTGAACTCAAACCTTCCACAAACATCTTCATTTGAAAATTTACATAATCATGCAACAAAGCTCAAGTAAATTAAGCTCTCACAAAAAAAGGCAAAGTTGAAAAAAAGAAATCTTACTGAATTTAATATGTAATCGCGTGATATTAAATGGAATAAAGCAACACAGCCAAACAAGTCTGAAAAACTTGGGAAACGGTGAAAGAATTAATGATCAAAATCGGATGACAAACAAAGAAGATATGATACTTTGAATGTTCTGTGAAAACGGATATGGAAGCCACCATTTTGAGAGCTATGACATCACAGTTCTAAATGACCATAATATGGAATATTTATTTAACTACGAACATTTACTGATTTATAGGGAAAAAATTACAGCAACTGTATGAAAAATATGTATATACTTAATGGCAATAATGCTTTATATGACCAGTAAAGATTTTTGCTATCACTTGCAGTGATTTTCTTTGCTTTATAAAATGATATTTATCCATATTCCTAATAATATATAAGGTAATTTGGAACTTAGTGATGTCATAGTTCTCAAAATGGCAGCTCTCATTTCCATTTTAGAACAACCTTTAAATGATCATATCTTTTTTGTTTATCATCCAATTTTGCTAATTCTTTCACCTTTTTCCAAGTTTTTTTCAGAACTCTCAATAACAGAGCTTGTTTGGCTGTGTTGCTTACATTCCCTTTAATTTTATTCATAAATTGAGCAATAATTTGAAGCATACCAAATTCTTTTGGACAATGCAGGGAAAATGTATCCAAGATATTTCCGGTTTATTCTTCCTTTAATAAAGGTAATTGATGCAGAAGTGAACTCTTAGGCCTTTTTTTTTTAATAACTTGGTTTACGGATTTTTTCTGAAAAAATTACGTCAGGAGGTCGAAATAAAAATAAAATTACTCGGGGAGGAAATTGAGAGAAAAAATTACAAGCAAAATGTTGACGTTTTAAGTCAAAAAGGGGGGAGAGAATCAAAAATCGAACATCACTTTTCATAGATCCCTATCGAAATCCATGTTTAATAGCAAAATATTACTTTAGATAACCGAGCATGTCCTTGACACGAGAGGAAAAAAAAAAAAAAATGTGAAACGTACAATTTTTTTTTTTTCCAAAACGGGAAAATTAGACTCGGAGGATCCGTAAACCAAGTTATTAAAAAAAAAAAAGGCCTTAAAGTATGACTGTAAGAGTTACGCTTTCATTAATTTATGACTTTTCATGTTCAAATTATACGATTGATATTTAAAATAACTTGTAAAATGTATTATTAGGCCATTATTTTCGTTTTACGAACACTCCTATGACAAAACAAAATTAGGAATTTTATTTTTCCATAGGAAATGTCATTCATTTGTTTATTGTGGGTTTTTTACCTCCCGCATTAATCGAACATTTCATTCTCTTTTCCTTTCCAATGATATAAAAAATGGTTCGTAAAACAAATAATAAAAAAATAATGGACTTTAATAAATCTGCTCATTTTGGTGGAAAAAACGGGATAAGTTCTACATTTTTTCGCTTTGAATTTTACTGCACTCTTTTGTCCAATTGAACTCCAGTGTCCAGTGTCCAGTGTCGTCTGCTATCTGTTCATGTTTTTAAAGAATACGTGGCAATCTTGAGTTTTATATCATATAATAGTCATTAAATTTAGGATCTCGATATATTAATCCTGCATAATTTTGACTTTAAAACTGCTTGCATATAATTATATATGAAATTTTAGTTTTCTTTGTTATTCTGCTAAAATATTATTGCACCAAATATATTATTGGTGCAATATTAATGATAGTTAGTAATATGTTAAAACAATTAGCTTTCAACTATTCTAATAATTAATATTAATGATTCAACAAATGCAAGTTATGTAAGAAAACTAACGGGACGCCACGAGTTTTAAACAAATCAAGATTGCCATGTGTCCCTTTAATACTTGTAGTAGCCGACATAATCTTAAAGGAACACACGGCAATATTGAAGAATTTTCCAAATTTTCCAAACATTCAAGTTAGCACCTCCATTTATTAATCCAGTATCATTTTGATTTTAAAAACAGTTCGCATTATGATTTAATAAAAAGTAGTAAAGTTATCTAAAGTTTTAAAGAGCGGGGTATATAGGAGTCGGTCGTTTGGTTGGGCGGTGTTTCGGTTATCCGGTTGGTCTGTTCACGATCTTGTCTGCGCTATTTCTCCATAACCGCTTGATGGATTTTCATGAAACTTTATGAGAAGCATCCGTATGAAATGGAGATGCGCATGTCTTAGAGGGGTTCCGGTTCAATGATTTTTGATGGAGTTCTGGTCTCTTGAATACTTTCTCAGAAAAAATATTTTCTTCCCTATTTCTCTATAACTCCTATATGGATTTTCACCAAACTTTATGAGAATCATCAGTATGAAGTGGTGATGCGCATATCATCATGGGGTGCACGTGTGCAGGGGTATTAATCACCTTCAGTGATAGTTCTAGTTTGATATTGTGTTAATTGTGTGTTTACCAAATTTATTCACTTATCTGGAGTACTGCATATAGTTATTATATAAATTGCTAAATTCATGCTGAATCATTTTAAATGAAATTTAATCATGTTTGCAAAGCCATAAAATATAATTATAATCACCCACGTTTGTTTTTATCTCATTTTACTTTCAAATATGTATAGATCAGACATGGTGGAAAACATTTATATGGCAGGTGATTTTAACTGTTGTTTATTGTAATAGATTTGCTTAATGCAACTGCAAATTAAGGAATTGGAACCAAGCCTATAGGCCTTTAATACTTATTGGTTTTGTTTGAAACACGCAATTTCAGAATGCTACAGTTAAATGAATATGGGATTGGATGATGTAGCAGTTTCATCTTCTATATTAGTTTTCATTAGATGAATGGTAAATAGGGAAGTTTGTGATGTTTTTGTCAAGTAAATATTAAGTTAAGCTTTATGATCAAAACGTGATTGGGTAAAATGAAGCAAAAAATATAGTATAATTCTGTACATCCTAAACACAGGTCTAGGAAGCTTAGTTGGTAGGGCACTGGCTTCCCACAAATGCCTTCTAACTTTGATTTCCCTTCTCGATATTAATACAGAGTACCAGTAGTCACACTTCTAGACACGTGGCAGATTTTCCTGGTTACTCTACCAATCTCACACATGCGTAAGCATAGGAGATTTCCCTGGTTACTCTACCAACCTCACACATCTTGACACATGGCAGATTTTCCTGGTTACTCTAACCACCTCACACATCTGGACACATGACATATTTTCCTGGTTACTCTGCCAACATCAAACATCTGGACACATGGCAGATTTTCCTGGTTACTCTACCAATGTCACACATCTGAACACATGGCATATTGTCCTGGTTACTCTACCAACATCACACATCTGGACAGCTTATAGATTTTCCTGGTTACTCTGCCAACCTCACACATCTGGACACATGACAGATTTTCCTGGTTACTCTGCCAACATCACACATCTGGACACATGGCAGATTTTTCTGGTTACTCTATCAACATCACACATCTGGACACATGGCAGATTTTCCTGGTTACTCTGCCAACCTCACACATCTGGACACATGGCAGATTTTCCTGCTTTACCAACATCACACATCAATACACATGGCAGACTTTTCTGGTTACTCTGCCAACATCACACATCCAGACACATGGCAGACTTTCCTGGTGACTTTACCAACATCACACATCTGGACACATGGCAGACTTTCCTGGTGACTTTACCAACATCACACATCCAGACACATGGCATATTTGTCTGGTTACTCTGCCAACATCACACATCTGGACAAATGAAATATTTTCCTGGTTACTCTACCAACATCACACATCTGGACACATGGCAGACTTTCCTGGTGACTTTACCAACATCACACATCAATACACATGGCAGACTTTTCTGGTTACTCTGCCAACATCACACATCCAGACACATGGCAGACTTTCCTGGTGACTTTACCAACATCACACATCTGGACACATGGCAGACTTTCCTGGTGACTTTACCAACATCACACATCCAGACACATGGCATATTTGTCTGGTTACTCTGCCAACATCACACATCTGGACAAATGAAATATTTTCCTGGTTACTCTACCAACATCACACATCTGGACACATGGCAGACTTTCCTGGTGACTTTACCAACATCACACATCCAGACACATGGCAGATTTTTCTGGTTACTCTACCAACCTCACACGTCTGGACACTTGAAATATTTGCCTGATTACTCTGTCAACGTCATGCACACATTTGGACACATGATAGATTTTCCTGGTCACTATACCAGTGGTCACACATCTGGAGGCTTGATAGATTTCCTGGTCACTGAGACTGCCAACATCACACATCCGCACATATTGCAGATTTTCCTTGGTACTCTACCAACCTCACACATCCGGATGCATGGGAGATTTCCTTTAGGTTATTGTACCAACCTCACACATCCCGACACCTGGCAGATTTTCCTGGTTACTCTAACCACCTCACACATCTGGACACATGACAGATTTTCCTGGTTACTCTGCCAACATCACACATTTGGACACATGGCAGATTTTTCTGGTTACTCTATCAACATCACACATCTGGACACATGGCAGATTTTCCTGGTTACTCTACCAACCTCACGCATCTGGACACATGACCGATTTTTCTGGTTAAATACTCTACCAACATCACACATCCTGACTCATGGCAGATTTTCCAGGTTACTCTACCAACATATCATGCACACATTTGGACACATGATATATTTTCCTGGTCACTCTACCAGTGGTCACACATCTGGACACATGGTAGGTTTTCCTGCTCACTGAGACCGCCAACATCACACTTACGGACACATTGCAGATTTTCCTGGTTACTCTATCAACATCACACATTTGGACACATGGCAGATTTTCCTGGTTACTCTACCAACATCACACATCCGGACACATTGCAGATTTTCCTGGTTACTCTGCCAACATCACACATCCAGACACATGGCAGACTTTCCTGGTGACTTTACCAAAATTACACGTCCAGACACATGGCAGATTTTTCTGGTTATTCTACCAACATCCGAACACACGGGAAATTTTCTATGTTTGGCTCTACCAGAATCACACATCCTGACACATGGCAGATTTTCCTGGTTACTCTACCAACCTCACGCATCTGGACACATGACCAATTTTTCTGGTTAAATACTCTACCAACATCACACATCCTGACTCATGGCAGATTTTCCAGGTTACTCTACCAACATATCATGCACACATTTGGACACATGATATATTTTCCTGGTCACTCTACCAGTGGTCACACATCTGGACACATGGTAGGTTTTCCTGCTCACTGAGACCGCCAACATCACACATACGGACACATTGCAGATTTTCCTGGTTACTCTATCAACATCACACATTTGGACACATGGAAGATTTTCCTGGTTACTCTACCAACATCACACATCCGGACACATTGCAGATTTTCCTGGTTACTCTGCCAACATCACACATCCAGACACATGGCAGACTTTCCTGGTGACTTTACCAAAATTACACGTCCAGACACATGGCAGATTTTTCTGGTTATTCTACCAACATCCGAACACACGGGAAATTTTCTATGTTTGGCTCTACCAGAATCACACATCCTGACACATGGCAGATTTTCCTGGTTACTCTACCAACCTCACGCATCTGGACACATGACCAATTTTTCTGGTTAAATACTCTACCAACATCACACATCCTGACTCATGGCAGATTTTCCAGGTTACTCTACCAACATCATGCACACATTTGGACACATGATATATTTTCATGGTCACTCTACCAGTGGTCACACATCTGGACACATGATAGGTTTTCCTGCTCACTGAGACTGCCAACATCACACATACGGACACATTGCAGATTTTCCTGGTTACTCTTATCAACATCACACATTTGGACACATGGCAGATTTTCCTGGTTACTCTACCAACATCACACATCCGGACACATTGCAGATTTTCCTGGTTTAACTCTGCCAACATCACACATCAAGACACATGGAAGATTTTCCTGGTTATTCTACCAACATCACACATCAAGACACATGGAAGATTTTCCTGGTTACTCTTCCAACATCACACATCAAGACACATGGAAGAGTTTCCTGATCACTGAGACTGTCAACATCGCACATCAAGACACATGGAAGATTTTCCTGGTTACTCTACCAACATCACACATCAAGACACATGGAAGATTTTACTGGTTACTCTTCCAACATCACACATCAAGACACATGGAAGAGTTTCCTGATCACTGAGACTGTCAACATCGCACATCAAGACACATGGAAGATTTTCCTGGTTACTCTTCCAACATCACACATCAAGACACATGGAAGAGTTTCCTGATCACTGAGACTGTCAACATCACACATCAAGACACATGGCAGATTTTCCTGGTTACTCTATCAACATCACACATCTGGACACATAGAAGATTTTCCTGGTTATTCTACCAATGTCACACATCAAGACACATGGCAGATTTTCCTGGTTACTCTACCAACATCACACATCTAGGCACATTGCTGATTTTCCTGGTTACTCTACCAACATCACACATTTGGACACATGACAGATTTTCCTGGTTACCCTACCAATATCACACATCCAGACACATGGCAGATTTTCCTGGTTACTCTACCAACATCACTCATCTGGACACATGGAAGATTTTCCTGGTTACTCTACCAACATCACACATCTGGACACATGGCCGATTTTCCTGGTTACTCTACCAACATCACACATCAAGACACCTGGCAGATTTTCCTGGTTACTCTACCAACATCACACATCAAGACACATGGCAGATTTTCCTGGTTACTCTACCAACATCACACATATGGACACGTGGAAGATTTTCCTGGTTATTCTACCAATGTCACACATCAAGACACATGGCAGATTTTCCTGGTTACTCTACCAACATCACACATCTGGACACATGGCAGATTTTCCTGGTTACTGTACCAACTTCACACATCAAGACACATTGCTGATTTTCCTGGTTACTCTACCAACATCACACATTTGGACACATGACAGATTTTCCTGGTTACCCTACCAATATCACACATCCGGACTCATTGCAGATTTTCCTGGTTACTCTGCCAACATCACACATCTGGACACATGGAAGTGTTTCCTGGTCACTCTACCAGTGGTCACACATCTGGACACATGGCAGATTTTCCTGATCACTGAGACTGCCAACATAGCACATCCAGACACATTGCAGATTTTCCTGATAACTCTACCAACATCACACATCAAGACACATTGCAGATTTTCTGGTTACTCTACCAACATCACACATCTGGACACATGGAAGATTTTCCTGGTTACTCTACCAACATCACACATCAAGACACATGGCAGATTTTCTGGTTACTCTACCAACATCACACATCAAGACGCATGTCAGATTTTCCTGGTTACTCTACCAACATCACACATCTGGACACATGGAAGATTTTCCTGGTTACTCTACCAATATCACACATCAAGACACATGGCAGATTTTCATTGTTACTCTAGCAACATCACACATCCAGACATATTTAAGATTTTCCTGGTTACTCTGCCAACATCACAATTCTGGACACATGGCAGATTTTCCTGGTCACTCTATCAGTGGACACATTGCAGATTTTCCATAACCTAACCAACCTTACAGTCATGGCAGTCTTTGCCGGTTACTCTACCAACCTTAGTCATAGCAGATTTTGACGGTTACTCTTCCCACCTTACAGTGATGGCAGATTACTCTACCCACCTTACAGTCATGGCAGATTTTGGTTACTCTACCAACCTTACAGTCATGGCAGATTACTCTACCCACCTTACAGTCATGGCAGATTTGCTGGATACTCTACCCACCTTACAGTCATGGCAGATTACTCTACCCACCTTACAGTCATGGCAGATTTTGCTGGTTACTCTTCCCACCTTACAGTCATGGCAGATTACTCTACCCACCTTACAGTCATGGCAGATTTTGCTGGATACTCTACCCACCTTACAGTCATGGCAGATTACTCTACCCACCTTACAGTCATGGCAGATTTTGCTGGATACTCTACCCACCTTACAGTCATGGCAGATTACTCTACCCACCTTACAGTCATAGCAGATTTTGCTGGTTACTCTTCCCACCTTACAGTCATGGCAGATTACTCTACCCACCTTACAGTCATGGCAGATTTTGCTGGATACTCTACCCACCTTACAGTCATGGCAGATTACTCTACCCACCTTACAGTCATGGCAGATTTTGCTGGAAACTCTACCCACCTTACAGTCATGGCAGATTACTCTACCCACCTTACAGTCATGGCAGATTTTGCTGGTTACTCTTCCCACCTTACAGTCATGGCAGATTACTCTACCCACCTTACAGTCATGGCAGATTACTCTACCCACCTTACAGTCATGGCAGATTTTGCTGGATACTCTACCCACCTTACAGTCATGGCAGATTACTCTACCCACCTTACAGTCATGGCAGATTTTGCTGGATACTCTACCCACCTTACAGTCATGGCAGATTACTCTTCCCACCTTACAGTCATGGCAGATTTTGCTGGTTACTCTTCCCACCTTACAGTCATGGCAGATTACGCGTATATACTCTACCCACCTTACAGTCATGGCAGATTTTGCTGGATACTCTACCCACCTTACAGTCATGGCAGATTACTCTACCCACCTTACAGTCATGGCAGATTTTGCTGGTTACTCTACCCACCTTACAGTCATGGCAGATTACTCTACCCACCTTACAGTCATGGCAGATTTTGCTGGTTACTCTACCCACCTTACAGTCATGGCAGATTACTCTTCCCACCTTACAGTCATGGCAGATTTTGCTGGTTACTCTACCCACCTTACAGTCATGGCAGATTTTGCTGGTTACTCTACCCACCTTACAGTCATGGCAGATTTTGCTGGTTACTCTACCCACCTTACAGTCATGGCAGATTTTGCTGGATACTCTACCCACCTTACAGTCATGGCAGATTACTCTACCCACCTTACAGTCATGGCAGATTTTGCTGGTTACTCTTCCCACCTTACAGTCATGGCAGATTACTCTACCCACCTTACAGTCATGGCAGATTTTGCTGGATACTCTACCCACCTTACAGTCATGGCAGATTACTCTACCCACCTTACAGTCATGGCAGATTACTCTACCCACCTTACAGTCATGGCAGATTTTGCCGGTTACTCTACCCACCTTACAGTCATGGCAGATTTTGCATCAGCTTGAATGATTTATTTAATAGTCCAGTAATTATACATAGAAAGATGAAACAATGAATACTTACAGGCAGGCAGGCAAGCTTATGGGATGGCCCGGTGCATTACCCATGTTTTTAATTAGCTGTTCTGTCTGAAGGCGGCAGGCATGCTTATGGGATGGTGCATTACTCATGTTTTTAATTAGCTGTACTGGTTGAAGGCAGCAGGTCTGATTATGGGACTCGTGCATTGCCGACATTAACTATGTGTGAGATAACTTGTGTAACAAATTTTCTTTACTTTTCTCTTAGTCATTTTCAGATCCCATTTCCTGGACAAAGGACAGCCAACAGACTAACAGAATTAGTAACAATAAAGTTTGACCACTGCAAATTTCAATGACTTTCATTGTTTCAAAACCTGAATAACCTTTTTATTTTATATGGCAAATTTAATAACCGATATTGTGCTGGGCATTAATAACAGGCACTCCATTATAAGTTCTATCCAATAAATCGCTGATGGGGATTCTCTGTTCTATAATTCATGTATTTTATGTTTTATCGGTCAGCTATCTGTTCCTCTGTCAAATGCATTATTGACGGCCTGATTTTCCGATACAGCAGTCGGTCCAGTCGTCAAGGTGGTGTTTGGAACAATTCTATCGAAATGATGGCACTGATGGCGCCTCCCCCACCTCCCCAACCCCACCCCAAGTATCCCATCACATTCATTATTTTTTAGCTCTTCTGGCTAGGCGGCAGACAAGCTTATGGGATGGCCCGGTGCATTACCCATGTTTTTAATTAGCTGTTCTGGCTGAAGACTGCAGGCATGCTTATGGGATGGTGCATTACTCATGTTTTTAATTAGCTGTACTGGCTGAATGCAGCAAGCATGCTTATGGTATGGTGCATTACTCATGTTTTTAATTAGCTGTACTGTCTGAAGGTAGCAGGCGTGCTTATGGGATGGTGCATTACCCATGTTTTTGACTGGTGCATTGCCCATGTTTTTAAATTAGCTGTACTGGCTGAAGGCAGCTGGTGTGATTTTGGGATGGTGCATTGCTCAGGTTTTTAATTAGCTCTGTTGGCTGAAGGCAGCTGGTGTGCTTATGGAATGGTGCATTATCCTACAGTGTTTCGTTAGGGCTATCGTACCATCGCGTATCGACCTTTACAAGTCGATGCGCGATGGTAAGATGGCGATGGTATGATGACGCAATGGTACGATGGCAATAGTACGATGGCGATGATACGATGGTCCTACGCGTCAGCGTCCCATCGCGCATCGACTTTAAACACGATGGTACGATGGTCCATCGTACCATCATACCATCGCCACCGTACCATCGTACCATCGTGCATTGACTTGTAAAAGGTTGATGCGCCCATCATACCATCGCGTTTAAAGTCGATGCGCGATGGTACGATGACGATGGTTTGATGGCGATGATCGCCATCGTACCATCGTTATCATACCATCGCGTCATCATACCATCGCCATCGTACCATCGCGCCATTGCTCATCGACTTATAAAGGTTGATACGCGATGGTACGATGACCCTAACGGAACACCGTATTATCCAGCTTCATGAGTCATCGATCCTTCCGTCTGTCGTCCATCTGTTAACATGTTTGTTGTTAAGTTGCGTGATTTAATGATGCGAAACTGTCATTTAGAGGTATGCATTCAAAAATAATCTCCAATTTCACGCGGTTCGTTTTAAATTACATTTTGAATTAGGTGTACACTATTTTCCAATTTTAAACCTATATGTTTCTGTTGCCATGGAGTTTACCTTAAACCAAATAATTCCACTTAATGCATATCATAATTGTTTAAAACTTTGTTTATAATTTAAATATGATCGTATGTTTTATTTTAAGACAAAAATATAGATGATGAATTAAAAGCTCGACTTTTTACAGCAATATTAAGAAATTGACAGATAATAGCTAGGACAGTTTGCTCGTTTACTGATAATTTTTATAAATTAACCAAAATAACTATTTTAATCATATTTTGTGATATAAAACAATGAACAGTTATTGTTGATGTAAATCATATACGTTATAAAGATATCTTTAGTACAAATTTATATTATTTTTATCATTATTTGCAAATGTGTGTTTTTTTGCCCCTAAATTTTAAGTTATATATTTTTTCTATCTTTTCTTTTAAGAAACTTACGAAACTTGTTTTTTTTATAGTGGAGGAAATCACAAAAATGCCTGCAGTTGATGTTTCAAACTAGAAGCTTTTGTAAATTTAATAATTTTCATAGTTGAATTTCATGTTTATTTTAGCTGAAATCTTGAAAATCAACAAATTTCAAAAAAAAATGCATATTACACTTTTTTTATGTTCAGACATGGACATATCAGAATACTATAACCTTAAACAACATTTTAAAAGCATTTGTCTTAAAATTTGCATGCAGTTGTTTTTATAATTGAAGATTTTTGCTTCAAATGTCATTGCAGCAACATTAGGAAGCACATAATAGTGCATGTCATAATGTTTTATATTGAAGGAATCATTAGACGACATTAAAATCAACATATTCCACGAGAATTTCAAGATAGTTGATTCAGTTACACAATGAAACTGTTCAATTATAAGTTGAACACCTCTCATATTAAAGCAAGGAAAAGTTCAAGTTGGAGTTTAATGAGATCAACACTTAATAAAGACTCTAGCGCCTTCATTTTCAATTATTTTTTCCCCCCAAACGTTATTCATGCAAGGTCAGTGTTTTGGGTCAAGGTCATGCAAGTTTGTGTCCTATTAGATCCTCATGCAAGTTTTGTGTCCTGTTAGGTCCATATTCCCTTGAACACCTTGAAATATATATTAGAAATTAAGGTTTGTGTGTGACCTTTAAGTATGAAAGTATTAAAAAAAAAAGATTGCATCCTTCTTCAATTCATTAAAAATTCATAAACACTTCCAAGATAGAATGATAGCATTTAGTTTTATTTTGTTTGTAATAATATTCCAGTGCTCACCATAAAACCAGACATTCTGGATCATTGAGAGTAAAGAAGCAATACTTGAGGTAGTTTCTAAATCAATTTCAGGTGTAATATATCACCTTTCTGAATCTGATTCACAAGGTAGATGATTTGATGTATTGTCTCCAATGCCTGGAAGAGTTTATTATAACTCAGATTTCATTTTAATCAAGCTGAGTGGTCAATACTAATTTCATTTAGAGACACTGATAGACTGGCAGCTAGTTATCAAGCTAGAATTCACACTCTAGAATCATTTTGACTTTAAACCTGCTGGTATATAGTTAATAATACAATTTAGAGTTTTACATTTTCTTTGTTATCATACCTTCGGTTTAAATATATCAATTGTGATGTGAATAATAAATTATTTATCAACAATACATAATATTCAGTGGAAGATTTTCCTTTATGTAGAAAAACTAAGCAATAGTCAGAAGTGTTAAAACATCTATATTCCTGCATGTACCTTTAAGCTAATTAGTGTTTACTGATTTCATCCATTTACTGATTTCATTCAATCAAACTGAGTGTTTCCTGATTTCATTCAATCAAACTGAGTGTTTACTGATTTCATTCAATCAAACTGGACGTTTACTGATTTCATGCAATCAAACTGAGTGTTTACTGATTTCATTCAATCAAACTGAGTGTTTACTGATTTCATTCAATCAAACTGGACGTTTACTGATTTCATTCAATCAAACTGGACGTTTACTGATTTCATTCAATCAAACTGGACGTTTACTGATTTCATTCAATCAAACTGAGTGTTTACTGATTTCATTCAATCAAACTGGACGTTTACTGATTTCATTCAATCAAACTGAGTGTTTACTGATTTCATTCAATCAAACTGAGTGTTTACTGATTTCATTCAATCAAACTGAGTGTTTACTGATTTCATTCAATCAAGCTGGGTTTAAATACTTATTTCATTCAATCAAATTGAGTGTCTATCAAGCTGAGTGTTTACTGATATCGTTCAATCAAATCGAGTGTTTACTGATTTCATTCATTCAAACTGGACGTTTACTGATTTCATTCAATCAAACTGGACGTTTACTGATTTCATTCAATCAAACTGGACGTTTACTGATTTCATTCAATCAAACTGAGTGTTTACTGATTTCATTCAATCAAACTGGACGTTTACTGATTTCATTCAATCAAACTGGGTGTTTACTGATTTCATTCAATCAAACTGAGTGTTTACTGATTTCATTCAATCAAACTGGACGTTTACTGATTTCATTCAATCAAACTGAGTGTTTACTGATTTCATTCAATCAAACTGAGTGTTTACTGATTTCATTCAATCAAACTGGACGTTTACTGATTTCATGCAATCAAACTGAGTGTTTACTGATTTCATTCAATCAAACTGAGTGTTTACTGATTTCATTCAATCAAACTGGACGTTTACTGATTTCATTCAATCAAACTGGACTGTTACTGATTTCATTCAATCAAACTGGACGTTTACTGATTTCATTCAATCAAACTGAGTGTTTACTGATTTCATTCAATCAAACTGGACGTTTTCTGATTTCATTCAATCAAACTGAGTGTTTACTGATTTCATTCAATCAAACTGAGTGTTTACTGATTTCATTCAATCCAGCTGAGTGTTTACTGATTTCATTCAATCAAACTGGGTGTTTACTGATTTCATTCAATCAAACTGAGTGTTTCCTGATTTCATTCAATCAAACTGAGTGTTTACTGATATCGTTCAATCAAATCGAGTGTTTACTGATTTCATTTAATCAAGCTGGGTGTTTACTGATTTCATTCCATCAAACTGGGTGTTTACTGATTTCATTCAATCAAGCTGGGTGTTTACTGATTTCATTCAATCAAGCTGGGTGTTATTGATTTCATTCAATCAAATTGTTTGTTTACTGATTTCATTCTATCAAGCTTGATGTTTACTGATTTCATTCAACAAACTGGGTGTTGACTGAATTCATTCAGTCAAACTGGGTGTTACTGATTTCATTCAATCAAGCTTGATGTTTACTGATTTCATTCAATCAAACTGGGTGTTTACTGAATTCATTCAGTCAAACTGGGTGTTACTGAATTCATTCAATCAAGCTGAGTGTTTACTGATTTCATTCAATCAAATTGAGTGTTTACTAATTTCATTCAATCAAGCTGGGTGTTACTGATTTCATCCAATCATATGAAATAAATTAAATGTTGTTTAATGGCTCATCAACACAGTATAGGTTATTTAGAGCCGCTCCAGAGAGAGGGGAAGGATACATTAGAATCTGGGAACCGTGCCCTACTCTTATTATCGAATAGATTCCTATGGTCCTTTAACATGCTTGGAGGATAGACCTATACACGGGCCGCCCGGTTTACATCCCCATCCAATGGACAAGGCTAAGGGAAAGTGTCTTGCCTAAGAACACACCGACGAAACTCAGTGGCACCACGGAGGATTGAATCAGAATGAATGTTTACTGATTTCATTCAATCAAACTGGGTGTTTACTGATTTCATTCAATCAAACTGGACGTTTACTGATTTCATTCAATCAAACTGGGTGTTTACTGATTTCTTTCAGCTGAGTGTTTACTTACAGTCAAGCTGAGTGTTTACTGATTTCATTCAATCAAACTGACTGTTACTGATTCCATTGAATTGTGCAGTAGTAAAGTTCTAATTTTATTTAATCGAGCCAGTTGTCTTGATTTCATTTACCTGAGCTTAGTGTGTATTGATTTCTTTAAATTGAGCTGAGTGTGTATTCATTTCATTTACTTGAACTGAATGTGTATTGATTTCATTTAATTGAGCTGAGTGTGTATTGATTTCATTTAATTGAAATGAGTGTGTATCATTTTCATTTAATTGAGCTGAGTGTGTATTGATTTCATTTAAATGAGCTGAGTGTGTATTGATTTCATTAAATTGAGCTGAGTGTTTATTGATTTCATTAAATTGAGCTGAGTGTGTATTGATTTCATTTAAATGAACTGAGTGTGTATTGATTTCATTTAATTGAGCTGAGTGTGTATTGATTTCATTTAATTGAGCTGAGTGTGTACTGATTTCATTTAATTGAGCTGAGTGTGTATTGATTTCATTTAATTGAGCTGAGTGTGTATTGATTTCATTACATGAAGCCGATCGTTTACTGATTTCATCTAATCAAGCTGATTAATTTATTGTCTTCATTATTTAAATGCTATTACTAATCAGGTTATCTTTTTCTAACATCATATCACAATAAGCTGGGGTTTTCTACAGCATTGATTAGTCAGGGTATTGCAGTCCAAGGTAATGCCCTCTCATCCCACCAGTACACACAGGCTAGTCAGGGTATTGCAGTTCAAGTTAATGCCCTCTCTTTCCACCAGTACATACAGGCCTGATTCCCCATCTCAGTGAGTAAAAAGGTACGGTGGTCAGCTCTGACACATCTCTGTCACATGGGTTTCCACACTAATGCTGATATCCAGGCCATTGAGAATGATTTGTATAAGTTGTGTAGTTTGTTACATAATCAATGTAAAAATAAATGACATATATATAGTATACTTATACTTTATAAAGCATTGATTTAGTAAACAGTTTTTTTTTATACAACTGTTTAATCATGTTTTAAATTATGTTGACCCTTTGAGTTAAAGTTAGACAAACATTAGACACATATTCTTCACCTTCCTACTACATAAATATTCCAATATGGGTCATCAGCTGGCCTTGACCTACTTAATGGACTTGCTCTGTTCAAAATTATATAAATGGATTTCAGTTATTATTTAATTACATTCAGCGCTTCTGTGGCCCGGATAGTAAAGATGCTGAGCCTAAAATGTTCTTGCCTCTCACCGCTGTGGGTTCTAATGCAACTGGGAGCTTGACATGTCAAGCGAGGATGTGTTGATTCTTATGGATGGCGGGAGGTATAAAGTACTGGTTCTACCCAGGAAAAAATGGATTGGTCTGCCTCTGCCACAAACAACTGGACCGTCAAACATGTGCTGACATGTGCTAAAAATTAAGTAAAACACTTTACCAAACTTTACCAGATTGTTTTAATAGGGCTTTCATATTGCCATTTTCAGCAAAACTTTGCAGGGATGATCAGTACCAAGCGTAGTTGTGAATATCGTCACCTTGTTCCGGTTGAATAGTTTTTGGCGGAGTTATGCCCTTTCAATGTTTTTATACCGGTACGCATAATTTGTATGGACTAGTTCTGCTGAACCCCTGGGCGGGTTTCAACGAAACTTGGCAAGGATGATCAGCATCAAGCCTAGTTGTGCATATTGTCACCATGTTCTAGTTAAATGGTTTTTGGTAGAGTTATGGCCCTTTAAAGGTGTTACTACACACACTTTGTCTGGACTAGTTCTCCTGAACCCCTGACTGGATTTCAGCGAAACCTTCGAAGGGATGATCAGTACCAAATACGTTTATGCATATCATCACCGTGTTATGGTTGAAAGATTTTTGGCAGAGTTATGGCCCTTTAATGGTTTTACTACACAAACTTTGTTCGGGCTAGTTCTCCTGAACCCCTGTCTGGATTTCAGAGAAACTTTGCAGGGATGATCAGTACCAAGCCTAGTTGTGCACTTTATCACTATGTTCCGGTTGAATGATATTTGGCGGAGTTATGGCCCTTTAAAGGTTTTAATACACAAACTTTGTCCGGACTTGTTCTGCTGAACTCCTGGCCAGTTTTTAACAAAACATGGCAAGGATGATCTGTATTAAGCCTAGTTGTGCATATCATCGCCATGTTCCGGTTGAATGATGTTTGGCGGATTTATGGCCCTTTAAAGTTTTTAATACACAAAAATTGTCCAGACTAGTGTCTTGTAAACTCCTGGATGGATTTCAGCGAAACATTGCACTAGGGATGATCATTGCCTAGTTTTGCATATCATCATGCACCGTCTTGAAAGATTTTTGGCAGAGTTAATGCCCTTTAATGGACTAGTTCTCCTGAACCCCTGTCCGGATTTCAGAGAAACTTTGCAGGGATGATCAGTACCAAGCCTAGTTATGCATCATCCGTGTTCCGGTTGAAAGATTTTTGGTGGAGTTATGGCCCTTTAAAGGTTTTAATACACAAACTATGTCCGGACTAGTTCTACTGTCACCCTGGCCGGATTTCAGTGAACCTTGGCATTAGGATGATCAGTATCAAGCCTAGTTGTGCATATCACTGCCCTGTTCCGGGTGATCGGTTATGGCCCTTTAAAGGTTTTAATACACAAGCTTTAATTGTCCCGACTACATCTCCTGATCCCCTTGCTGCCTGGATTTCCATGAGACTTATTAGGGATGACCATTACCAAGCCTAAGTTGCACATACCAGTTGAATGATCTTTGGTGGATTTATGGCTCTTTCTCCTATTGGGGAGACATCTGATTTTACTAAAAACAACCCCTAGTTCTAATTTAGTATGGTTATTTAGGGACTCGAGGCACAACAATTATATAAAATGGGTTTTTGACTGCCTGTATAAAGGAGCCCCTGTACAGGTGCTCAAAACCTATTTAAACAATTGTTGTACCTCGAGTCCCTAAATAACCATACCAAATTAGAAGGCCTTGTGAAGACTGTAGCACCTTCATTTATTATTTGATCTTTACCAAACTTGCACAGATTGTTAAAATTAATGAAGTCACGGACATGTTTGAAAATCAACAAAATCGGTTTAGTAACACTGGAGTTATGGCCCTTGTTTTCTCTGAAAAATGCCTTTTCTGCCTTGTGAACACTCTAGCACCTTCATTTATTTTTGATCTTTACCAAACTTGCACATATTGTTAATATCAATGAAAGCTCGGACAAGTTCAAAACCAGCCAAATCGGAAATGTAACACTGGAGTTATGGCCCTTGTTTTTTTCCTGAAAAATGCCATTTTCTGCCGTGTAAATACTGTAGCATCTTTACCAAACGTGTACAGATTGGTAATATCAATGAAAGCTTGGACAAGCAAAAAAGCTAAATTGGCTCAGTAACACCAGAGTTATGGCCCTTGATTTTCTGAAAAATGCCATTTTCTGCCGTGTGAACACTCTAGCACCTTCATTTATTATTTGATCTTTACCAACGTGCATAGATTGTTAATATCAATGAAAGCTCGGACATGTTTGAAAACCAGTCAAATTGTGTTAGGAACACCAGAGTTATGGCCCTTGTTTTTTTATGAAAAAATGCCATTTCTGCCTTGTGAAATCTCTAGCACCTTCATTTTTTGTTGATCTTTACCAAGCTTGCAGAGATTGTTAATAGCAATGAAATATTGGACGAGTTCGACAAACAGCCATATCGAATCATTTATGCCGGAGTTTATGGCCCTTGTTTTTGGTAAAATATGCCATTTTATGCCTTGTGAACAGTCTAGCACCTTCATTTATTTTTGATTCATTACCAAACTTACATTGTTAATATCGATGAAACTCAGACAAGTTCGAAAACTAGCCAAAAAGCGAGTGAGTAACAGCTGAGTTATGGCCCTTGATTTGCTGAAAAATGCCTATATTATGCTTTGTGAACACTCTACTACCTTCATTTATTTTTGCCCGCCTTCCCATATCGCTTTGCAAATGTCGGTCTGTCTGACGGTCAGTCGGTCCATCCCGAAGTCTTCACGATAACTAAAGAAAGGCTGGCACTACAAACTCGAAACTTGGCAGGAATGTTTGTGTCATGGTCTAGTTGCATGGTCTAGTTGTGCACCTCCCCTTTTGGGTAGATTCGCATAAGAAATGTGGTTGCCATGGTAACAAGACATATAAAAAAATGTCGGTATGTCGGTCCATCCCAAAATCTTCTTGTCTTTCCGATAACTCAAGACCGCTTTATTTATTTATTTATTTATTTTTGATTTTAAAGCAATTTTTTTAATTTTTATTTATTTTTTTTATTTAATTTTTAATTTTTTTAATTTTTTAATTTTTTTTAATTTTTTTTTTATTTAATATATATATTTTTTTCCCTTGTTGGAATCCGTTTTACATAGAGTTATAGGGAAGAACTTCAAAAAAATATCTCTCTGAAACTACAAGAGATAAAGGTTTAATTTTATTTAATATCAGCATCCTCTACCAAGTTTGTTCAAATGGTGAACCTGGGGTCAAATTTGGGCCCCGTCCCGGGTGTAGCCAGTAGAGCGATACAGGCCCTGTTGGGCCTTTTGTTTTTAATATACAAGTATGTTGTGATGTTTCTATATTTAAACCTACCGGTAAATAACAATATTAATTTAAAAATATTTTATTGAATGAATATTAAGATTAAAGGACAAGGTATGATAAGGGGGTATTTTGGCCCCCAATATATTCAAAATGCAAAAAAATAATATTTACATATAATCTGTTGTGCATATTGAAGTAAACCGATCATATTCTATCTTCAAAATATATTTTTATTTATTTTATTTATCTAGAAGATTTAATAGGGTCTCAAAGAATGGTACTTTTGGTAATTTTGTTATATTTTGTAGATTTTGGACCTTTCTGGGCAAGATATTGATCCTAAAAATATAGAGCGCACCTCTGAGCACACACAGTTTTTTGGCTGATGATGCATCCCTATCAAGTACCTGTTTCAACAAAAAATCAGCTGTGCTCGAGGGCGCGCTCTGTATTTCCAAGACCAAAAACGAATCGAAAACTGATGAAAATGAACAAAAATGTCATTTTTTGAAAGAAAATGCCTTGCTTGTGAGGTTCTTAAACTCATTTAGAGCCTTCAAACGTACTTGTAATGAGTTTTACAGTTCATTTGTAGCTAAATTAGATATTCTAAACTTGTGCATTAAAACTTTCAATATTGGGGGCCAATTTTGTCCCTTATCGTACCTAGTCCTTTGATTCTAATTAAAAAAACAACACATTTATGATTTATTTTCACTCTTTAAACACAAACTATTAAATAATTTTGACATATGGGATACATTATTTTTTGATGAAGAATATGCAAATAAAGCAACCCATATGAAAGCTAAAAAATACCTGCATATATTTTAGGATAACAGTACTGCATTGTGGTGGGGGCATCCGTGGCCGAGTGGTTAGAGTCTCTGACTTGCAATCACTTGCCCCTCACCGCTGTAGGTTCGATCCCTCAGGGGCCTAGGAATCTTTATGTGAGGAAGCTATCCAGCTGGCTTGCGGAACGTCGGTGGTTCTACCCAGGTGGCCGCCCGTGCACGAAAATTGCCCGGAGGGGCACCTGGGGTCTTCCTCCAACAGTGGAAGCTGGAAAGTCGCCATATGACCTTAGCTGTTGGTGCGACAATAAAATCCAATTCAATTCAAAATGCATTGTGGTGTAGTGGTTATAGCGTCTGCCTTGCATTCGGGAGCTCGTGGGTTCGAGTCTCCTGACCGCATCATACCAAAGACTTTAAAAATGGAGTAGTCACTTGTAACCCTTGCCTGACCAGCAAATAATGGGTAGTGCTACGACTGATTGACCAGTGTCAGAATAATGTGACTGGGTGGGTGGGGGTATCATGTCTACTACGGCGTGGTATTCCAGTGTGGCAGCACTATAAAGAAACCATTGAGTTCGCTGCTTCAAGTAGACATATCATCACACAACAACACACAGATAAAAGTCCAGACATTGTGCCTATAATCGTCGGGTAGGACGCCTGTCATAGGTGGAGGGACTATAATCCTTAGAAATACACACACACACTGCCAAATGTTGACCGAAGCATTGTGGTGTAGTGGTTATAGCGTTTGCCTTGCATTCGGGAGGTCGTGGGTTCGAGTCCCCTGACCGCGTCATACCAAAGACTTTAAAAATGGAGTAGTCACTTGTAACCCTTGCCTGACGAGCAAATAACGGGTAGTGCTACGACTGATTGACCAGTGTCAGAATAATGTGACTGGGTGGGTGGGGGTATCATGTCTACTACGGCATGGTATTCCAGTGTGGCAGCACTATAAAGAAACCATTGAGTTCGCTGCTTCAAGTAGACATATCATCACATCACACAACAACACACAGATAAAAGTCCAGACATTGTGCCTATAATCGTCGGGTAGGATGCCTGTCGTAGGTGGAGGGACTATAATCCTTAGAAATACACACACTGCCAAATGTTGTGGTGTAGTGGTTATAGCGTCTGCCTTGCATTCGGGAGCTCGTGGGTTCGAGTCCCCTGACAGCGTCATACCAAAGACTTTAAAAATGGAGTAGTCACTTGTAACACTTGCCTGACGAGCAAATAACGGGTAGTGCTACGACTGATTGACCCGTGTCAGAATAATGTGACTGGGTGGGTGGGGGTATCATGTCTACTACGGCGTGGTATTCCAGTGTGGCAGCACTATAAAGAAACCATTGAGTTCTCTGCTTCAAGTAGACATATCATCACATCACACAACAACACACAGATGAAAGTCCAGACATTGTGCCTATAATCGTCGGGTAGGACGCCTGTCGTAGGTGGAGGAACTATAATCCTTAGAAATATACACACACAAATGATGAAACTCACATCGCGTCAGGTTTACCTGGACGTGTTCGTTGGCAGACGGACTCTAAACCTTAGAACAACACACACACACACAGACACATGATGAAACTCACTAAAATTTCTTGGATTCCATAACTCATTATTATGAAAAAAAATGAAAAAACATTCCATCTCAAAACTTGGCAGTAATGTTTGTGTCATGGTTGTTGAGGGTGGGCATATATGTTTTACAAACCTCTTGTTATTTGATCTTTATCAAAATCACACATATTATTAATTTAAATGAAAGCTCATATGATTTCGAAAACCAGCCAAATGGGATTAGTAACAGCAGAGTTATGGCCCTTGTTTTTCTGGAAAAGCTATATTCTGCCCTGTGAACATTCTAGCACCTTCACTTATTACTTGATATTTAGGAGGCTTGCATGTCAGATTGTTAATAGCAATGAAATCTTTGACGAGTTCGAAAAACAACCAGATCGGATCATTTATGCCGGAGTTATGGCCTTTGTTTCTGCTTAAATATGCCATTTTCTGCCTTGTGAACACTCTAGCACCTTCGTTTATTATTTAATCTTTACTAAACTTACATCAATGAAAACTCTTACAAGTTTTAAAACTAGCCAAAGAAATGAGTAAAAGCAGAGTTATGTCACTTGATTTGCTGAAAAATGCCATATTTGTTATGCCTTGTGATCACTAGCACCTTCATTTATCATTTGATCTTTACCAAACTTGCACTGATTGTTAATATCAATATAAGCTCAGACAAGTTTGAAAACCAGCCAAATGGAATTAGTAACAGCAGAGTTATGCCTCTTGTTTTCTTTTAAAAAGCTATATTCTGCCTAGTGAACACTGTAGCACCTTCATTTATTATTTGATCTTTACCAAACGTACAAAGATTGTTAATATCAATGTAAGCTCAGGCAAGTTTGAAAACCAGCCAAATTGTTTAAGTAACAGCGGAGTTACGGCCCTTTATTTTGTTAAAATTGCTGTATTTTGCCTCATTAAGATGACAGGGCTTTCATTTGACCTTATTTTAATGGAACTCTGCAGGGATGATCAGCACCAAATCTAGTTATGTATATTATAATCGCCGTGTTCCAATTGAATGATTTTTGGCAGATGTATCGCCCTTTAATGGTTTTAAGATTTCAGCAAAACTTTACAGGAAGATCAGTACCAGGCCTAGTGGTGCATATCATCAATATGTTCTGCTTGAATGATTTTTGGCTGAGTTATGGCCCTTTAAAGGTTTTACTACACAAAATTTATCTGGACTATTTCTCTTGAACCCGTTGCTGGATTTCAACAAAACTTTGCAGGGATGATCAGTACCAAGCCTAGTTATGCATGTCATCACCGTATTTTGGTTGAAAGATCTTTGGCGGAGTTATGGCCCTTTAAAGGTTTTAATACACAAATTTTGTCCGACTAGTTCTGGCCGGATTTCAGTGAAACCTTGCAGGGATGATCAGTACCAGTCCTAGTTGAACGATTTTTGCAGAGTTATAGCCCTTTAAAGTTTTTGATACACATACTTTATCCAGACTAGTCTCTTCTGAAATCCTGGCTGAATTTTGGCCTAGTTGTGCCTATCATCGCCGTATTCTGGTTGAATGAGTTATGGCCTAATATACACAAATTTTATCCAGACAGTTTTTCCTGAACCCCTGGCTGGATTTCAGTAAAACTTGGCAGGGAATAATCAGTACCAAGCCTAGTTGTGCATGGTGTTGTTGTGTTCCCCACAAGTTGATGTGAAGATTAAATTTGATGTGGAGATTAAATTTCAATACTCAAGGACTCATTTTAGTAAATGATAATGTGATTTTGATTCTTTCATGTTCATTTTATCAGGTAAGATTCAGTGTGATTAAGTATTTGTTTACCTAAATTTATTCTAAACCTGAAGTGTTTTCATTTTGAATTTTGGCAAAAATTTAGTTTTTATCGTTTAATTCATATACACCACAGGCATTTATACAGTTAACTATTAAAAAATGTAATTTTGCGATGGTATATACTAGTCGTTTAACGGTAGCCATTTTGTTGAATGGTGAAGAGTTAGTGGAGCACTTAAACACGGTCTGTGTTCGTTAAAAAACTGATATATATACTGTCGCGAAAGTCAAAATTTCAGTACTGACTGGTTAACCCGTTTCTAACGCATCTCATCGATTTTTCCCATTGAAACAAAACTAAATGACATCAGTATTTAATAGTCTAAAATGTTTAGAAGATGCTTGCTTCATGGTAAAGTCAAATTAATTTTTGTAATGCACATGCCAAAAATCCTGATGATTAGTGAATGTTCAAATATTGACATGCGGGAGCCTCAAGCAATATATTTTTCGGGGGCATATAGTAGTCACACCATCCGTCAGTTAGTCAGTACGTTCATCCATAATGTTGTATCTGGTCCATAACTCTGTCATTCATGAACTGATTTTCAAATAACCTGGCACAAGTGCTCACCACTACAAGACAACGTGTCTCGCACAAAATCAAGGTCCGTGGCTCCAAGGTCAAGGTCATACTTGGAGATCAAAGGTAAAAAAGAAGTGCTTTCGTGTCCGGTCAATAACTCTGACATCATGGATGGATTTTCAAATAACAAGACGACTTGTCGTGCACAAAATCCAGGTCCGTGGCTTCAAGGTCAAGGTCACACTTAGAGGTCAAAGTTCAAAAAGAAGTGCTTTCGTGTCCGGTCAATATCTCTGACATTCATAGACGGATTTTTAAATGACTTGGCACAAATGCTCACCACAACAAGACGACGTGTCACGCACAAAATCCAGACTCCAAGGTCAAGGTCACACTTAGAGGTCAAAGGTCAAAACCACTTCGGGGGTATTTGGCTCTTACAATGACATTTCTTGTTTTGTTTTTTTGAGCCTAAACCATTCCATTTATGTTATAAAGGGGTGTTTTGGAGAAATGACGAGCTGCTTGACATTGTAAACCCTGATCAGCCTGCGAGTTACTCGCAGGCTGATCTGGATTAACAATGGAAGCAAGGGTTATTGTAGTCGTCCTTAGCAGGCTATGGGTTAATGGCTGGAATAGTAAAGACACTGAGTTTGAAACCTTCTCACCTCTCACCTCTCACTGCTCATTGCTCACCTCTCACCACTCACCTCCCACCTCACATCTCACCTCTCGCCTCTCACCTCTTACCGCTGCAGGTTCAAAACCATCTGAGGGCTCGACTTGTAAGTGAGAAAGTGTGGATTCTTACAGATGGCAGGCCCTGGGGTATACAGTACTGATTCTACGCAGAAAAAAGTGGGTTGTCTGCCTCCACCACAAAAAATTAACCATCATAATTATATAGTTTAAACATATTTATTTTACATTGATTGCGAAACAAGTTCTTGCAACGTAGATTAATCACTCTCGATGGCTTCCTGGGTAGAACCAGTACTAAGCAATGTGGATTAATTATCTTGCTCAACGATAAATAACATGTATGCGGCGAGGATCGAACCCACAACCTCTCGATCTGGAATTCGGCGCTCTACCACTGGACCACGCACTCCACATCATAATGTTATAGCCTTAAATGTGCTGAAAATGATGTAAAACACCATTCTGCCAACCAAGCATTTTTCATCTTCAAGTAAATGCATTTATTTTGTGCGTTGGCATCTTTTTCAGGAAATTATTTGAAGAATAAATAATTGAAATGATTGCAATATAATCAAAGGTAATACCTTCCTAAAAAATGTGAACAGTATTATCAGGTTATGTAATCTTCAGATTTAGAAGCATAAACATTTAATCTTTTTCCTAACAAATAATTAGTTATTTAATACTGCTATTGCTATGATAAAACTTGGAAACAAAATGCAATTGATAGCGTCTATAATGTCTAGGATTTCTGTTAATTGCCTTTGTAACAATTAATAGGCACTAAAACACCTGCCTGCACACCTATATAAATTACATTGAGAAATAAATCTGGGGTTTCTTATCATATTGGTTAAAATGCAAGATTATTGTTATTTTTATCAGTGAAAAACTATAGGATTCCGGCAGGTTGAATTGAATTGAATGTTGTTTAACGGCTCATCAACACAGTATAGGTTATTTAGAGCTGCCCCAGAGAGAGGGGAAGGATACATAGGAATCCGGGAACCGTGCTCTACGCTTACTGCAGGTTGAAGTGAAGTGGGAGCTATACAGGAGTATATAGGAATCAGGCTGTCCATAACATCCCTTCACATATCACATTTTTAGATTATGGGATGTTGAGTTGTCAATTGTCCGTCATTAATTTTTGCCTTGTTAAGACAAGAGAGCCTTCATTTTTCATCCAGTCTTAACCAAACTTTACCAGACTGTTAATATCAATGACAGCTCGGACAAATTCAAAAAACCAACCTGGTCGGACTAGTAACAGTGGAGTTAAGGCCCTTGATTTAGTTAAAAGCGCTGTATTTTGCCTTCTTATGACGATAGGGCATTCATTTTTTATCCATTCTTTACTAAACTTTACCACATTGTTAATATCAATAAAAGCTCGGACAAGTTCGAAAACCAGCCAGATCGAACAAGTAACAGCGGAGTTATGGTCCTTGATTTAGTTAAAAATGCTATATTGCTATATTTTGCCTCATTAAGATGATAGGGCCTTCATTTTTCATCCTATCTTTACCAAACTTTATCAGATTGTTAATGTCATTGAAAGCTCGAACAAGTTCGAAGCCAGCCATATTGGACAAGTAACAGTGGAGTTATGGTCCTTGATTTAGTTAAAAATGCTATATTTTGCCTCGTTAAGACGATAGGGGCTTCAGTGTTCATCCGATCTATACCAAACTGTATCAGATTGTTAATATCAATAAAAGCTTGGACAAGTTTGAAAACCATTCATATCAGACCAGTAACAGTGGAGTTATGGCCCTTGATTTAGTTAAAAATGCTATATTTTGCATCGCTAAGACGATAGGGCCTTCATTTTTCATCGTATCTTTACCAAACTTTACCACATTGTTAATATCAATGGAAGCTCAAAAAATTTGAAAACCAGCCATATCGAACTAGTAACAGCGGAGTTTAATATGGCCCTTAATTTAGTTCAAAATGCTATATTTTGCCTCGTTAAGACGATAGGGCCTTCATTGTTCATAAGATCTTTACCAAACTTTATCAGACCGTTAATAACAATGAAAGCTCAGACAAGTTCGAAAACCATTCATATCGGACGAGTAACAGCGGAGTTATGGCCCTTGATTTAGTTCAAAATGCTATATATATTTTGCCTCGTTAAGACGATAGGGCCTTCATTTTTCATCCGATCTTTACCAAACTTTAGCAGATTGTTAATGTTAATGAAAGCTCTGTCAGTTCCGAAAACCAGCCAGATCGAACCAGTAACAGCGGAGTTATGGCCCTTGATTTTGTTAAAAATGCTATAATTTTCCTCATACAATAGGGCCTTCATTTTGCATCTGATCTTTGCCAAACTTTGCCAGATTTTATCACTTTTTAGCTCTACTGGCCGAAGGCCAGCAGAGCTTATGGGATGCCGAGTTGTCCGGCGTCCGTCCGTCCGTCCGTCCGTCCGTCCGTCCGTCCGTCCGTCGTTAACTTTTGTCTCGTTAAGACGATAGGGCCTTCATTTTTCATCCGATCTTAACCAAACTTTAACAGGTTGTTAATATCAATAAAAGCTCAGATGAGTTCGAAAACCAGCCAGATCGGGCAAGTAACAACTGAGTTATGGCCCTTGATTTAGTTAAAAATGCTATATTGCTATATTTTGCCTCGTTAAGACGATAGGGCCTTCATTTTTCATCCGATCTTAACCAAACTTTAACAGGTTGTTAATATCAATAAAAGCTCAGATGAGTTCGAAAACCAGCCAGATCGGGCAAGTAACAACTGAGTTATGGCCCTTGATTTAGTTAAAAATGCTATATTGCTATATTTTGCCACGTTAATACGATAGGGGCTTCATTGTTCATCCGATCTTACTAAACTTTATCAGATTGTTAATGTCGTTGAAAGCTCGAACAAGTTTGAAAACCAGCCATATCGGACCAGTAAGAGCGGAGTTATGGCCCTTGATTTAGTTCAAAATGCTATATATATTTTGCCTCGTTAAGACGATAGGGCCTTCATTTTTCATCCGATCTTTACCAAACTTTAGCAGGTTGTTAATGTTAATGAAAGCTCTGTCAATTCCGAAAACCAGCCAGATCGAACCATATTATATATTTTGCCTCGTTAAGACGATAGGGGCTTCATTGTTCCGATCCTTACCAAACTTTATCAGATTGTTAATATCAATGAAAGCTTGGACAAGTTCGAAAACCATTCATATCGGACCAGTATCAGCGGAGTTATGGTCCTTGATTTATTTCAAAATGCTATATTTTGTTTTGTTAAGGCGGTAGGGCCTTCATTTTTCATCCGATCTTTACCAACCATTATCAGATTGTTAATGTCAATGAAAGCTCGGTCAGGTTCGAAAACTAGCCAGATCGGACCAGTAACAGCGAAGTTATGGCCCTTAATTTTGTTAAAAAATGCTATAATTTGCCTCGTCATACGATAGGGCCTTCATTTTGCATCTGATCTTTGCCAAACTTTACCAGATTTGATGACTTTCTTTTTTATATTATTATTTATTTATTTTTTTTAATATTTTTTTTTTTTTTTTTTCCTATTTTTTTTAATATTTTTTTTTCTTTTATTGATTTATTTTTTCATAATTTTTTTATTTATTTTTTTTTTTTTTTTTTGAATATTTTTTTTTTTTTTTGAATATTTTTATTGTCTCTTCTGGCCAAGTTCGAAAACCAGCCAGATCGGACCAGTAATGGCAGAGTTATAGCTCTTGATTTAGTTAAAAATGCTATATTTTGCCTCTTTAAGATGATAGTCACTCGCTTCATTGATGTTATAAGAGCCATATTAGCAAGTAGAGCGTCCACAGGCCCTCTTGGGCCTCTTGTTTTTTAATATTATTATTTTTTTTATTTTTTTTTTTTTATTTTTTTTTTTTTTTAGCTCTATGTTGGACCAGTCAGACCAGTAACAGAGGAGTTATGGCTCCTGATTTAGTTATGCTATATTTTGCCTCGTTAATACGGTAGGGCCTTCATTTATCATATGATCTTTACCAAACTTTACCAGATTCTTTAGTTATGGCCCTTGATTGAGTTAAAAAGCTGTTTTTTGCCCGAAACTTTCAAAAAAACGTAAATGGCAGTCACTCGCTTCATTGATGTTATAAGAGCCATGTTATCCAGTAGAGCATCCACAGGCCCTCTCGGGCCTCTTGTTATACTCTACCTTGGCCTTTAAATAGTTCTTTGTTATAAATCTGGGTAAAAAATACTGATATGGCCATCTGCCCTGCCCTACTTCTGTAACAATGATCCATTGTCCAGAGATGATTGCCCCACTTATCAACAAAGTTGAATGTTTACACACATCTACAAACAGGGAAAGTGATTGAACTATGTCAATCTGAATGATATCTCTGAAAAAACTGTTGAAACAAGAGATCTGACTGGAATAAACAACAGAGATAAGGGCTCCATCAGATACAATTTGTAAGGAGATGATATGGGTAATTTTATAGATAGAAAAGCCATTAGGGAAATGATAGAGTGAACACAGGTTACCTGTCATTTCAGTTTTTAGCTCTACTGGCCAAAGCCCAGCAGAGCTTGTGGGATGCCGAGTTGTCCATCGTCCATCCGACGTCCGTCGTTAACTTTTGTCTCGTTAAGACGATATATCTTGGTAATTGAAGACACTTTATAAAAAAAACTATTTTGATACTGCCATATCTGACACACAATTCTTGTCTTATCGCATATCACACCACCCCAACTCCCCACTGGCCCTCTTGGGCCTCTTGTTTATACTCAGTAAAAGTGTATGGAAACATTGATACACCCTAGGCTGTGTGCGTGTGTGTGGTTCTAAGGATTATAGTCCCTCCACCTTTTAACCAATAGTACCACCTAAAGGTATAGGTACAATAGTTAGTCAAGGCCGGCCAAGACGGTATCTGGCATAATTATGTCTTACTTGCAGATATCGGTCCGGGCAGATTTAATAGGCTGATTAAATCAGCCACAAGTGATTAGCTGAATTTATTCGCATGTTTTTTCACGCACTTGAAGTCAACGTTTGCGTGATGTCATGTCACTTGCTGCTTCTCATAAGTTTAAAATAAGAAATTAATATTAAATTGAACATAGTCTCATAGAATCTCTCAAAATCTTGCCAAAATCACCTCCAACCTTAGGGGCGTGCCAAAATCGCCTCCAACCTTAGGGGCGTGCCAAAATTGCCTCCAACCTTAGGGGCGTGCCAAAATCGCCTCCAACCTTAGGGGCGTGCCAAAATCGCCTCCAACCTTAGGGGCGTGCCAAAATCGCCTCCAACCTTAGGGGCGTGCCAAAATCGCCTCCAACCTTAGGGGCGTGCCAAAATCGCCTCCAACCTTAGGGGCATGCCAAAATCGCCTCCAACCTTAGGGGCGTGCCAAAATCGCCTCCAACCTTAGGGGCGATTTTAAACTTCCTTTTTTCCTCAAGTCCTGGTTCTGAATCCGCGTAGCATACTGTAGCGAAGAATTCAGAAGCGGGCCATGTGACCGAGGCTAGTACAATAGTCTGGACTAGCTGTCTACACCCTGGGCTCATTATTATCACTTGTGCTCAAGTTTGTAGTACCTCCACCTGTTTAATGCATGATAGATGATCAGACATGTACATGTATCAAATTCATGTTTGCCAGGATGTTTCTTCACTGCTGTCAGTTTGAATTGTTGGCTCATCAACACATTGATGAGGTCAGTGTATTAGATAGAAATACAATACCATGGCCCCGCACAGTGTTAGAGTAACACACTAACCACTGGGCCACCGTGGCCCCGCACAATGTTAGAGTTACACGCTAACCACTGGGCCACCGTGGCCCTGCACAATGTTAGTGTAACAAGCTAACTACTGGGCCACCATGGCCCCCGCACAATATTAGAGTCTGACACACAAACTACTGGCCGGCGCACAATGTTAGAGTCTAACAACCTAACCACTGGGCAACCGTGGGCCCCGCACAATGTTAGAGTCTAACAATCTAACCACTGGGCCACCGAGGCCCTGCACAATGTTAGAGTAACACGCTAACCACTAGTCCACCGTGGCCCCGCACAATGTTAGAGTAACACGCTAACCACTGGGCCACCTTTAATGCATGATAGATGATCAGACATGTATATGTATCAAATTCATGTTTGCCAGGATGTTTCTTCACTGCTGTCAGTTTGAATTGTTGGCTCATCAACACATTGATGAGGTCAGTGTATTAGATAGAAATGCAAGACTTGGTTGTGAAAATCTGCAAACAGGGTGTAGAGTATTTTGCTAACTAATGCTAAGAGCCAATTCGCGCCAAGTTGGTGTCTCTGGGGCAATTTATTTTTACAGATAAATGTGAAAAAGGTACATTTTTCTTCTATAAATGTATAAAAAACATAACAATATTGGGAAAGTAAGAGTTTGGAAGTGTTGTTTGCAGAAGAAAGAAACCTGTTTTTTTTACCCCACCCACTCCTCCAAATATTGGCCGCGATTTTTCAGAAACGGCCATGCAAAAGACATCTACACAGTTGGCTGGCTAATACGCTGGTTGAGGTTATTTTGAGCCACCCCAGAGAGGTGAAGGATACATATATAGGAATCTGGAAATTGTGCCCTCCTTTTACTATCAAAAGATTCCTATAGTTCTGGCCCTCTTGGGCCTCTTGTTTATACTCAGTAAAAGTGTATGGAAACATTGATACACCCTAGGATGTGTGCGTGTGTGTGGTTCTAAGGATTATAGTCCCTCCACCTTTTAACCAATTATTATAGTACCACCTAAAGGTATAGGTACAATAGTTAATACTCCAAGGATAGACTTCAATACAATGAACATTCACATCCGATATATGAGCAAAGGGAAGTATCTAGCCCAAGGCAACACCAAAGGAACCAAGTTGCGATGGTGAGTCTCAAACTCGTGATCTCCGGATTCAGAGTCTAACACACTTACCACTGGCCCCCGCACAATGTTAGAGTGACACGCTAACCACTGGGCCACCGTGGCTCCGCACAATATTAGAGTAACACGCTAACCACTGGGCCACCATGGCCCCGCACAGTGTTAGAGTAACACACTAACCACTGGGTCACCGTGGACCCGCACAATGTTAGAGTAACACGCTAACCACTGGGCCACCGTGGCCCTGCACAATGTTAGTGTAACATGCTAACTACTGGGCCACCATGGCCCCCGCACAATATTAGAGTCTGACACACAAACTACTGGCCGGCGCACAATGTTAGAGTCTAACAACCTAACCACTGGGCAACCGTGGGCCCCGCACAATGTTAGAGTCTAACAATCTAACCACTGGGCCACCGTGGCCCTGCACAATGTTAGAGTAACACGCTAACCACTAGTCCACCGTGGCCCCGCACAATGTTAGAGTAACACGCTAACCACTGGGCCACCGTGGCCCTGCACAATGTTAGAGTAACACGCTAACCACTGGGCCACCATGGCCCCCGCACAGTGTTAGAGTAACACGCTAACCACTGGGCCACCGTGGCCCCCGCACAGTGTTAGAGTAACACGCTCACCACTGGGCCACCATGGCCCCCGCACAGTGTTAGAGTAAACACGCTAACCACTGGGCCACCGTGGCCCCCGCATAGTGTTAAGAGTAACACGCTAACCACTGGGCCACCATGGCCCCCGCACAATGTTAGAGTAACACGCTAACCACTGGGCCACCATGGCCCCCGCACAATATTAGAGTCTAACAACCTAACCACTGGACCACCGTGGCCCCCGCACAATGTTAGAGTGACACACTAACCACTGGGCCACCATGACCCCCACACAATATTAGAGTATAAAAACAAAACCACTGGGCCGCCATGGCCCCGCACAATTTTAGAGTAACACGCTGAACCACTGGGCCACCGTGGCCCCGCACTATGTTAGAGTAACACGCTAACCACTGGGCCACCGTGGCCCCGCACAATGTTAGAGTAACACGCTAACCACTGGGCCACCATGGCCCTCGCACAATATATGAGTCTAACAATCTAACCACTGGGCCACCGTGGCCCCCGCACAATGTTAGAGTGACACGCTAACCACTGGGCCACCGTGGCCCCACAAAGTGTTAGAGTAACACGCTAACCACTGGGCCACCATAGCCCTGCACAATGTTAGAGTAACACGCTAACCACTGGCCCACTGTGGCCCCCGCACAATGTTAGAGTAACACGCTAACCACTGGGCCAACATGGCCCCGCACAATGTTAGAGTAACACGCTTAAACCACTGGGCCAACATGGCCTCGCACAATGTTAGAGTAACACGCTAACCACTGGGCCACCGTGGTCCCCGCGCAATGTTAGAGTAACACGCTAACCACTAGGCCACCGTGGCCCCCGCACAATGTTAGAGTAACACGCAAACCACTGGGCCACCATGGCCCCCGCACAATGTTCGAGTCTAACATGCTAACCACTGGGCCACCATGGCCCCGCACAATGTGAGAGTCTAACACACTAACTACTGGGCCACTGTGGCCCCGCACAATGTTAGAGTCTAACAACCTAACCTCTGGGCCACCGTGGCCCCGCACAATGTTGTCAAGACAAACTGCAGGATTGGTTGTTTTGCTTATGTATATCATTGTAACCAAGAACTTCATTAAAGCTGTAGAATGCTTCTTGCTCTGACAGTAAAGATGCTGCATCTACAACGTTCTCGCCTCTCACTGCTGCGGGTTTGAATCCTACTGGGAGCAATCACTTGTCAAGTGAGTGTCGATTTTTACAGACGGTGGGAGGTGTACAGTACTCAGGTTCTACCCAGGAAAAATGGCCTCTACCACCAAAAAATGGGCAGTCATATAAGGCTTACATGTGATAAAAATGGTGTAAAACACTACTGAACAAATCATGAAAACTGTATACTGAAAGATAAGGCTACACATCATTTGGGTTAGCATGTAATAAAACTTTATTCCCAAATTTGCCATAAAAATGATTAAACCTTTGTTCAGATTAAAGATAAAAGCTTGAAAAAGTTTTTATGATAAGTAGAAGAACTTTTTGTGTGAAAATGTTTTGTGGCTGTATTTTATATCTGATCAATCTTACCATGAAAGTATTTTTAAGACAATAGATTTTATCAACTGATAAAACAACTTCCTGTTTGAGAATTTTCTCACAATATAAATGGCGGTGTTTTATGATAAACAAGAGGCACAAATGGATCGAAAGTGTGGGTGAAACAAGTTTTTTATGAGTAGAATCACTGTTTGTGTGAAAGTGTTTGTGTTTTATATCTCATGAGAGTGTTTTTATTAATAATTAAACATCTTCCTTTTTATGAATATATATAGTTACACTCAGTATAAATGGCATCTAGAACATGTTCTTTCTAGTAAACAAGAGGTCCAAATGGACCTGAAGCGCTCACCTTATAGAAATGCTACCAGTTGAATACAATTCAATTCAATTCAAATTCTTTATTCGGCACAAACATTACAATGTTTTTCGCCAATACAATACGGGTGATTACCTTGGTGAATACCATTCATACGGGTGATTACCTTTCATACTGGTAAATACCATTCATACGGGTGATTACCATTCATACTGGTGAATACCATTCATATGGGTGATTACCATTCATACTGGTGAATATCATTCATACGGGTGATTACCATTCATACGGGTGATTACCATTCATACTGGTGATTACCATTCATACGGGTGATTACCATTCATACGGGTGATTACCTTTCATACGGGTGAATACCATTCATACTGGTGATTACCTTTCATACTGGTGAATACCATTCATACGGGTGATTACCATTCATACGGGTGATTACCATTCATACGGGTGAATACCTTTCATTCTGGTGAATACCATTCATATGGGTGATTACCATTCATACTGGTGATTACCATTCATATGGGTGAATACCATTCATACTGGTGATTACCATTCATACGGGTGAATACCATTCATACTGGTGATTACCTTTCATACTGGTGAATACCATTCATATGGGTGATTACCATTCATACTGGTGAATACCATTCATACTGGTGATTACCATTCATACGGGTGAATACCATTCATACTGGTGATTACCTTTCATACTGGTGAATACCATTCATATGGGTGATTACCATTCATACTGGTGAATACCATTCATACTGGTGAATACCTTTCATACGGGTGAATACCATTCATACTAGTGATTACCTTTCATACTGGTGAATACCATTCATATGGGTGATTACCATTCATACTGGTGATTACCATTCATACGGGTGAATACCATTCATACTGGTGATTACCTTTCATACTGGTGAATACCATTCATATGGGTGATTACCATTCATACTGGTGAATACCATTCATACTGGTGATTACCATTCATACGGGTGAATACCATTCATACTGGTGATTACCTTTCATACTGGTGAATACCATTCATACTGGTGAATACCATTCATACGGGTGATTACCTTTCATACGGGTGAATACCATTCATACGGGTGATTACCATTCATACGGGTGAATACCATTCATACGGGTGATTACCATTCATACGGGTGATTACCATTCATACGGGTGATTACCATTCATACGGGTGAATACCATTCATACGGGTGATTACCTTTCATACGGGTGATTACCTTTCATACTGGTGAATACCATTCATACTGGTGATTACCATTCATACGGGTGATTACCATTCATACTGGTGATTACCATTCATACTGGTGAATACCATTCAATACAATGAGTAGAGAATGTGGTAAATGAAGCTTTTCATTAAGCGCTAATAAAATTGTGTTTTTCCTTTGTTGTTGTACATGAATGGTATATTGTTTGTAATCTTTAAATGTATCTCTGAAAGTAAATTTAAATTCATGTTGATTTATTGATATATGTCAGAATTAAAAAAAAAAGATCATAAGCCCTATGATACTTTTTTTTTTTAATTCTGACATAGCATAAGATCAACAGAACTTCAGTAAAACTGTACACTTGAAAGATAAGGATACATTTAGGTTAGCACGTAATAAAACTTTATTCCCCAATATGCCATAAAAATCGTTCAGATTAAAGATTAATTTAAAAGCTTGAAAAAGGTTTTTATGATGAGTAGAAGCACTTTTTGTGTGAAAATGTTTTGTGGCTGTATTTTACATCTGATCAAGGGCTGATGGTGAAAGTGTTTTCGACAACAGATTTGATCAACACTATAAAACAACTTCCTTTCTATGAATAGTTACGCTCATATATCAATTGCCATACCAAGAGGTCCAAATGGATTTGAAGCTTAGTGAACGAAGGATTTTATGAGTTGAAACATTTTTTGTGTGAAAATGTTTTGTGGCATTAATTTAGATCTGATCAAGCTTACCATGAAAGTGTTTTAGACAATAGATTTTATCATCGCTAAAACATCTTCCTTTTTATGAATAGTTACTCTCAATATAAATGGTAGTGTTTCATGATAAACAAGAGGCCCAAATGGATCTGAAGTGTGGGTGAAACAAGTTTTTTTATGAGTAGAACCACTTTTTGTGTGAAAATGTTTTGTGTTTTTATATCTGTGAAATGTTTTTATCAATGCTTAAACATCTTCATTTTTATGTATATATATATATATATATATAGTTACACTCAGTATAAATGGCAGCTAGAACATGTTCTTTATAGTAAACAAGAGGTCCAAATGGACCTAAAGCGCTCACCTTATAGAAATAGTACCAGTTGAATACAATCCAATTCAATTCTTTTTTTGGCACAAACATTACAATGTTTTTCGCCCATACAATACAGTATGAAACTTCACGGAATGCTGATCTAGTTATCAACACCTGCTATATTGTATTTTACTTTGTAATGTTAAATCTGTAGCTGCCCCATTTAAATGATCATAAGATTTCAGAGAAGTTCGACAATGAGCCATTTCTCAGGTGAGCGCTCTAGGTCCATCATGGCCCTCTTGTTTTTGAAGTAAGGTGAATGTTATTAGATGTGTTGCGATATGGCATTTCGGTGAATAGTGCTGCTGCATGAGAAGCCACCATTAATGTGTGTGTCAAAGTGCTGTATAAGTGAAACATATTATTTTGTTGAATTGTTGTTTGATCATGACATTCCCTTTTCATGTCTTCACCAAACATTGCATGTCTCCAACACTTAAAGTTCTCCGGCCATGTTTTGTTTCATGAACATGTTTATGTTTATTTAAATCTAAATCAATACACAACAATAGATATTTACAATTCACACGTTGCAATATTTGTGAAAAGCGAGAATAAAATTTTATTTGATGACATAGAAAACTTTGAACAGGTAAATTAATCCACAGGTGCAAGACACTTTCCCTTAGCCTCGTCCGTCGGATGGGGACGTAAACCGGGCGGTCCCGTGTATCGGTCTATCCCCCGAGCACGTTAAAGAACCATAGGAATCTATTCGATAATAAGAGTAGGGCACGGTTCCCGGATTCCTATGTATCCTTCCCCTCTCTCTGGGGCGGCTCTAAATAACCTATACTGTGTTGATGAGCCGTTAAACAACATTCAATTCAATTCAATTCAATTAATCCACAGGTAAATGTATTTATCAATTATCTGGCAATAGTGCAGCTATACAATTCAGATTTATCTCATTTTCCCCGTGCAGTCACGCAGAGGTACAAGTAGTATCTACATCATGCAAATGTAATACTTATTTTTACATACATTACTTAATTTAGTAGCGGTTTTCAATGTATGTTTCTCTCCGAGACTATCAAGAAATGTTCATATGAGAGTTAAATTTGTTAATTGATAATACTACAAAAAGGGTGGCCATTCATCTTTAATGACTGAATGCCTGGTCATGAGCCATACATTCTGGCATATCAAGGCCACCGAAGGCTGCACACTTGCTACTGACAGCACTCACCTTGTGTTTTCTGCAGAGAATTTTGTACAGATAAGACAGACCTTGGTTGATATAGGTTGGGATATAAAAATAGCTATAGTGCAATGTTCAGTATAAGGTGCCATAATATGTAGGGTAAACAGATCTACAGTAAACATACAATAATTAAACCAGGAGGTATGGTTTACAGTTGAGGTGATTTTGGGTATGATATTGGGTGTGATATCATAGGTTCCAGCGAGACTGGTGTCAGGTGGGTATATCATATATTCAAAAGTGGTACATTCTATAAATTCATTATACCACTGGGAGCTCAACTTGTTTGTGAGAAGGTGTCGAGGAATACAGTACTGATTCTACCAAGGTCTGTATGCCTCAACCACAAAAACTGGACCATCATACATAGCCTAAAATGTGCTGAAAAATGACGTTAAAATGCCAAACAAACAAATTAATTATATACAGTATCCAATCTATTGCAGTGACTGATCTGGCACTTTTTCATTGTAATCCATAACAACAAATGGACATTCCTTACTGAGAAATAGGAAACAAAAAATTTGACCGCGCTCATTTACAAATCGTTAATTAATGCATGTACATTATATAACATTCAGTGCAACCATCCTAATGATATATAACATTCTTGTACCATATATAGCTCTAATGGTTTTCCTTTGTTCCTGCTTATGATATAATTTTCATAAACCTGAAGGCCTAAGCCTAGACCGTGCAATAACTGCCGGTATATTTCAGTCGTGCTATAACTGACAGATTTGGCATGCAGTTATACCATGGTATACCAAATGACCCTTTTTAAAGGGCGTTCCTTTGCGAGTTAAATAACAGGAAATAGTGAAAACAAGAGTACCAACATTGATTTTTATTAAGGATCAAATCAGCTTTTACATGAAATAATTGTTCGTTTTTTAAAATCCAATTTATATGAAATGATTGCTTGTTATAAGCCGATAATCCTCCTAATTCAACATGTACCAAACACAAACATGATTTTGTTTGCAAGTAAAATCTGTTAATTGTGGAAACATACGCAAAAAGAACATTTTATCAAACTTCTCTGAATCATAACAGTCAGTTTCAAATGATAAATTCAAGATAATTATAGTTTATTCTTGAAAGTACACTATTTAAAGTCAAATAGTTTTTAAACTTTTAACACACTTTAAAACCATAAGTTAAATGTACATCCTATCCTGTAAACTGAACATTTCTTGAAGTCGATGTAAAATCCTTAAGAAACGCAGGGGTATCTGGCTCTTCATTTTCCTTGGAACCGGTCTGAGATTTGGTCCCGTGTATGCTCGAAATATCATTCAATATCCCATCACCAGCGAGCTGAACATACTGCTGAATGCTTTTAAGATCAGCTTTTTCAAGGTTTTCAATTTTAGAAAATTTACTAACATTTTGTTCACAGTTTTCCCTTTCGGAAACGTGGGGCTGGCGTGGCGCAGTCGGTAGCGCGGCGGATTTGTAACCGGAGGCCCCGGGTTCAATCCTCCGTGGTGCCACTGAGTTCCGTCGGTGTGTTCTTGGGCAAGACACTTTTCCTTAGCCTCGTCCGTCGGATGGGGACGTAAACCGGGCGGTCCCGTGTATCGGTCTATCCTCCGAGCACGTTAAAGAACCATAGGAATCTATTTGATAATAAGAGTAGGGCAGGTTCCCGGATTCCTATGTATCCTTCCCCTCTCTCTGGGGCGGCTCTAAATAACCTGTACTGTGTTGATGAGCCGTTAAACAACATTCAATTCCTTTCGGAAACACTAGTTTCACTCACTGGGTTTAAGACAGTTGATGTCCGCTTGCGTACACTGTCATCGGATCTGTGACCGGTCCTGGACATGATTTCCTGTTCGTCAATGTTAGCGTCATACAAACTGGAAGCACATGTTCGTTTGCCGCTGTGATTGGTAAAGTTACCTTTAATATCTCTCGAGTTCAGCTATCCGTTTCATGAATTTATCCAACTTGTTGACGCCGACCGGTTGATCCGAATATCTGACGGATTCTCCGTCCAGAGACCGTCGGTAGAATCGGCCTTCGTTTCCTAACGCCTGTAGATACAACTCGAAAAATGTTGCCAGGCAACGTGGTCCTGAAAGAAGAACACACCGATTTAGTACAAACTGTAAACAGGGTGTAACTGTACGGTTACAACTACAGATCAGATGCTTCAAAAGTCCGCAATACTAGCAGTCTTGAAAATTCAGTACAAATACAGTCAAACCTGTATTAAGAGATCACTAAAGGGGAGAGAAAAATGGTCTCTAAACACAGGTGGTTTCTAAACACAAGTGGTCTCTTAATACAGTTGCATTTTAATTTAAAACAATACAATTGGGAACTGAAACGGTGTTCTCTTAAAGCAGATGGTCTCTTAATAGAAGTGGTCTCTTGATCAGGTTTGATTGTAAAAGGTAACATGCATGATGTGACTGTACACTAAACGAAACTCGTATCTATTAAATGGAATGTACAATTGTGACAAAATATCGTTTGAAAATTCATCAATATATTTTTAACAGATTCATCAAATAAAATTGAAAAAAAGGTCAATTTGATAATCAGACCACATTCTGTCACCGCTTTAAAGAACGTGTTAAAACTTTCAGGAGCAAATTATGGTGTAATTTTGTTATCTATATTCTCGCTAAATGCGTACTGTATGCATTTTGAAAGGGACACACGGCAATCTTGATTACATTTTGTTTTAAAACTCGCGGCGTCCGGTTAGACTTTTCGAGATAACATGCATTTTGTAATAATATTAATTATAAGAATAGTTCAGAGAAAACATTGAGTTTGCATATTACTGGTAATTATATTGCATCAATAATAAAAGAATCAAGGTTGCGGCTTTTGTGTAATAAATGTGACAGTTAAGTAAATGTGACATTTAAGATAACTTATCGTATAAATCGCATATACTCGAAAAAGTGTGCTATAAATATTACATATAGACTGTGAGGGCAACCATTCTACATTCAGTATTGCGAGTTCTGAAACACGTGGAAAAAGGTGAAAGAATGATCAAAATCAGATAATAAACAAAGAAAATATGACCATTTGAAGGTTATTCTAAAATGGGTATGGGAGAGCCATTTTGAGAAATAATGACATCATAGTTAATTAACACACTGGTAGATATCATTTAAAGCAAAGCAAATCCCTGCAAATGAATGTTAAATCCTTTACTATAGCCATATAAAGTGCATTATACTTTAGTGTACTTATTTTGCATACCTTTGGTGTGATTTTCTCCCTTTATATCAGTCAATTAACATATTGCAAATATTCCATATATGGTAATGTAGAACTGTGATGTCATAGTTGTCAAAATGGCGGATTCCATATCCTATTATAGAGAAGCTTCAAATAGTCATATCTTCTTTGTTTGTCATCCGATTTTGATAATTATTTTACCCTTGAACAGTTTATTTTTAGCTCAGAGCTCAGAGCTTAGGCGATGGCAAGTTGTCCGTCGTCCGTTAACTTTTGTCTTGTTTACGCAATAGGGACTTCATTATTACTCGTAGCTTTACAAAACTTTACCAGTGTCTTTATATCAATGAAAGCTCGGGCGATTTTGAAAACAAGCAAGATCGGATTAGTAACACCAGAGTTACGGCCCTTGTTTTGCTGAAAAATGCCATATTAAGCCTTGTTTATACTCTAGCACCTTTATTTTGTATTTGATCTTTACGAAACATAACCAGTGTATTTATATCAATAGAAACTTGCATGATTTTGAAAACCTGCCAGATCGGATTAGTAACACCAGAGTTATGGCCCTTGTTTTGCTGAAAAATGCCATATTAAATCTTGTTTACACTCTAGCACCTTCATTTTGCATTTGATCTTTACGAAACTTTGTCAGTGTATGTACATTAATGGAAGCTCGGATGGGTTCGAAAGCCAGCCAGATCAGATTAGTAACACAATAGTTATGGGCCTTGTTTTGCTGAAAAATGCGATATTAAGCCTTGTTTACACTCTTATATAGCACCTTCATTTATTATCAACTACCTATCATTTATTTGATCTTTACCAAATTTTGCCAGATTGTTAATATCAATGAAAGCTCGGACAAGTTTGAAAACCAGCCAGACTGGAATAGTTTAACCGGAGTTATGGCCCTTGATTTGCTGAAAAACACCATATTCTGACTTGTTAACACTCTAACACCTTCATTTATTAATCCAGACTAGTTCTCCTGAACCTCTGGCCGGATTTAAGAGAAACATTGCAGGGATGATCAGTACCATGCCTAGTTGTGCATATCGTCACTGTGTTCCAGTTGAAAGAATTTTGGTGGAGTTATGGCCCTTTACACAGGTTTTAATACACAAACTTTGTCCGGACTAGTGCTGCTGAACCCTTGATCGAATTTCAACGAAACTTGGCAAGGATGATCCGTATCAAGCCTAGTTATGCATGTCATCGCTGTGTTCTAGTTGAATGATTTTTGGTGGCCCTTTAAAGGTTTAAATACACTAACTTTGTACAGACTAGTTCTCCTGAAACCCTGGCTGGATTTGAACGAAACTTGGCAGGAATGATCAGTACCAAGCCTAGTTGCGCATGTTCTGGTTTAATCATTTTTGACAGAGTTATGGCCCCTTATACACAAACTTTATCCAGACTAGTTTCCCCGAACCTCTGGTCGGATTTCAATGAAACATGGCAGGAATGATCAGTACCAAGCCTTAGTTGCGAATATCGTTGTTGTGTTCCGGTTGAATGATATTTGGTGGCGTTGTGGCTCTTTAAAACGTTTTAATACACAAACTTTGTCTGGACTAGTTCTCCTCAACCACCATTTGGCTTTCAACGATACTTGGTTGCATATATCATTGTCTTGTTCTGGTTGAATGATTTTTGGTGGAGTTACAGCTCTTTTAAAGGTTTTAATACATAAGCTTTGTCCCTACTACTCCTAATCTGCTGCCTGGATTTCCATGAAACTTAATAGGGATGACCATTACCAAGCCTAAGTTGCAGATGTCTTCGTTGTGTTCCAGTTTAATGATATTTGGCGGATTTATGGCCCTTTCTCCTGTAGGGAAGACATCTGTTTTCACTAAAAAGAACCCCTAGTTCTAATTTTGTATGGTTATTAAGGGGCTTGAGGGACAACAATTATATGAAATGGGTTTTATCTGCCTACATAAAGGAGTCCCTGTACAGGCGGTCAAAACCTATTTTATACAATTGTTGTTCCTCGAGTTTCTATATAACCATATAAAATGAGAACTAGGGCCGCTTGTTTAAATTGTTAGCATGGGTCAAGGGTTTATTAGTTTCTGTTGTGGGTGTTGTTGTTTTGTGGGTATTTTTTGCCATGTTTTAAAAGACGTATTGATGGGAATTTTATGATGACAACCCTTGATATAAGAGCATTTTAGCCAGTAGAGCGTCCACAGGCCCTCATGGGCTTCTTGTTTCTTGTTTCAGAACTCTCAGTAATAACGATGGTTTGGCTGTAATCCTTCATTATCTTTAAGTTTTTCCTCTAAAGTTCTATATTTTTCATCCAATTTTCATTAAACGTGGTAGGAAGTATTAGTATGATGTCTAGTAGTGCCTTTTTTATTCTCATTCGGGTTAAATGATTTTTGGCAGAATAACAGGAGTTTGCAAGTGTTATTATTAAAAGTGTTTATTCACATAAAAGTATATATACTCCTAGTCCTTTTACTCAAAAATGTCCTTCATCGGCCATCATATAGCTGTCATTGACTGCTTCTGAATGTCCTTCATCATCCATCATATAGCTGTCAATGACTGCTTCTGAATGTCCTTCATCGGCCATCATCTAGCTGTCATTGACTCTTCTGAATGTCCTTCATCATCCATCATATAGCTGTCATTGACTGCTTCTGAATGTCGTTCATCAGCCATCATATATAGCTGTCATTGACTGCTTCTGAATGTCCTTCATCGGCCATCATATAGCTGTCATTGACTGCTTCTGAATGTCCTTCATCAGCCATCATATATAGCTGTCATTGACTGCTTCTGAATGTCTTTCATCAGCCATCATATAGCTGTCATTGACTGCTTCTGAATGTCCTTCATCAGCCATCATATAGCTGTCATTGACTGCTTCTGAATGTCGTTCATCAGCCATCATATATAGCTGTCATTGACTGCTTCTGAATGTCCTTCATCAGCCATCATATAGCTGTCATTGACTGCTTCTGAATGTCCTTCATCAGCCATCATATATAGCTGTCACTGACTGCTTCTGAATGTCCTTCATTGGCCATCATATAGCTGTCATTGACTGCTTCTGAATGTCCTTCATCAGCCATCATATAGCTGTTATTGACTGCTTCTGAATGTCCTTCATCGGCCATCATATAGCTGTCATTGACTGCTTCTGAATGTCCTTCATCATCCATAATATAGCTGTCATTGACTGCTTCTGAATCTCCTTCATCGGCCATCATATAGCTGTCATTGACTGCTTCTGAATGTCCTTCATCGGTCATTATATTTCTTGCTTCTGAATGTCCATCAGCCATAATATAGCTGTCATTGACTGCTTCTGAATGTCCTTCATCGGCCATCATATAGCTGTCATTGACTGCTTCTGAATGTCCTTCATCATCCATAATATAGCTGTCATTGACTGCTTCTGAATGTCCTTCATCGGCCATCATATAGCTGTCATTGACTGCTTCTGAATGTCCTTCATCGGCCATCATATAGCTGTCATTGACTGCTTCTGAATGTCCTTCATCATCCATCATATAGCTGTCACTGACTGCTTCTGAATGTCGTTCATCGGCCATCATCATATAGCTGTCATTGACTGCTTCTGAATGTCCTTCATCGTCATCATATAGCTGTCATTGTCTGCTTCTGAATGTCCTTCATCATCCATCATATAGCTGTCATTGACTGCTTCTGAATGTTCTTCATCGGCCATCATATAGCTGTCATTGACTGCTTCTGAATGTCCTTCATCAGCCATCATATAGCTGTCATTGACTGCTTCTGAATGTCCTTCCTCGGCCATCATATAGCTGTCATTAACTGCTTCTGAATGTCCTTCATCGGCCATCATATAGCTGTCATTGACTGTGTCTGAATGTCCTTCATCAGCCATCATATAGCTGTCATTGACTGCTTCTGAATGTCCTTCCTCGGCCATCATATAGCTGTCATTAACTGCTTCTGAATGTCATTCATCGGCCATCATATAGCTGTCATTGACTGTTTCTGAATGACGTTCATCGGCCATCATGACTGCTTCTGAATGTCCTTCATCAGCCATCATATAGCTTTCATTGACTGCTTCTGAATGTCCTTCATCATCCATAATATAGCTGTCATTGACTGCTTCTGAATGTCCTTCAGCGGCCATCATATAGCTGTCATTGACTGCTTCTGAATGTCCTTCATCGGCCATCATATAGCTGTCATTCACTGCTTCTAAATGTCCTTCATCATCCATCATATAGCTGTCACTGACTGCTTCTGAATGTCGTTCATCGGCCATCATCATATAGCTGTCATTGACTGCTTCGGCCATCATATAGCTGTATTCCACCTCGCATGGTGACCCTCTGTTATTCTATAGTGGGTCAGTAGATTTCAAAGAGGGTCACTAAAACAATATGGACTACAATTCCGATTCAAAGTTTAAATCATTTGCAAATAGTTCTTTAAGGCGTTAGTAACAAACAAGATAAGTAAATTAATAATGTTTTTAAACTGTACCAGTCGTCCATTAAAATGGGTTAACTATCGGTGTTTGCCTTAAAAAAGGTGCTCGATGCAATTAATCAATTATTGGGTGTTTGTTACTGACGCCCTACAGAAATATGTGCGGTCAGTCAGATATATAGGGGGACTCGGCTATTGCCTCGCCCTATAAAATCTTACTAACCCCACATATTTCTGTAGGGGGTCAGTAACAAACCCAATAACTAATAGTCATTGACTGCTTCTTGTTCTTCGTTATGTTTCCAATTGCTGTGTGTCCCTTTAAAATAATATACATATTACAAACATAATTTTTAACGGTGAATAAATCAATCAACATTTCAAACTACTTCAAGATTTATGTAATCATCAGTGTTCCTTTAAAGTCATATTAAACATGTATTTAAGAGATAAAATATTTCCACATGGATTACATTGTCCCATATCAATACCGGGTGGGCGGGACTTGAAGTTCATCGATACCAAGGGCCACAGGCCTGCAGTTTTGATGCGTTTCTTTAGTCCCAAACACCAGGTTTAGATCTCGCACAATATAAACCTGCTGGAAATATATTATTTCTTATCTGATATGGATTTTTATGTGTCATAATACACACATTTTGTCGAGAGATTGCAATAAATATCGAAATATTCTCACAACTTACATTTTATGCCTAAATGAGAAAAAATACAGCTTTATCATATTTAATTGTGTTTTTGGAACGTAGCGTCGCTAAAAATAATGCATCCCATTGCATAGTTGTTATGCATCTGGCGTTTAAAATGACCTCTTAACGATTGACGTACCTGACGTCAGGGGTATTGTATAGCAGTTTCGAAACCCGCTCAATAAGCAATCAGCATGGAGTACTTTAATAATTATGTTAGATTACCTGTTTTATAATGAACTGCAGGCGCTGATCACAAATCCATAAGATAAAGTTCTAGCTAGCTATTTCAGAATATTCCTAAGAGGTGTCGACAATGTTACCGACAATATGAAAAAAAACAAATTACTAATTTCAGTTCTTTCATTTCAGTTTCATGATACTTTAAAAGGACACACATCAAGCATTGAAAGTATGTGTGTGTGTGTGCGTGCGTGTGTGCGTGCATGCGTGCATGCGTGCGTGCATGGCTGCGTGTATGTGTGTGGTGTAATTCTAAGGATTATAGTCCATCCACCCTGATAGCCACCAGAGAATCCCAGTACAGCTGGGCATTGAAATTTATTAATAAGGTGCAATATAACAATATATAACATATTTGTCTGTGATTTGTATAGGAAATACTGGGAATAGAAAAGCTATATCTACTCGTTTGCTCTACTGGGAAATATCTCCCAGTGGGAGATATTTCCCAGTACGGAACATTGCTCGGCCTTTTCCGCCAGTGGCGGGAACGCCGAATGACGTTCGGATTGTTTTACGGACGTCGTCGTCAGATTCCGCCACTAGGGAATAACGATTACGGAAATTAACGAAGAGTGCCGGTTCCACTTGTTTTGTTTGTATGACGTTACAACGTCGACGTAACGTCGTCTTCGCGTTCTCGTGCAAACTGGTGTAAAAAGCCGTAAATCATTAGAAATATTAATAAAATATCATCTGAAAATATCTCCCTCGGTAGAGAAATGGCCCCGATATAAGAACGAGTGCAGATCTTATATAGGGGCCATTTCTCTGCCGAGGGAGATATTTCCCGTATCTCAAAAACACTGGTTATTAAACTCTATATAATCAACAGGTAATAATATGAAGGAAAAAAAAATTGTTTTAAACTATTCTTATAATTAATAAATGATTGAACAAATTCAAGTTATAAAGAAAAACTAACAGGACGCTGTGAGTTTTTGAAAAATCAAGATTGCCTTGTGTAAGATTAATTTGTATAATGCCCTGTGAAATAGAGAAAAAATAATTTATCTATTGAGCATTTATTTTAGAAACCTGATGCATTTAATCATATAAAACATCACACTTACACCTCCCTCAGAAAATAATCCCAATGTTTCAAAAGAAATAGTTAATTAAATTCATAAAATGTGTTTGTTCCAACAAATTTATAACACAGAAATAAGAGGAAAAAGACAACTTTTTTTTGTATTATTTCTTGCTTCTTGTTGTTTTATAGAGTTTTATTGACCTGAAAGAGGATCTGGATTAAACTTGCTGTGGCTTCTGTTTTTCTGCTATCTAAAATGTCGTTAAAGCACACAGTTATGTACAATTCATGTTTCTTATTTCTTTTAAGGCCAACACGAGTTTCTTATTTTTTCTTTGAACATAATCACGAGTTTCTTATTTCTAATAGAAGGTAATTTAAACACAAAGTTTTTATTTCTTAGAAGGTAAACACAAAGTTCTTATTTCTTATAGAAGATATAAACTTAAGTTGTAATTTCTTATATATAAAACAGGGTCAACACAAATTTGTTGATTCTTATTTCTTAGAGGGTCAGCACAGTTTTTATTTCCACGCTAATGTTACTAACTGTATGTTCTAAAATAAATATTGTTTTGACATTTAAAAATTAATTCAGTTTGTAAACGCAGATCTTTATCCTACTCTATGGAATATTACTTTTATTATCCCCCGCCAAAGGCGGAGGGTTTGGCGGAGGGATATTAATTTGGCGGCGTCCGTCTGTCCTTCCGTCAGCCCGAAGCCATATCTTCATAACTGCAGGTTGGATTTTCATTACACTTGGTAATAATGTTTATCCTGATAGTGGGATGAGACGCGGTTATTTTTTTCCAAAATCGCCCCAGTAACGCCGGAGTTATTGCCCTTTAATTGATAAAAAATACTTAATTCTGTCCGTCCACAGCCATAATCTTGATAACTGCTTGTTTGATTTTCATTAAACTTGATTATAATGTTTATCCCAATAGTGGGATGTGATGCGGCAATTTTATTTGGAATCGACCTAGTAACGCCCAAGTTATTGCCCTTAAATTAATAATGTCCCCTTGAATTATTCATGTCGTGGGTTCAAATCTCACTTGAGACATATTTTTTTAATTTTTTTTTAATTATTTTATTTTTATTTTCATAAGAAACCTTGGTTGATGGGTTAAATTTTTCTAATTATTATTATTATTATTCATTTATTTTGTTATTATTATTATTATATTTTTTTTTTACTATTTTGTTTTTATTTTTTATTTTTCTCATAAGAAACCTTGCTTCATGGGTTCAAATTTTCTTTAATTGGGAGCTTAGGGGCCCTTGTTGTATCAGTTTTACACAGTGTCATCGGGAAGAACTTCAAAAATCTTCTCAGAAACTACAAGAGATAAATATAATATTTTTTATTTATTATCAGCTTATGGATCCTCTACCAAGTTTGTTCAAATGGTGACCCTGGGGTCTAATTTGGCTCCACCCCAAGGGTCACAGTTTTACATAGACTTATATATAGGGAAACACTTTAAAAATCTTCTTCTGTGAAACTACAAGAGTCAAAGGTTTAATATTTTGTATTTACACTCAGCTTATGGTCCTCTACCAAGTTTGTTTGAATGGTTACACTGGAGTCAAATTTGGCCCCGTCCCTTGGTCACATGTCAAACTTGGTTTGAGTGTTTATATTAACGAAAGTTTGATTTGTTTTAAAGCTAGCCAAACTTGAGCCAAGTGCAATCCCTCCCCCTGAAATAACAAGATTATCTGATAGTAGCCATGATAAGTAATGAGATGAAGTAATCAGTTTGATAAATATCACATTGCCAGTTAATTAAAAAGTAATCATTGATATACAATTCTTCATTTCTTGTATATTACATTTATTACTATATTGTATGTACTGTACCTGCTAATATTACACCCAGTCTAGCTCTTTTGTGCCACTATAAAAGTTGATGCCTTAAAACAGTACATCTTTTTTCAAATCAATATGTAACTATGGTGATGTGAATTTCAAAAATACCTATATCTAGTAGATATTCGAATTATGAAGGTTCAAGGTCATGATTTATACTAAATAAAAAAAATCCGAACACATTTCTTCCACTCGAGGATAATACATCATTCGGCGGGGGATATCAATTTATCGAATTTGCTTGTTTCACCCCAAACTCTGCTATTTCATTGCTAAGCTTTAAAAAATCATCTACATATGAATTCAAACAGATATTTATATCAAATTCAGGGGCAGATACAGGATTCTAGATTACGGTGGGAGGTTGGGGGTAGGAGGGCAGAGACGCAATCTTTTAAAACACATTGACAACCAAAAAAAGCTTTTTTCCATGAATTCTCTGGCACTCCCACAATCCCCCACCCAACACTTTGAATCCACCCCTGAAATTCAGAGCTGCTCTGTGATCAATATGTTGAGGATATTAATGAGATCGTTTGTATGAATAGATGGGATGAAGGCATACAGAAAATGGCCATTTATTTCCAGTATCTATTCCTCACAGTATTACGGTCTGTTTGCTAATGGCATATTTTATTAAGCAGCCTACCAATAAGTTTTTTTTTCTGCGCCTATAAACTGGACAGCTGGCAATTCTCAAAGAGGACATTTTCTCCACTTACATCATTTTTAATTTAAATGGATTCAAGATCAGAGGACTTAAGTGCATTTTAGAGGGCTCAATGGAAGATTTGATATAGCTATATGAACATGTACTTCTGCTGCCGATGGCAGCAGACTCTTATATGACTTTAGTAATTGCACATGGTAAGGTAGTAATGAATAGTTTCTTTGAGTTTTCCAGCTATTGAACATGCTTTACAACTTGAATTCCTAGAGAACTCGTCTGAAAAACTTGAATGGTATAAACACATATTTTGTAATGTTGAAAGGTTACCATTTCACTTGCTGAAATGACATTTTCGTAAACCAGTCTACTGAATGTAGCATGTAATCCATTCGCAACATCTCGCACACTGCTTTGCAGGATCCCGAAGAATGACGGGATTGGCCGAGCGTTCACGATTGGCATGTAATCATTACTATTAGATTAGCGACTAAACATTCAGAAGTCTGAATGGTGCGGTTGGTCGAGGCGTCGTGTTAGTGCCCACGAAGGTAGGGTTCAAGCCTGCTGATTTCCCTTTGTTTTTTTTGCATTGGTTTATATTATTCCTTTACATTTTTCACTTTGATAACGCAATCTTATGCACATATTTGGTAATGTTGAAAGGTTTTAAATGACATTTTCGTAAACCAGTCTACTGATCCAATTGCAACATCTCGTACACAGCTTTGCGGTATCCCGAAGAATGACGGGATTGGCTGAGCGTTCCCGATTGGCATGTAATCATTACTATTATATATATATTAGCGACGGAATATTCAGAAGTCTGAATGGTGCGGTTGGTCGAGGCGTCGTGTTAGTGCCCACGAAGGTAGGGTTCAAGCCTGCTGATTTCCTTTTTTCTATTTTTTTTATTTTCATTGGTTTATATTATTCCTTTACATTTTTCACTTTGATAACGCAATCTTATGGTAACAGTGAACAGTTTATATGTGTTGTAATGTACACTCTAACGCACCTGTGAACAATTGTATTTCTGTGGTGATTTGTACTTCTAGCACGTCGTATTACAAGGTAATTGTAATCAATATGTAAGGCATGTCAAGGTTTCTGAACTGAAAGAAGCGAAGTCGCCCATATTGATTTAAAATGCTTGGTAGGAAGAACTGATGGTAAAAATCGGGAAGAATGTAAGAAAAAACGGTCGTCCGTGACAACATTTATTTTTTTCAATATTGTTTTAACACCCGTGACTTGATATATTATTATGTTAACTTCGTGTCTCTCGGCAGCTATTTTACGCTTGCGTAAAACCTTGCTTGTTTTATTTTGAGAAAGTATTTTATTATATACTGGTGTACAATAACCAGTGACTGGTGTACAATAACCAGTGACCTGTGTACAATAACCAGTGACCAGTGTACAATAACCAGTGGCAGGTATACAATAACCAGTGACAGGTGTACAATAACCAGTGATGGGTGTACAATAACCAGTGACTGGTGTACAATAACCAGTGACAGGTGTACAATAACCAGTGACTGTTGTACAATAACCAGTGATCGGTTTACAATAACCAGTGACTGTTGTACAAATAACCAGTGACAGGTGTACAATAACCAGTGACAGGTGTACAGAAACCAGTGACAGGTGTACAATAACCAGTGACAGCAGGTGTACAATAACCAATGATGGATTTACAATAACCAGTGACAGGTGTACAATAACAAGTGACCAATGTACACTTAAATGCCAGTGACCAGTGTGTACAATAACCAGTGACAGGTGTACAAAAACCAGTGACATGTGTACAATAACCAGTGACTGGTGTACAATAACCAGTGACAGGTGTACAATAACCAGTGACTGGTGTACAATAACCAGTGACTGGTGTACAATAACCAGTGACAGGTGTACAATAACCAGTGACAGCAGGTGTACAATAACCAGTGATGGATTTACAATAACCAGTGACAGGTGTACAATAACTGGTGACCAATGTACACTTAAACGCCAGTGACCAGTGTGTACAATAACCAGTGACAGGTGTACAAAAACCAGTGACATGTGTACAATAACCAGTGACTGGTGTACAATAACCAGTGACAGGTATACAATAACCAGTGACTGTTGTACAATAACCAGTGACCGGTATACAATAACCAGTGACTGGTGTACAAATAACCAGTGACAGGTGTACAATAACCAGTGACAGGTGTACAATAACCAGTGACAGTACAATAACCAGTGACAGCAGGTGTACAATAACCAGTGACTGGTGTACAATAACCAGTGACTGGTGTACAATAACCAGTGACAGGTGTACAATAACCAGTGACAGCAGGTGTACAATAACCAGTGATGGATTTACAATAACCAGTGACAGGTGTACAATAACTGGTGACCAATGTACACTTAAACGCCAGTGACCAGTGTGTACAATAACCAGTGACAGGTGTACAAAAACCAGTGACATGTGTACAATAACCAGTGACTGGTGTACAATAACCAGTGACAGGTATACAATAACCAGTGACTGTTGTACAATAACCAGTGACTGGTGTACAAATAACCAGTGACAGGTGTACAATAACCAGTGACAGTTGTACAATAACCAGTGACAGTACAATAACCAGTGACAGCAGGTGTACAATAACCAGTGACAGCAGGTGTACAATAACCAGTGACAGGTGTACAATAACCAGTGATGGGTGTACAATAACCAGTGACAGGTGTACAGTAACCAGTGACTGTTGTACAATAACCAGTGACCAGTTTACAATAACCAGTGACTGTTATACAAATAACCAGTGACCAGTGTACAATAACCAGTGACTGTTGTACAATAACCAGTGACATGTGTAAAATAACCATTGACAGGTGTACAATAACCAGTGACAGGTGTACAATAACCAATGACTGTTGTACAATAACCAGTGACTGGTTTACAATAACCAGTGACTGTTGTACAATAACCAGTGACAGGTGTACAATAACCAGTGACAGGTGTACAATAAACAGTGGCATGTGTACAATAAACAGTGGCATGTGTACAATAACCAGAGACAGGTGTACAATAACCAGTGACTGGTGTACAATAACCAGTGACAGGTGTACAATAATCAGTGACTGTTGTACAATAACCAGTGACCAGTTTACAGTAACCAGTGAAAATACAAAGGATTATAATTATATGATATAGGAATAACACCTTCTATGATGGCACTTTTTGCCAAAATAAATGGATGACTAACTAAATGTCTCAATATTATAAAGGAAAAATCTTGGCACTTATTGTATATCAGCCTAGTGACAAATGGCAGAATTGTGGCTCCCACTTCAACAGTTGTAAGTTATGTATGGTGGCTCCCACTTCAAAAGTTTTAAGTTGTATGGTGGCTCCCACTTCAAAAGTTGTAAGTTGTATGGTGGCTCCCACTTCAAAAGTTGTAAGTTGTATGGTGGCTCCCACTTCAAAAGTTGTAAGTTGTATGGTGGCTCCCACTTCAAAAGTTGTAAGTTGTATGGTGGCTCCCACTTCCAAAGGTGTATGTTGTAAGTCGAAAGCAAAAAGGGGCAAAATGAACTTGTATTGAAGAATGCCATGTAATCATAGTGATAATTAAATAGAACACCATGTCATGCATGGTATTATAATAGCCGTGTTTGTTCGTTTGGTGTTAAGGTCATTTTCAGCTCGTTTTAGGCTATGTATGATAGTCGATTTTTTGTGGTGGAGGCAGACCATATAATTAATCCAATGGTAAAACCAGAACTGTATACTAAGCTTCCCGCCATCCGTAAGAATTGACACTTTCTAGCTCACAAGTTGAACTCTTAATGAGATTCGATCCCGCAGCAGTGAGAGGCGAGAAGGTTAACAACTACCTTGCGATCTTGGTTTTGTAAACTTGTCTCATAAACTTGAGATGGAAACTGGCGACAGTATTCTCTCAGATATTATAATTTTCTATATTTTTACTGCAGTGCGACATAACATCCTACATTTTCATTGCATTGTCTGTAATAAAAACATTAATATTCATTGATTTCTAGCTGGCCAAATTCTGTTGTCAAGTGTCTATTATTTTAAAACAAAATTCCCCACAAAATGTAATACAAAGGTTTGTTTGTTGAGTATCATTATAACTCAGTGTTTTATTTCCAAGGTCAAGGTCACTAGTCAAAGTGATGCAATTTTTATGCCTTGTTCATAGCTCCTGAACTGCTTTGGCTATTGAGACGAAAGTTGTTTGTCAGGGTTTGCACAGGTCACGGTATTCGACCTTCAACCTGGAAAATCAGTTCTATTTAGATATGATTGCCATTACTAAAAATAGAAAAATTTAAATAAAAAAAAAAATAGCTTAACTTTATGACTGCTACCGCACACAATGTGTAGGTTAAGACATACATGTGTCGCATGGTCAAATCTTCTGCTTTATTCAGGTCTAACAAATGTGATACAAATGAAAAAATAGGTTTTGGAGTTAAACATCCCATGGAGCGTGAAAAGAGGAACTTTTTAATAAGGATTTGCCATTAATAGACAAGGTGTTCAGGGGCGTAACTGTGCCTAAATCAGTGTGTAGGCACAAGGTCTAGGGGGGTCCGGGTACATGCTCCCTCGGATTTTTTTTTAGAAAGGAGGTAAATCCTGCATTCTGATGGTATTTCAAGCAGCTGCGAAACAGTATGTTTTTAACCTGCGATTTCAAGCTTTTTTAATCTGCGATTTCGCAACAAAAACATCGGAACAGAACAAAATGACAGATATTAATAAGAATACTTGCTTTTTGAAAATCTTTCGAAATTTTGCAGAATCATGGTGGGTTTGGTTCCGAAAGACCGCGAGCGAAAACAGTTCGACTTTTGTTTTCTGAAAAGACCACGAGTAAAAATTGGTATGAGCTGACCATACCCTCCACCCTCTACCCCACTCAGTTTTTATTGCATTTTTGGCATTTTCATTTTTTTGCTTTTTTGGGACAATGTGTAGGCACTAGTGTTCATAAATAAACTATGTTAAAATAATTAAACATAATTAAACTGACTCTCCAGTCCCCTATTTGAGTACGACGTAGTCAAAGGGGAACAATCCTTCCACTATATGACATTTTATTTTCTACTTCCTTGTACGAGAGGTGTTCAACTTATAATTGAACACTTTCATTGTGTAACTGAATCAACTATCTTGAAATTCTCCCGGAATATGTTGATTTAAATGTCAAGTCTAATGATTCCTTCGATATGAAACATTATGACATGCACTATTATGTGCTTCCTTTAAATGTTGCTGCATCCGTATTTTTGAAAAAGGGTAGAGAATGACAGTTTGAAGCAAAATCTTCAATTATGAAAATAACTGCGATACAAATTTTAAGACAAATGCTTTTAAAATGTCGGTTAAGGTTATAGTATTCTGATATGTCCATGTCTGAACGTTAAAAAAGTGTAATATGCATTTTTTTGAAATTTGACGATTTTCAAGATTTCAGCAAAAATTAACATGAAATTCAACTATGAAAATGATTAAATTTACGAAAGCTTCTAGTTCGAAACATCAATTGCAGGCATTTTTGTGATTTCCTCCGCTATAAAAAAAAGCAAGTTTCATAAGTTTCTTAAATGAAAAGATAGAAAAAATATATAACTTAAAAATTTAGGGGAAAAACACACACATTTGCAAATAATGATAAAAATATTATGTTTTTACCAAAGATATCTTTATAAGATATATGATTTACATCAACAATAACTGTTAATTTTTTTATATCACAAAATGTGATTAAAATAGTTATTTTGGTTAATTTATAAAATTATCAGTAACCTACCAGCAAACTGTCCTAGCTATTATCTGTCAATTTCTTATCCCATTTCATTCTGGAACCCTATCAGATAATATCTCCTGAATATCTGAACATTTTCAGAATTATGCTACAGCAACAAATTCAAATCGGTATAGTTACATGTTAGTAATTTACCAAGTAAGTATTAACGTAAACATAACAAAACTATATATCATTGTGTAGATATTTGAAATACCTACACATTGATATAAATAAAAAGGCAGAAATCATGTAAAAAAAGTTTCCTTTTAATTTTAAACTTTGGGGAAGCGTGCGAATCGGGACATAAAAAAGTCATACCTGGACTTCAAGGTATGGTTTCTGTGGTAAATATCCATTTTTTCTCCAATAATCCAGTGTATATATTGCAGATTTTAATTTTAAGCACTTCATCACACACCAAAAATCATCAAAATCCATTGAGTAGTTCAAAAGTTACAACTTTTTTGGTGCAAAGGGAGGAGCGGATTCCATGTTCGTTCCCGGTCTGCATACCGGTTGGTTTCTGTAACCATGTGTTTTCACAGCTCATCACCCCAAATAAAATCAAAACAATTATGGGGCTGGTATTCCTGTGGATGCTGTACTGTAGCACCCTCAACTCCAGTAAATGGGTCAGGATTTCTTGGAGTAAAGTTGTCCGTAATCCAGTCGGCATGAAACCCTTCGAAATATGAGTCCGAGTCCGAATCCGAGGCAAAAAAATCCTGAAGTTGCGGACTCCCGGTCGCGACCAACAGCAGGTCTTCCCCGTACATAATTTCAGTATGTTCTCGTCGGCAAAACTTTCATTTTCGAAGTCTTCAGAACTAAAATCGGAGGTATTTCAGACATCAATGTCACTACCTTCACTCGATACATTGTCAATGAAAAATTCCCCGAAAAAATCACAAAAAACAAGCTCAAAATCACTTGTTTGAAAGAATTTTCTACTTTGAAGAATGCGGAAGTAAACAGAAATCAGTGCGCATGCGTTATTGAATTTGTTATTTCCGGGCACATATTCGAATGACATTTTTGACACGTTTCTATGGAGCACGTGTATATACTGATGAATCGGTATCACGAATAGAAAGGGTAGGTACTGATGGATCGGTATCCCGAATGAAATGGGTATTGCGGTATAAAGTCAAGCTTTTAATTCAACATCTACATTTTTGTCTTAAAAGAAACCATACGATCATATTTAAATTATAAACACAGTTTTAAACAATTATGATATGCATTTAGTGGAATTATTTGGTTTTAATGTAAAACTCCACAGCAACAGAAACATATAGGTTTAAAATTGGAAAATAGTGTACACCTGATTCAAAATGTAATTTAAAACGAACCGCGTGAAATTGGAGATTGTTTTTAAATGCTAAATGACAGTCTCTCATCATTAAATCACGCATTTTTTATGATAATCACTTCTGCTGGGAAATAACATCTTAAACAAGTGTTTAATTATAAGTCGAACACCTCTCGTATAATGTCCTTGAACCATTTTTTTCCTTGGAAATAATTTTGTATATATACCCGATGATTAAAATCAGTATGGTAGTCATTACAAGGTAAATCCCAAACTGATTGAAAGTATAACTATAGATTAATATGCAATTATATTGTTTGTCAAATCGCGATACGAATCTACGAAAATTGTTGCGATAATGACCGATAATGACCATTTAACTGTAAGCTGAGTAGTTACCATCATCTTGTGATCATATTTTTTTTTCTTTCCATAATTCATTATGCAAAATGCTATAATGGTGATCTGACTTTGCATACATTGTCTGATGTTAGGGTCTCAAATACCAGCCAGTTTTCAGTTGATTCATCTAAACGGTCTTCATCATGACCCCTGCATTGTTTCAGGTGCCATCTCGCTCACATCACTAAGAGCAGTGGCAGTAAAACAATAATGTGGCTCCAGCATAATTGGAGTGTCTACAATAGAATTTGCAGCAACTCTGCAGTTAAGGGTGAGAAGGTTCTAGGCCCAGGATTCTCCATATTTTATCTCGAAGTACATGGAGGACCTTTTATGTGTTGGTGCGCCTTAAAACCCAATTCAATTCAATTCATCTGAACGTCTATTAAATTTTACCCTGTCTATGAATTTGAGAGATGGGTAAATTCGGTCATAGGTATTTCCTTGTAGTTTGAAGCACATTATCGATGCATTCTTTAATTCAGAAAAAGATACAAATAAACACACAATTAAAAAAAATAATAGGCCTTAAACTGAGTATACATATTTTATATAAAGTCTAGATCGAATATACTTATCAACAGGGTTTATGTATGCACCATGGTTAAGAAAAGAATAAACAACCAAAAAAATACTTGTTTTGTATAAGTTTTTGTGCTTATAATTTAAATCCTTAAAATGTAACTTCAGATAAAACATTTATTACTTTAAAGGGGACACTGCATAACCCTACAGACAGACATATATACCCTGATATCAACTATGACCTTAAACCCAACGGGTACATCATATATTTTTTATTTATTTTTTTGTCAAAAGTTGCGCCCCTAACCCACTAACCTCAAATCCTGGATCCGCAAATAAATGTCTGATTAGTCATTGTTATAATGCATAAAGACAGACTTTTGAAATGACCGGACACGACCTATATTTAAACAAACAATTAAAAAAAAAAGAAGATTTCATTAAACATTTATTGCCAACATTTTACATAATAGAATAATATCTACATAGGCCTATGCAATAGAGATATTATGACAAATGCGGGGTAACACATTCGATCAACATCAAAGTAAACCCTTACCAGAAGATAAACTTAGCTTCTACCAGAAGAGGATCTGTAAGTACAACATACCTGTAAGTATATAAATTGCAGATAACTGGCACAAAAAAGAGACCAACCGAGTTTCCCCGTTGGCTGACCAAGTTGGCTGACCGAGTTTACCCTTTTCGGAACAGAATAGTCTTTGGTTCTTTTTCTGGGGTAAAAGCCACGAAACACGTCTACCACTTGACAGGAAATGATACATTAGAGAACTCTTTACCACTACCCCTATGCACTATATAGCCAGTTGGTCCGAGACAGACGGAATAACGATAAACATGACGCGCTTCTGAAAACCTGTCAAAGTTATACCGAATTTCCCCTACATTGCAACATGCAAAGGCAAAGGTGAAGCCGTCAACATTCAAGTTTTGCGTTTAGGTAATTTTCTCACAAACTGTATGCACTAGACCTTTCAAACTTTGCTTACTGTTGTATCTTGGTTGGTACATCGCAACGTGACAAAGCAAATGTGGAAGTGATCTTGACCCTCAAAGCAAAGGGCAGATAACAATGTTTACCTTCAACGTTTGCGTTTAGGTCACTTTTTCACAAACTGTATGCACTAGACCTTTAAAACTTTGCTTATAGTTGTATCTTGAGTGGTACATCACAACACAACAACACACAGATAAAATTCCAGACATTGTGCCTATAATCGTCGGGTAGGACGCCTGTCGTAGGTGGAGGGACTATAATCCTTAGAAATACACACACAAAATACATCGCATCATGACAAAGCAGATGTGGATGTAACCTTGACTCTCCAAGCAAAGGGCAGATAACTTTAATTGTTACATTTACATCACTTTCTATGAACTATAATTTGATTTTTTAATTATTTTTTTTAATTTTTTGATTTTACTTTTCTTTTCTTTTTTTAATTACTTTTTTAAAACTTTTTTTGTGTTAACGCCGTGTTAGCAGGAAGCATTGCTATGATTTATAGTCGTGCCTGTTGCATTTTTTTCCAGTTCAGTGATTTTTGATGGAGTTACGGCCCCTTGACATTTTTACTTTTATATTTCTTGTTGGCGCTCCTCCTAAACACCTTGTTGCATTTTGAAACTTGGCAGGAAGCATCGGTAAGATGTCTAGTTATGCATATCTTGCTTTTGTTCTAGTTCGCTGATTTATGACCGAGTTATGGCCCTTTGACATTTTTAATTTTCTTGTCGGCGCTACTCCTCCTAAACGGCTTGTTGGGTTTCTACAAAATTTGGCAGGAAGCCTCATTAGGATGTCTAGTTGTGCAGAGCGCGGTATATCAATGAAATCTTGGAAAAGTTCGAAAACCAGCTAGAACTTGTTAGTAATGACAGAGTTATGGCCCTTGATTTGCTGAAAAATGCTATATTGTATTTTCCTTTGTTAAATCTGTAGTTACTTCATTTTTTATCTGATCTTTACCATATTTGATAAAAATGTTAATATAACCTCCTCCCCCACACCCCCACCTTCTCCCTCCCTATAACTCCCCACCTTCCCCCTCCCCCACACACACACATTTTTATGAAAATTCATTCATAGAAGAAAAGTGGGACAAATTAAAAAATACCTTTGCCAGACTAGACACAGCAGACTTATTGCCTATGATTACCAGGTGAACGATCTAAGGCCATCCTATCCCTGTTGTTTTTGCAATGTTTTAAAAGAAGTACTGATGGAAATTTTATGTCGACAATGAGAGCCGTTTTAGCCAGTAGAGCATCCACAGGCCCTCTTGGGCCATCTGTTTTTAATAGAATGGCATTTTGTTTTTAAACAAATGTCATCTCGGCAAACTCCATTGTTTTTAGTTACTAAAATGTTTACAAACTTTCATTTAAGCATCATTGACCTTTTATTTTTAAGTCCCGTCCCCGTTACATGAGACGTGAATCCGTGGATATCTTGTATTAAAAGAACATTAGTTAAAATTGAAGTTTTCTCTCAAACCAGATACGTTATTATACATATGGCGTCAAGAAAAGGGCCCTTGTGTCAATATGACTTATTGTTAAATGGCTTGATTTTACTGTTATTTTATATAAAAACCCATGTTCTAGGATGTCAATACATGACATTGAATGTTCTAGGACATCAGTCCATGACATTAAATGTTGTAGGAGCACATTACATGGCATTGAATGTTTTAGGACCTCATTTTATGAATATTGAATGTTTTTTGATCTCATTACATGGCACTGAATGTTCTAGGACCTCATTAACATGACATTAAATGTTCTAGAACCTTATTACATGACATTAAATGTTTTAGGACATCATTTCATGAATATTGAATGTTCTATGACCTCATTACATGTCATTGAATGTTCTAGGACCTTATTACATGACATTAAATGTTCTAGGACCTCATTTCATGACATAGAATGTTTTAGGAACTCATTACCTGTCATTGCATGTTCTAGTTCCTTAATCCATGACATTGAATGTTCTAGGAGTACATTATAATTTTTTCATTGAATGTTCTAAGACCTCAGTTTATGACATTGAATGTTCTAGGACGTCATTACATGTCATTGAATGTTCTTGGACCTCATTACATGACATTGAATGTAGGACCTCATTACATGTCATTGAATATTCTAGGACTCATCACATGACATTAAATGTTCTAGGACCTCATTTTATGACATATTGAATGTTCTAGGACCTCAATCCATGACAATTGAATGTTCTAGGAGCACATTTTAACTATGGCATTGAATGTTCTAGGACCTCATTTCATGATATTGAATGTTCTTTGACCTCATTACATGTCATTAAATGTTCTAGGACCTCATTACTTGACACTGAATGTTCTAGGACCTCATTACATGTCACTGAATATTCTAGGACTCATTACACGTCATTGAATGTTCTAGGATCTCCTTAGATGTCACTGAATGTTGATGTGCACATGCATGCATGGCGTGACATTGAATGTTCTAGGATCTCCTTAGATGTCACTGAAAGTTGATGTGCACACTCCTTAGATGTCACTGAATGTTGATGTGCACATGCATGCATGGCGTGACATTGAATGTTCTAGGATCTCCTTAGATGTCACTGAATGTTGATGTGCACATGCATGCATGACGTGACATTGAATGTTCTAGGATCTCCTTAGATGTCACTGAATGTTGATGTGCACATGCATGCATGGCGTGACATTGAATGTTCTAGGATCTCCTTAGATGTCACTGAATGTTGATGTGCACATGCATGCATGGCGTGACATTGAATGTTCTAGGATCTCCTTAGATGTCACTGAATGTTGATGTGCACATGCATGCATGGTGTGACATTGAAAGTTATAGGACCTCTCTTGTCACATTCAATGTTCTACGAGCTCATGGTAAGACACTGAATGTTCAAGACTTTACTAAATGTTCAGTGTTATATTCAGGAAGGTATGGAATAGAATTTACAACCATGTTCAATGTTACATTCATGAAGTTATGAAAAACAATATACAGCCATCGTCAACTTTAGTGTGACAAGAAATGTTTTACAGTAACTTAACATTAGAATGTGTCAGATGTTTTCATACCATCAAGAGGAAGTTGAAAATATAAAATTATTTAAATTTTATAATATAAAGTCTGCCAAATGATACTTATTGACTTACAAATAATATGTATCATAATTATCAGTGTCTCAAAAGGCTATGCCGGTCAATTTAACTGCAACTGTAACTGCAGACTGGTTTAAATGCTGGCCTGCCATCTGTTGATGCCATTGATATTAGGAACCATCTGTTGATGCCATTGATATTAGGAACCAGTAACAGTGCAGTATGCCGATGACTTGTTAACAGACAACATGTATGACTTTATATGTGTAACATCTCATGCAATGATGATGATGATGATGATGATGAGGATGAGGGTGATGATGAGGATGATGGGAGGAGGAGGAGGAGGAGGAGGAGGAGGAGGGTAATGATGAGGATGATGGGAGGAGGGGGAGGAGGAGGAGGAGGAGGAGGAATTTAAAATTTTGATAAAACAAGATACGTTAACGCATTTCCTAACAAGATAAATGATAACTGACAGACAAAAAGGAGGAGGAGGAGATGTTGAAGCATGCTTATTTGATTAACTTCACCGAACTGTTTGACCTATCACTTTCAGTATATCTTGTAAGAGACAGCTCCAACCCTGCTTTTGAAAGAAAATTGATATTTTTATATGCAGTCTTTTGAACTTTTTTCTTTTCTTTAATCCCTGAATTAGTTTATTTTTTCATTATATAAAATACTGGTTGTGCTTTGTTCTCCAAATGATATTTATCCCTACAAAAAAGATCTATCAGTATGTGTAATACCCTTAATAAATCAAAGGCAGTTACACAGACAGACACAGCGATGCTTTTAACCTTTGCTATCCAGGGATCATGACCATTCATTGAGCATGCATCCTATTTCATGCAATATTGATAATACCATTAGTATTATCAAAGCTTGTAAGATACTGTGCATTTTGCTTTTAACCTTTGATACACAAAAGCACCATTTCATCTCAGTCTTGATCCCAAATGTTCAACTCATCATTAAAATGCTTGACCTGAAATAAGCATTAAGTGCATTGCATGGCTTGCTTTAAACCATGTATTGTACCTAAAAGAAGAAATAATATCTGGTCAATATTTTGTTAATACTACATCTGTGGTGATTTCTTTATTTCTCCACTAAATAAATGGCTTTGAGACTGGGTATCAGAGTTCTGTATAATAAGTCTATGGAATGTGAAATGTGTTGGCAGATCAATTTAGTCAGATCACCTTATAGAGGACCTGTGGCATATAGCTGTCTTTTTGTCTGTCTGTCTGTCTGACGATCTGTCAGCAAACATGTTAGGTTGTGTAATGAAAATGCCATTGGAAGTTATACTTAAGCTGATTGAACAGTAATAGTTGCAGGATTACTTCCCTTGTTTCGGAAGATGCCATTTACATTGAGTATAAAAGGGCATGAGCAATTAAATTCTAGTCTGTTTTACCGAAGCATTGTGGTGTAGTGGTTATAGCGTCTGCCTTGCATTCGGGAGGTCGTGGGTTTGAGTCCCCTGACCGCGTCATACCAAAGACTTTAAAAATGGAGTAGTCACTTGTAACCCTTGCCCGACGAGCAAATAATGGGTAGTGCTACGACTGATTGACCAGTGTCAGAATAATGTGACTGGGTGGGTGGGGGTATCATGTCTACTACGGCGTCGTATTCGAGTGTGGCAGCACTATAAAGAAACCATTGAGTTCGCTGCTTCAAGTAGACATATCATCACATCACACAACAACACACAGATAAAAGTCCAGACATTGTGCCTATAATCGTCGGGTAGGACGCCTGTCGTAGGTGGAGGGACTATAATCCTTAGAAATACACACACACACACAATTCTAGTCAGTTCCATCTGCTATCTTCACCGCGTGCACGTCGCTGCGTGGGCACTGATGACACTCATGGTGTTTGTATAGGGGTCGCCTTGCCAGCCCTATACGCCATTACCGGTATCACCCTATGGTGGTTTAATACTGGTATTACTGAACCTGCATTAATTTGCGGTTTAGTAGCTTGAGTGTCATTTGACCGAGAGTGAGGATGTCTCCTGCGTCCCGTCGCAGCACACATCATCTGATGGCTACACTGAAGTTGGAAGTTGGAAGTCAGAAGTCCGGAGCCGAGAGCTACACCGCCACAGCGGATCGACGCCGAGAATGGAAGACTGAAAACGAAGATGGCAGATGGCCATCGGATGGTGTGTGCGGCGCAGGGGTCATACTGTGATGGGTGAGGCCCCAAACTGGGCTACCTAAACTACACCAGCCCAGTAGTTCATTGAACACCTAGAGGATGTCGTCCAGACTCCCCACTTCACCGCCGCAGCACAACTACACAGAGCGAGAGCGACACATCATCTACATACAGACAACAGAATCGACATCACAGCAGCAGCACCATATCAACCAACACACTCATCTAGAACAGTCCAGACTATTGTACCCGTCGCTTCAAGATACCTTGTCGTGTTAGTTGGTGGAGGGACTATAAACCTCAGAACTACACACACACACACACACACAATTCTAGTCAGTTAAGTCCAGACTCTATTGTACCCATCTCTTTAAGATACCATTATGGCTTAACAAGTTTGTTGGTGGAGGGACTATAAACCTTAGAATTACACGCACGCACGCACGCACACACAATTCTAGTCAGTTGGCAGCGCGATGTCAGTCAGTGAACATCTCATGGAAGGTTGTTGAATGGAATGGCTGCCTGTAGGGTTACGTGCTGGGATTTTGGTTGAAGTCATTGGTAATGAGAGACTCTCAGAGTTGCAGTGTATACTCAGAGTCGTTGAGTCCTCTGGAACCAATGCAGCATACTGGGTCATAGCCAATTTTATAGCAGTTGAAGCTGATGTTTGATTCATTAAAGAGATTTGGTTTAGGGTAGTTCTGGGACTTTGGTTCAAGCTGATGGCAAAGAGGGACCCCAGAGTTGCAATGTATTCTCAGAGTTGCTGAGTCCTCTTTCCATAACAGTGTACCCGGTCTTAGACTATCTTATACGGTACCAGCCGGTGTGTAGTGGTTTGGAAAATATTTTGTGCTACGAGACTGGTTGATGTTGTATGAGGTTGGTTTCAAACTAGTGAAAGGATATAGTTGTATGGAGGTGTGAAACGGGTTAAGAGTGGGAGAATACTTGATTTTGTACCTAGCTAGCATGCTGACGTTGGTTCGACATTGGCAATAAGGAGTAACGTTGCAGTCGGAAATTAGACCTTGTTGCTACGTCGATAAAATGTTGGCAAAAAGTGGTTTGGCATAAGATTGCGGTCTCACACAAACATTGGCAAAACGTCTATACAATGTTGTAAAAACTGTAAGAATGACGAAATGCTAGAATGTTAAGGTCGTACCAATGTTGGTCCAACATCTGCTTTAACATTGGGCTAAGGTTGCACAACAACGTTGGCCCAAGTAAAGTAGTATTGTCAAGTAGCCCCAATGATGTCACGACGGTTTCAACCACAATTTTAAAACCAGTGGGCAGATTTGGATTTCCTTTTTAAAAAAAAGTGCTTGTCACATCAGAACAACTTGTTGCATTCAACTTCCAGGTTCCTCTTGCCAAGGTCAAGATCACACTTGACTTCAAACCTGGAAGTTGTGTATCTTTTTACACAAAAGCTTATTAAAATAAGATGACCTGACACATTCAACTTCCAGATTCCTGCCACCAAGGTCAAGGTCACACTTAGACATCAAAAGTAAAAGTTGTGAATTTTCATGTCTTCATCTCCTAAACCAATAAATGGATTTTGATTTTCTTTTGCTTAAATACTTATCACATCATGTTCAGCTTCCCAGACTCCCGCTGCTAATGTCAAGGTCACACTTAGGCTTCATCGGTCAAAGATGGAGGTCCGGTGTCAGAATATCAATATTTTCCGGGGCCGGCGGGCTTACCCGGAGAATTAAGCAACAATGATGACACTGGGGTAGGGAATTAGGCCGAACCCGGTGCCAATATGGGGATATTTGATATTGATATAATAGCTTGTACCCTGGGGAATTAGACATACATTTGTACATTTGGGTGTGTCTGCCACAGGTAAATAAGGTCAAATAACCAGTAGTATTTTTTAATTGTGAGAATTATGTGTTTCTGACTAAAGATGATACATGGCACTACATGGTTATAATGATGATTGATGGGGCACATGTTCAGCCCTCCACTTGCTTTATCACAATAATTGTATAATATGGACTGGTGCCAGGCTTGAATTCCAATAAAAGCATGGGGATAAAACATAAGTCAAAATTATCAAACAATTTTCTAATTATCGCATCACAAAGATCTATCATCGAGTTTATGGAAGCGTTGCCAAAATCTACCATACAATTTCCAGAAAAACATATTTAATGGTTTTAAGATGGGTTAAACCCCTTTAGATTTTAAATAGTTTAGTCATTTAATTGATATTGTTTTTTTCACCTGAAAATGTGATGTTGATGCTAAAACCCCAAGGATTTGTGCTCATTAACCCATCTTTGATCCACACTTTGATGGGATATGTTATTCTGAAATAGCTTAAATATTGTGAAATTGATGGCTTAGTCGGGGATTTGAAAGAGACATACAGCAATCTTTGAAGTCTTCATCAAGCATTAAAACTAGCATCTCAATTTATTAATTCAGTATCATTTTGACATATTTAAACAAAAGGTAATAATATTTGGAATTTTCAATTTATGTTCTTTATTTTGGTTATATTATATTAATTATTGATGCAATATAATCAACATTTAGTAACATAGAGGAGCAATTTGCCTCAGACTATACAAATAGTTAATTATAATTTAAGCAAATATGTAAGTAATATAGAAAAAACTAATGTTTGAAAATAATAACGACAGTCCGTCTACAATGGACTAAATACCCATATTTCTCCCAGATCACCACCAGTTCATCTACAATGAATTAAATACTCATAATTCTTCCAGATCGCTGCCACCCCTGCAAACTGATGACCACGGTTGACCATGCTTAGCATGGTTTAGCATTGGTCAACCATGGTTGAACCATAGTTCACAGTGCTTTTGAATATGGTTAATTTCAAAAACATAGTTTTTAAGCATGGTCAAGTTGATAACCATCGTCAACCATGTTCTCGGACCATGGTCAATATTGATGACTATGGTTAAGATTTTGACCAAGGTTCAAAACCATGGTTATATTTTAAAACCGTGGTTCAAAAGCATGTTTTTAGCTCTACTGATCAGAGATCAGCAGAGCTTATGCCGTGGTGCGGCGTCCGTCGTCCGTCCGTCCGTCCGTCTGTCCGTTAACTTTTATTTGTAGCGACTACTCCTCTGAAACTACTGGATGGATATTCATAAAACTTTACAGAAATGTTGCCCATGAAGTCTAGTTGATCCTAGCAAAAATTCATGTTGATGTGAAATCCAAGATGGCCGCCAAAGCTAAAAATAGATTTTTTAAATTTAAGTTTGTAGCGACTACTTCTTGAAAACTGTAAGTGATGTTGATATGGGGCTTTTTCTAAAATGATCAGCATGACATGATGTTGATCCTTGTCGAAAATCGTTTTGATTTGACGTTAAACATGGCTGCCAGCGGCCATCTTTGTTTACATAGAGTTATATAATGAAAACTTGTAGCGACTACTCCTCTGAAACTACTTGACGGATTTTCATGAAACTTCACAGGAATGTTGCTCTTAATGTCTAATTGATCCTAGCAAAATTTCAGGTCGGCCGGAAATTCACGATGGCCGCCACGGTTAAAAATAGATCTTCAAAAAACAAGTCTGTAGCGACTACTTCCTGAAATCAAAATCAATCAGTAGAGCTTCAAGGTCATTGACCTCTTGTTTAGGACTACTATGGTTATGACCATAATCCTAATGACCATGGTGGAGCTGGTGACCATAGTTTTAAAGAATGTTGAACACTAGTTAAGACTACACTGAGTCCCTCTACAATAGATTAAATACCGATAATTCTCCCAGATCACCAACAGTCCCTCTACAATGGATTAAATACCCATAATTCTCCCATATCACCACCAGTCCCTCTACAATGGATTGATACTCATTTTTCTTCCAGATTGCCACCAGTCCCTCTACAATGGATTGAATACCCATTTTTCAAGATCATTGCCAGTCACTCTCCACCAGTCCCTCTACAATGGATTAAATACCCATAATTCTCCCAGATTGCCACCTGGGTCCCTCTACAATGGATTAAATATCCATAATTCTCCCAGATCACCACCAGTCCCTCTACAATGGATTAAATACCCATAATTCTCCCAGATCACCACCAGACTATCTACTATGGATTAAATACCCATAATTCTACCAGATCACCACCAGTCCCTCGATCTACAATGGATTGATACTCATAATTATTCCAGATCGCCGTCAGTCCCTCTACGATGGATTAAATACCCATAATTCTCCCAGATTGCCACCTGGGTCTCTCTACAATGGATTAAATACCCATAATTCTCCCAGATCACCACCAGTCCCTCTACTATGGATAAAATACCCATAATTCTCCCAGATCGCCGTCAGTCCCTCTACAATGGATTAAATACCCATAATTCTCCCAGATTGCCACCTGGGTCTCTCTACAATGGATTAAATACCCATAATTCTCCCAGATCACCACCAGTCCCTCTACTATGGATAAAATACCCATAATTCTCCCAGATCACCACCAGTCCCTCTACAATGGATTGATACTCATAATTATTCCAGATTGCCGTCAGTCCCTCTACAATGGATTAAATACCCATAATTCTCCCAGATTGCCACCTGGGTCCCTCTACTACGGATTAAATACCCATAATTCTCCCAGATCACCACCAGTCCCTCTACGATGGATTGATACACATAATTCTCCCAGATCACCACCAGTCCCTCTACAATGGATTGATACTCATAATTCTCCCAGATCGCCGCCAGTCCCTCTACGATGGATTGATACACATAATTCTCCCAGATTGCCACTTGGGTCCCTCTACAATGGATTAAATACCCATAATTCTTTCAGATCGTCGCCAGTCCCTCTACAATGGATTGATACCAATAATTCTTCCAGATCATCGCCTGGGTCCCTCTACAATTGACTGATACCCATAATTCTCCCAGATTGCAACCTGGGTCTCTGTACAATGGATTAAAATACTCATAATTCTCCCAGATCACCGCCAGTCCCTCTGCAATGGATTAAATACCCATAATTCTTCCAGATTTTCACCTGGATCCCTCCACAATGGATTAAATATCCATAATTCTTCCAGATCATCCTCAGTCCCTCCACAATAGATTGATACCCATAATTCTTCCAAGTCAGCACCTGGATCCCTCCACAATGTATTGATACCCATAATTCTTCCAGATCGGCATCTGGATCCCTCCACAATGGAATGAATTAAATACCCATAATTCTTCCAGATCACCCTCAGTCCCTCCACAATAGATTGATACCCATAATTCTTCCAAATCGTCACCTGGATTTCTCCACAATAAATTGATACCCATAAATCTTCCAAATCATCACCTGGATCCTTCCACAATGGTTTAAATACCCATAATTCTTCCAGATCGTTGCCAGTCCCTCCACAATTAAGTAGTTGTTTTAGAATTTAAACACCTCTATTTTGCTAGATCTACCATTTTGGAAAGATCCAATGATGATTTGGAAGAATTATGGGTATCAATTCATTGTGGAGAAATCCAGGTGACGATTTGGAAGAATTATGGGTATTTAAACCATTGTGGAAGGATCCAGGTGATGATTTGGAAGATTTATGGGTATCAATTTATTGTGGAGAAATCCAGGTGACGATTTGGAAGAATTATGGGTATCAGTCTATTGTGGAGAGACTGAGGGTGATCTGGAAGAATTATGGGTATTTAATCCATTCCATTGTGGAGGGATCCAGGTGCCGATCTGGAAGAATTATGGATATCAATACATTGTGGAGGGATCCAGGTGCTGATCTATGCTTTCTCTCTATTTGTCCATCATTCTTAAGGAAGTTTGTTATATGTCAAAATCTCACTTGTTTCATTTGAAATTCCTCTCAAACCAAATGCTTTGATTGTGTACTGTGAACATGTTGATAGAGGGGATGTAAAATATAAGCTTTGGTGAAAAATTAACCCACCTAATTAAAACAGATAGCACTACTTTATTAAAAAAAAATGTTTGCCAGAGTTTACCCTTTTTGCAACAGCAAACATGTTGTTCCTTTATAATACAGCTGCCGTCTGCAACATGCTGGCGTGTGCTGGCAACATAATAAAACAACATGCCTGCCTCTCTGATATGATACTCATCTGTGGTAGCGTTTGATTACGCCAGACTCTTGCAGCCTATTAATTTGTTGGCACGTGTGCTCTTTCCCACGCTTTCGGAATGAAAGTTTCTAATTATAGAACGCATGAGCAAGATCTTGTTTTTATAAGTGATCGAAAACATCCTCGTCTGGCAAATAGCTTGTGTATGTTACTGGTAAGAACTAATATTATTATAATAAATAGATGGATACAATGCCAATAAAATGTTTCACTCAAATAATGTTTTGCCCGCGGAATTGTCAGATAGTTGGCTTCAAGGTTTAAAAACTTAAGATCTGCTGGAAAGATTCCAGACATTTTTCATTTTAAAGTTAAAAAAAATATACTAGAACGAAATAAAAAATTAAACGAAAGGTAATGAAGTTTGGATCGTGATGGAACCCAAGTTCTTTCCAATAAAGCGTCTTTTTTAAAATGAAATATTGACATCTGACCCATTACAGTATGTTTCTTGGAATAAATCAAATTGAAAGTGAACTCTGGAGGAAAGACACCTTGTGGGTTAAGAGGGTCAAGCTGTCTTTGTCTTGAACTGTGTTTAATAACAGTATCTTACATTATTGCTATGCTGCAGATAGAGGAGTTAGTTGTGATGTTTAATGGTGATGCAATTATTATTTTTTCTTGGTGGATAGACTCGAATACAAGGGCCACCTGGTTTACATCTCCATCCGACAGAGGCTAATTGATAATTAGAGAAATTAGCTTTAGGGGAAATACCAGGTTTATCTGTATCCTCACTCTTGCTCTGTGAGCAACTACAGTGGCGTAATGGTAAAGCGTCCGCTTTGCATGCCGGAGGTCGTGGGATCAGTTCCAAAAAGACTTTGTTAAAATGGTACTAACAGTTCCCTTGCTTGACGCTCAGAAATTAAAAGGTTAATGCTAAGATTGGTAAGCAAGATATCGGTATAATGTGACCAGGTCATGTGTCTACGGCGTGGTATTCCAGTGTGGCAGCACTATAGTTGATTGAACTCACTGCCACACGTAGATATCACTGATAGAGATTGTTAAAAGCAAATGTTAATTCCCCTACATACATACTGTGAGTTGCTCTAAATAATTTGATCAGCCAATTCATTTTGATTGTACACTATATATACCGTATTCCCTCTAATAAAAGTGCACCCCTAAACGTAGAACTTCCCCCCACCACTACCACCACCACCACCACCCCACCAATAATATTACTAAAAATACAGTTTACATGTACATGTACAATTCTGTCCAAAATAAATCCAATAAACTTAATTATAAACATCTAATGTAGGCTATCACCCAACAGAAATAGGTATGTGTGCTACGAGGCTCTGCCAAGTATCCTATCCTTTAATCCAAAGAGTTTATTAAAGTCAATAATACACAGTCACGAAAGATTTTATTTATCACATAACACACCTACGACGTGATAGTTTTACTTTAATATTGTCAATTTACCTTGTCTACGGCAGCAATTTGTAAGAGAAATCATGACTTTGTGTTGTTGTTTACATGATGTCAGCTACATTATGTGGCTGTTGTTACTCCGCTGTTACGCGGTCGCCCTACAAATAACGCGACACCTTAAACTAAATTTAACGTTACTAACATGCATTTTATAAAGTAAGATTTTAAATACGAATACATATTTGAGGTGTCTAAACGTATCATATAATATACCATGCAAACAAGTGGGATGTTTTACTGTACACAAACAGAGATTTGGTCCTCATTTGCATCTGTAATACACGAGTGTATTAGGAGAAATAAGTTGTGGCTTTATTACACTCCCAGAAGTTATGTAATACACTTCCGGATCATACATGTATGTCCATGTTACTGTAGATAAAATATCAAACAATTTAGTTGCACGCCCTCAGTATAAAAAATATTTTCGCTCGCTCGACGCATAATGGCTAATGAGTGGTTTAATTAACACATTGTTAAATCCTTTTATTGGAAAATGGACTTTTTTATTCCTACATGTATGTCCATGTTACTGTAGATAATATATCAAACAATTTTGATGCACGCCCTCAGTATAAAAACTGTTCTCGCTCGCTCGACGCATAATGGCTAATGAGTGGTTTAATTAACACATTGTTAAATCCTTTTATTTGAAAACATACTTTTTTTATTCATACATGTATGTCCATATTATTGTAGATAAAATATCAAACAATTTCGTTGCACGCCCTCAGTATAAATTTGTTTTACGCTCGCTTCGCTCGATCGACGCATAATGGCTAATGAGTGGTTTAATTAACACATTGTTAAATCCTTTTATTTGAAAACGGATTTTTTTTATTCATACGTGTATGTCCATGTTACTGTAGATAAAATATCATACAATTTAGATGCACGCCCTCAGTATAAATTTTTTTTCGCTCGCTCGACGCATAATGGCTAATGAGTGATTTAATTAACACATTGCTAAATCCTTTTATTTCAAAACCGACTTTTGTAGCCTGTCAATGCACTACCGCAACCGTTTTATGAGGCTGGAGACGGACCCGAACATTGACTAAAATCTTACGCCCCCCCTAAGCTGAAATCCTGGATCCGCCCCTGTAATAAAATTGATTAAATAATAAAAATTATTGAGTTCAACACTTTCTTTATTTACATCATGCCGCCCCAGAAAGAGGGAATGCCGTAACCTGTCCAACTCCTCTTACAATGATGAACTTTGATACACAGGATCTACCGGTTTGTAATGCCCCATCTAATGGAAAAGGGCAAGAAAATTGTGCTACACGAGGAAACACTGAAGTAACCCGCGGTGTCCTCGAACCGTGATCCCCTGATTAAGAGTCCCGCATTCTACAATCTGCTGCGGGTTCGAATAATCCACTTGTCCCCTGCAGCCTTTAAATCCTTGTACTTAAAAGGACACATGGCTTGATTTTGTAAAAACTACGGCTTCCCATTAGTTTTTCTTCATAACTTGCATTTTATCAATCATTAATATTTATTATAAGAATATATAAAGGAAATTGTTTTTTGCATATTAACTGTTAAGTATAAATATATTTAAACCTATGGCAGAATAAGACTAACAAAGGAAAACTCAATAATTTAATTATATACAGAAAGATGATACCCAGGATACATAAATCAAGACGCTAATTTCAGAATATTATGAACACTTCAAGACTGCCGTATGTTCCTTTAAAATTTATTAATTTAAACACTGAAAATATGCTTATTCTATAAGACTAATTAATTAAGTAATCTAGCTCAAAGAATACTTCATAAAGTTTTTTTCTCTAAACCATGTATATACAGTATATGATAATTAATATACAGTGAGACTGACTGTATCATTTTATTTTACCATTTTGCCCTTCATTATTTGCTTTTGTACCATAGCTCTAATGGTTTTCATTTGTTCTTGCTTATGATATAATTTTCAGCCTAAACCATGCTGTAAATGCCGGTATATTTCAGCCGTTCTATAAATGACAGATTCGGCAGTTATACCATGGTCTACTCAATTTTACATGCGCGTAGTTGTAATGTTTACACACAACCTGTCAATCAAATACGTAAAACACGACTACCCATTATCAAAACAGCACTCCTTGACATTGGATTTGCCCAATAATATACACAGGCGATTGGCTGCAATAATCAAAACATGGGTTGTACTCATGCCGCGTGATAATGCTATTTCTCGATGGATCGAGCTGTTATTTTTACTGAAAACTGCAACGCCCTAAAACTTCTTGCACATGCGTAGTTGAGTAAATGGCTATGGTACGAAACATTTATAGCATATTTTTCTCGTATGCTGATTACTGCACTTTCGGGCCTGCGGTCCTCGAGAAGCATTATAAATCACATATACTCGAAAAATTATGCTATAAATATTACATAATGCTCATGCAATATGGTATTGTGGTGGAATTTCATTTCTCATTGGTACCGGTAAATATGACACTAATTGTTATGATTGAATTGCTAACTGTGGATGATATTTTGGAATCCACTATTAGTTTGGTATTAATAAAACAATGTCTAGTGGGTGAGTGGTGTATCTATAACAAACTGGTAATGGTGTATAATATTCGGAATAATGCTTATAATTAACTTGAACTTATACCTGGAAAATGACATCTGCAAATGTTTTGGTCAATAACATTTATATACATGTACATTTTTGTTTGTTCGTATATGACTCTGTCCATGCATTGTTATTTATTTTTTTATAAGAACATGTAACATTTTTTTATCATAAGGCCAGACTTTTTTAATTTAATTTTTAGGTTTACCGACCCGCCGACCGAAATTATTGCCGAAATCAAAAAAAAAAAATACAAATTTTAATTAAAAAAGAAGCTTAACTGGCTTGACTGGGACAGATATTTTGATTAGCCAGAATGCACAGTTAATTTTAGACTTTAATACATGGTTTGGGGTTTTCTATCCGTCAGTTTGTCTGTCTGCATACATGTACAAGAGTTTATAAGACCACAAGGTGAAATTTCATGAAGCTTGCAACAAATAATCAAAATAAAACATAATAGATTGCCCTTTTATTGACTTGTTACCTTGAAACTAAGATTAAAGTCATTTAATACTATTATACAATCTTTTTTCTTTTAGACGCCTTTGTGGGTATGTTTTCATGATTTTTTTTTTTTTTTTATTCCCTCCTCCTACCCTTCATTTTTCCAGAAAAAATCGGTAAACCTAATAATAAAAAAAAACTGGCCTTAGTATAGTAAACAGCAATGGACTTGATGCTGTTGTAGCTCTAAATTCCCGCAATCTCACTTTTCACTCCTCCCGTAGTTCCTTTCATCATACAGCTCTAGCTGGTATGCACCCCACCCCCACCCACCCCATCCCCATCCCCAGCACCCTGGATCAGCCATGGCTCGCTACCTTCTCTTTTAGTGCTGAACCTTAATAAATCCCTGCCCACTCGCATGTACGTGATTCACAATTATAAAAAAAGTTATTAATGCTATAATAATAATTATGTACTATTCATCTAATTACCATACTTAAACAACTTTCTTGGAGGTTAAATTGGCAGCGCATTATTTAGTTTCAAAAGACATATAATTCAAATTATCAAACTTCATAGAACATAATTATTATTCATATATCCCTCTGATGACATATAGACGTGGCTGAAGTAAGGCTTTTCTTATTTTACCATGTACAATTATAAAAAATCATAAATAATTAGTATGATTCTATCAAAGAAGTTTCTACCAATACCTAAATTTGGAAAAGGTTGCAGCATTTCCGCAGTTGAAATAATTCAATTTTGCCAGTGTGATATGTTATATTTAAATTAGTCCATTTTTTTGGTTAATCGTTTTGCAAAATATTCCTTTTTGGAATAATATTAATATTCTACTGCTTTGGGGGATTTCAGTGGCATCTGATCACAACAGATTTATCAATTTTACAAAAGAGCATAATAAATATTCCTGTGAAACTATTTGGGGATTTCAATGGACTCCGGTAGCAACAGATCATTAAGTGGTGCCTGCTCAGATTTATGTTGTTTACACAGCATATATATCCCAACAACCATTGTAAAAACAGACGGCAATTTCAATGGACATCTTTTCCAAAATCCCTGGTTTAATATGTGTTGTTTAAATTTCACATTCATTGAAATATATTTTGAAAATGTTCTGTTTTCAAGTAATTTGAAATTTAGCAAGTACCAGCTCTGTTGATTGATTGAGATCTAGCAAATACCATCTCACTTGATTGAGATTTAGCAAGTACTATCTCATTTGATTGAGATTTAGCAAGTTACATCTCACTTGATTGAGATTTAGCAAGTACCATCTGACTTGATTGAGATTTAGTAAGTACCATCTGTCTTGATTGAGATTTAGCAAGTTACATCTTGAGATTTAGCAAGTTACATCTCACTTGATTGAGATTTAGCAAGTACCTTCTCACTTGATTGAGATTTAGCAAGTACCATCTCACTTGATTGAGATTTAGTAAGTACCATCTGTCTTGATTGAGATTTAGCAAGTACCATCTCACTTGATTGAGATTTAGTAAGTACCATCTCACTTGATTGAGATTTAGTAAGTACCATCTCACTTGATTGAGATTTAGCAAGTTACATCTCACTTGATTGAGATTTAGCAAGTACCATCTCACTTTATTGAGATTTAGCAAGTACCATCTCACTTGACTGAGATTTAGCAAGTACCATCTCACTTGATTGAGATTTAGCAAGTACCATCTCACTTGATTGAGATTTAGCAAGTACCATCTCACTTGACTGAGATTTAGCAAGTTATATCTCACTTGACTGAGATTTAGCAAGTACCATCTCACTTGATTGAAATTCAGTAGGTACCATCTTACTTGATTGAGATTTAGCAAGTACCATCTCACTTGATTGAGATTTAGCAAGTTACATCTCACTTGTTTGAGAATTAGCAAGTACCATCTCACTTGATTGAGATTTAGCAAGTACCATCTCACTTGATTGAGATTTAGCAAGTACCATCTCACTTGATTGAGATTTAGTAAGTACCATCTCACTTGATTGAGAATAAGCAAGTACCATCTCACTTGATTGAGATTTAGCAAGTACCATCTCACTTGATTGAGAATTAGCAAGTACCATCTCACTTGATTGAGATTTAGTAAGTACCATCTCACTTGATTGAGAATTAGCAAGTACCATCTCACTTGATTGAGATTTAGCAAGTACCATCTCACTTGATTGAGAATAAGCAAGTACCATCTCACTTGATTGAGATTTAGTAAGTACCATCTCACTTGATTGAGAATTAGCAAGTACCATCTCACTTGATTGAGATTTAGCAAGTACCATCTCACTTGATTGAGAATTAGCAAGTACCATCTCACTTGATTGAGATTTAGCAAGTACCATCTCACTTGATTGAGATTTAGCAAGTACCATCTCACTTGATTGAGATTTAGTAAGTACCATCTCACTTGATTGAGAATAAGCAAGTACCATCTCACTTGCTTGATTGAGATTTAGCAAGTACCAACTCACTTGATTGAGATTTAGCAAGTACCAACTCACTTGATTGAGATTTAGCAAGTAACATCTCACTTGATTGCAATTTAGCAAGTATCATCTGTCTTGATTGAGATTTGGCAAGTACCATCTGTCTTGATTGAGATTTAGCAAGTTACATCTAATTTGATTGAGATTTAGCAAGTACCATCTCACTTGATTGAGATTTAGCAAGTTACATCTCACTTGATTGAGATTTAGCAAGTACCATCTTACTTGATTGTGTTTTAGCAAGTATCGTACTGGGCCATTTCAGTTGATTGAAATTCAGCAAATACCTTCTCACTTGATTGAGATTCATCATCATCCTCCCTTTATTGAGATTTAGCAAGTACCATTTCAGTTGATTGAAATCATACATATACCATGTCAGTTGATTGAGATTTAGCAATTAAATACCATGGCAGCTCATTGAGATATAGCAAGTACCATCTCAGCTGATTGTTATTTAGCAAGTACCATCTTACTTGACTGAGATTTAGCAAGTACCATGGCAGTTGATTGTGATATAGCAAGTACTTTCTCACTTGATTGAGATTTATCAAATACCATGACCCTTGATTATGATTTAGGAAGTACCATCTCAGCTGATTGAGACTTAGCAAGTACATTCTCAGTTGATTGAGATTTAATATTGAATTTATTAAAATGGCAATCTTGATTTTGTTAAACTTGTGGAATCCTATTAGTTTTGCAACTAATTTGCATATTTTAAAATCATTATTAATAATTATGTAAATCGTTCAAAGCAAATTATTTTTACATATTGCTAACGGGTAAATATATTGCACCAATAATATATTAAAACCTGTGGTAGAATAACCACGAACAAGTGAAAACTCAAACTTGCATTTAATTTTATGCAATTAGCAGTTTTAATGCCAAAATTATATTATATTAATAAATCTAAGTGATAATTTGGATGCTTGATAAATAATTCAAGATTGCCATGTGTCTTTAAATGAGATGATATGATGCTGATGCCAGGCACAGCCTAGCATCATATAATTGTATCGAACTGGTTTAACCCTTAACCTGCTACATATATACTGTTGTTTCTTTGAATCAGTAGCCGGACAATGGACGCAAAGGCTATTATAGTCATGCTTAGCGGGTTAAGGGCTAATATATTCAAAATCAAACAAATCTGCACCCATGTAAGATCCTTTATTTATTAATGAAATTTATATTTATTTTTTTATTTTTTCTGTATACTTTCAGTCTGTGAATGGATCAAGTCGAGCCCCGAAGTGTGTTTTTGATCCAGCGGTCTTCTCATTTCGCTCGATAAGCCATAATTTCAAACAGTTGACACCAGTTGAAGAACCGTCCTGCGCTTACTGATGTGTAATTATGCAGCAACTGTCTCAGGCTCATGGAAACTTGTTTCAGCCAATCAGCTGGTCCGTATCCAGATTTTGCTGGACTGCAATGTTAGTAGCCAATCAGCTGGTCCTGATCTAGAAAATGCTGACCTGCAACTCAGGGGAGATAATTAATAGGATACAGCTGACTTGGCAGATTTCACTGAAACTGGAAATTCAAGATGAGATTTTTACACGTTTGTGATTTTGCTAATGCAGATATTATGATTATTGGTACCCATATTATTGAACTGGATTACAGTTACCATTGTTTTTTATTGATGGAACCTGTCAATATTTGATATTGATATAATATGTATGTGCATTGCCCTAAATACTATTTTGCAGTTGTTTAAATTAACATGGTTTTGTTAGTTGTACCAGTGAATCACTGATTTATGGTTTAATATGTCTCAGCTGGTTGTACATATTTTTAAAACGATTTTTCATTATTTCATACAATTCATGACATTATTTTAATGCCATTTTAAAAACCAAACCCAGGTTCATGCTTTGTGTTTACTGTTTACAGAAATAATTAATAATCCATCTGTGTTTTTATATAGGTTTTTTTCTTTCAACATGGAGAGATGTAAATGTACTTTTTATGATTTATTATTTTCTGTTGGCAATTATGTATGTATGAAAATCAAATGTCTAAGATTTAGGTAGTTGTAGGTATCTAACATCCGGGTAATTTTGACTTCTACAATGTATACCGAACAAAAAAAGTTTAGCAGAACTTTTTAGGAAAATAGATTGAACATATAAACATTGATGTTCAATCTAATAGTGTATAGATATTAGAAATGCTAGGTAAGAATGTGATTTTCAAAAAAAAGAAGTTATTTTATTATTATCAAAATTAATATGTATTACTTTGAACAGATTTAATGTTTAGCATTCACAGGAATTGCCGATTCTGTCTTGTTTAAAAAATGCGGAAATGTGTTCACAAACAATTGTAATCCTCAACAAATACATTCTGAATTTAGTAATTTTAAAACTACCTCCCTTTTCATTGAAATAAGAAAGATTTTCGATAACCTGTAAAAGTTGTTATGTTTTCTAACTGTTTTTTACCTGATATCAATATATATTTAAGTTTGTTTATTAGATTTTAAAACTACTGAGTGAAACAGAAGAAAAAAATATGAAAGAAAACATTTTCCCTACCTTAGCATACCTGATATTCACTTTTTGCTTTGGGACAAGATAAATTAATTACAACAATTAGTGTCCCAAAGTATACTCTTTTTTTTTTTAGTGTCCCAAAACATTTTCCCTACCTACCATATTTGCTGTTTGTTTTGGGACCAGATAAATGAACTAGAATAATTTGTGTATTAAATTATACTCTTTTTTTTTTTAGTATCCCAAAACATATTATGGACTTAATTTGGAGTAAAATTTCAGTGAAAATCGGTAGTGGGAATGTGGGAATCGTTCATATGCACTGTATTAGCAAGTTGTTCTTGTGTTTGGTACCCTAATTTGTTTTAGCATGTTATAGGAACCACACATATACTTTTTTTTGTTTAGTCTAGTTCCAATATAGTTAATAGTACTAGTGGTTATATACATTTCTTTGAGAAATCCTGATCTTGAATCACCCATAGAAATGTTATAAAAGCCTTTATTTTTGCTTTTTGCATGAAATGTAGCACAATTATTCAAGCTTATGTATTTATCCTTTATGACTTTTGTAAACACAAACAGAGATCTATAAGAAGTTACAAGTCACAAATAAGACACTTTGATTATACACGTTGACCTTGATTATACACGTTGACCTTGATTATACACGTTGACCTTGATTATACACGTTGACCTTGATTATACATGTTGACCTTGATTATACACGTTGACCTTGATTATACACGTTGACCTTGATTATACACGTTGACCTTGATTATACACGTTGACCTTGATTATACACGTTGACCCAAATTATGACTTGTTATCAAACTGAATTCATTACCAAAATATGTCCCTGACAAAGTAAACTGCAAAACTTGATGGGAGTGACATATTATATTTAGGAATACAAGATAAAATATACTATTAAAGGAAGTACATCAGGCTTTGAGGCCTAATTTTTTTTTAAAAAAGTAACAAAGTATGAAATGACCAAAAGTGTGAACAAGTTCATAGATATAGACAGAACATTAATAGTTTCCTATAATACAGCGCAATAATTAAAAATAATAATTTACAACAAGTCTAAAGTTCATAGAAAAACATCCAAGTTATAAATAGCTTTCATGCGGAGCAAATCGGCGATATCTACACAATGATGCTCGCTTTGCAATACATTGCGATTTATTTTATCGCCAAGTTTAAAAATAACTAACCCTGGCGCGTCACCATAGTTAGGAAATACCGTCTTCGGGCCCTTTATGTTATATGTTCAGCGTCATTTATTTTGATGTTTTATGGCTCTTTTAGTTTTTTACACAAAAAATGTATTTGAACAATTCTAAAAATAATACCCCTCCTGATGTACTTCGTTTAAAGCCTATAATTGAAATGGTTGTCTGGTTCCAGATGCTGGCCTGCAGTACGTTTCATCCACACACGTCATAGGGAAATGTATCTTTAGTATTATTTTGTGCCTGCAGTATTTCCAGAACATAATTAAGTAGTGTATAATTTCAATACATAGTTGGTTATTATAAGACGCCCTGTAATAAAATACTGAAATCTGACCATTAATTTAAAGATATAGAGGCAATTTGTTCGTCTTTTTATGACCATGTCTTATCTGATCACCAGTCATTTTAAAATACTCTTCTAAAGCCTGTGAGCAATCATGGTACAAATATAACTTTATTTAATTCTGCTATCATTCGTAAATATAATTGAATAAAAATATACTTTCATCACAAACCAAGTTCTTTTCAAAGCCTGAAAGTCCATTATGAATTAATACTTCTGATTTATAATAAAAAATAGTTGCTTATAGTCAGCAAGTTTACCAGATCAAAGTTTTTCGTAAATAATAAACGAACATCAAGCCAAGGTTACAACTTTTGTATGAAATAAAAACACATTATGATGGTTTTACTGAGAGTTTGAATGGCATCCGTACAAGTCTTCCTGATCGCTTCCAGTGCCTTTAAAGTTGACCACCTTTTGGATATGAATCGTTTGTGTTTGTGTGTGCATGTGCGTGCCCGCATGCACATGTGCGTGTGTGTTTTCCTAAGATTTATAGTCCGTCTGCCATATTTGCTGAGATGAGAATCCCTCAGAGATGTGGCATTATGTCTGCACTATTTGTGGTGCATTGATTGTATGTGAGGTCCTCGGTTTTAAGACTCATCCGAAAAACTGGTGGTTAGGTGGGAAATACTTAAAATATTTCGATAATTAACCCAAATCCGTCCTGGCTGGGATTGAACCTGCGATCCCTGGGTTAATTACTAATCTGTGATGCTAACCATTACACCTTGGCGGCCATTTTAAGAATATCAGTCAGTATAATCCCACACTTGTGGACCATGAAAGAAAAATCCCTTAATCTTTCTACATAATTTGCATACATGTATTTGCAAATCATTATTAACATTATTTGAATCTTTGTTTTTGCATATTTTTTAATTGTTAATTAAATTGTACCTATGAATTTATTTTCACCACAGAAAACTAAGCGGCAAATTTGAATATTAAAATATTATTACCTTTAATTAGTGCAAGCAAGTTTAAAGTCATGAAATGCCATGGATAAATAATTTAACTCTTTATATAAACCACCTCATAAAATTATATAATGGACTGTTCTTTCTTTGAATTAAGACCATTTCCTTTGAAATAATTTTTCGAGCGTCACTTTGGCTGATAAAATGGCAATTGTTATGTATTGTTGTCTATAAGTGCAGTCAGTTGCACCAACTTGATATGCTTCATTAACCACCTTGGCAATTGGCAAATTGGAAAAAAATAATTAAATTGCAACAGACGCCATTCTTTTTTTTCTTTTTCGGAAGGTCCTACGTTGTATTTTCAACAAATTGGCACACCAAGTTTAAACGCATGATGGGCATATCTCGAAGACTCAATTGACAGCATAGGTCCATGTTTAACTTATCCTAGTGGGGTCCGAGGGGATTTTTGTTTGATGTAAGAATGCATAAGGTGCATTTTGGCGTATATTTCAGATTGATAGAAATGTAAAGATCTGTATACAAACTTTTAATTTTTTCAATTTCTGAATTAGGCATTACTCAAGGCCCGGGCCTACTGTGCCTACGCAGAGCTATGCCAGTGCATAAGCAATATGTGTCTATTTGCATCGGTTCAGTTTGAAAATCCCTATTTAAATTGAAACAATATTTAACTGCATGTATAAAATCATCATACATACGTTTTTGTAAAACAGACACAAGTTTGTGGGGCTGGGACAAATATGTAGCAATTAAATTGTTATGCCTTGTGAAATATGCAACTTTTTCTTTCTTTATGAACACTTAGATGCCATAAATCTATCATAAATTTTCTGGAGTGTGAAAATTGGAAATAACCAGACAGTATAATGACACATTTAAATAATTATTATTGTGGATGTCTATCCAAATATTAATTATGCGATACATATTATTTGGGTCTCATGTTCCTTCTGGTTTAATTACAGGGTCTCGTGTTCCTTCTGGTTTAATTACAGGGTCTCGTGTTCCTTCTGGTTTAATTACAGGGTCTCATGTTCCTTCTGGTCTGATTAGGGTATGATGTTCCTTCTGGTTTAATTACAGGGTCTCATGTTCCTTCTGGTTTAATTACAGGGTCTCGTGTTCCTTCTGGTTTAATTAGGGTCTCATGTTCCTTCTGGTCTGATTAGGGTATGATGTTCCATCTGGTTTAATTAGGGTCTCGTGTTCCTTCTGGTCTGATTAGGGTATGATGTTCCATCTGGTTTAATTAGGGTGTCATGTTACTTCTGGTTTAATTAGGGGCTCATGTTCCATCTGGTTTAATTAGGGTCCCATGTTCTTTCCAGTTTAATTAGGGTCTCATGTTCCATCTGGTTTAATTAGGGTCTCATGTTCCTTCTGGTTTAATTAGGACCTCATGTTCCATCTGGTTTAATTAGGGCCACATGTTACTTCCGGTTTAATTTGGGTCTCATGTTCTTTCCAATTTAATTAGAACCTGATGTTCCTTTCTGGTTTAATTAGGGTCTCATATTTTTTCCAGTTTAATTAGAGCCTGACATGTTCCTTCTCGTTTAATTAGTGATGTTCCTTCTGGTTTAATTATAATCTTAAATTTTTATTTTAAATCTTATTTCATTTTTACATTTTATAAGAGCACTTCCGCTCTCACCGCTGCGGGTTCGAATCCCACTGGGAGCTTGTAAGTGAGGAAGTGTCGATTCTTACAGATGGCGGGAGGTGTACAGTACTGAAAGTCCAGACTCTACTGTACCCAGGCTCATTGAGAATGTTGGCGGAGGGACTATAAACCTTAGAACTACACACACACGTGTACAGTACTGGTTCTACCCGGGAAAAGTGGGTGATCTGCCTCCACAACAAAAAAATCGACCGTCATATATAACCTTACATGTGTTGAAAATGACGTAAAAGACCATTCAAACAAGCAAACAAATATATAGGTTGAAAAGTGCATATTTGTTTAATTAGTAATTATTATAGATTACAGATTTACTGAGTCCAAATCCTATAATATGAGAATAATCTTTGTTAATGTTGGGTGCAATGTCAATGATCTCATGTTTGGTCAATTATCAGATCAAGGGATGTAATTAGTGCAAAACAAATAGCAAAATCCTTTATAATGTGTTCTTATTATGTTTGGCATAATTTGATACAAGGTCTTATAAGTGGCAGGATATAATCAGCATCATTAAGAGTCTTTTATATATAAGGCATCTATTGGATACAGATTAGAATTCTGTGTTACTGAAGCTGATGGGGTCATTGTCGTATTGGGTACTACAAAAAGGTACCCTGGGTACATTTATTTATACAGAAACGTACCCGAAAATCTTTGAATTCTAGAACGGCCCCCAAATATACAGAAACGTACCTGGACAAACAAGATCTCATTGGCGGAATTGAAACAATTTAGAACTTGATAAAACAACTGCTTAAACAATATTGTTTATCATTAACTATTGCGCTATTGTTCTTAAAACATATTTAGGGTGCAATAGTTAGCAATAAAATACAGAACATCTCATAAAACCGGAAGTTGTGAAACATCAAACCCCGCGCAAAAAAGTAAACAAATATGCAGCTTGTCATTCAAGAAGAGTTGGTCAAATATTTAGAGCAATTGCATTCCTTTAAGGCGGAGGCAACTGCTAGCGGCTATTAAAAACTTTGTAAACAATGAAAGTTTCGTTTCCGTGAAGTAACAACGCGTTACGGACGCGTTTTACGACATTGTATTTTGTCTCGGGTACATTTATGTATATTTGGGGACATTTCTGGATTTCGATGATTTTCGGGTACGTTTCTGTATACATAAATGTACCCCGGGTGCCTTTCTGTAGTATGCGGTACGACAATGACCCCATCAGCGTTACTGAAAAGCTTTTTTGAGGTGATGTCACAACAGTTGTCTGATTTTGATCGACTTCTTAGGATTTGTTTGTTTGCAACGTCGTTAACCATTCCATCACCACTTTTTAGGGAACTTATTTTCTGATTGTTGTAATTTTCCCAGCTTCCAGATAATTTTTTTTTAGCTCTTAATTTTCCCCACTTTCTAATTATTTTTGCCTTTTATTCACTGCATGATTGTTGTAGACCTTTTCCTCACTTTACGATTGTTTTTGACCATTATCCCCACTTTTGATCCCAGGAGTTACATTTCCCGCGGAACAGGCAGCCCTTTAGTATGCGATTTCTACAGTACCGATTGTCTGTTTTTAAGTCATTGTTGAAGTATATCTTAGGTTTCAGTTATATAAGGGTTCTGTTTATGCAAAAGTTGTCTACCAGTATATAGAAAAACACATCAAATGGCTTGGAGACATGCTGAGCATGCTGAGCATGAATCTCTCATGAAATCTGACTTATATATATATCATACTGATCTTTAACCAGTGCCTCCAAGCCATTTTCTCAGTTGATTTTCACAGATATCTCCTAAAATCCACATAAAAATAGGAAAATGTTAGATTAATTCACAGCAGTAGGGGCCATTTAAGGCCTTCTTATAGAGATCTGGAGATCAGCTAACTCATAAACTCTGGAATAATAAATTGGTTTACTTTCTAAAATAAAAAGATATGGTTCAGAATTCCTCATAAAGTATCAAACAGCACCAAAGGGCCTTGCGTAAGTCAGCGATTTTCAGGCAAATTACAGTAAAAGAACTATGTCCGCCCACCATGATGAAAGTCAAAAGTAAGGTTTCTATGTCACGAACCAGCATTCTTGTACAGCTTCCACTGATCTATAAATAGAGAATAATCAACAGTCTTGGTGCGATATAAAAAATATGTCACGAGAACATGTAATTTGTTTAAAAAACGAGTTCGAAGAACGAGTTTATTAACCGAATTGCAACGTGTTCGAGTGACATGTTTTTTGTATCACACCAAGACTGTTGAATATTCTATTTATTATATTCCTATCAGTGATTTTTAAGGATACGAAAATATTTGGCAGATTTTTAATTTGAGCCATTAAAAGTTGCTGGTGGGGGGTCACTTGGTGCATATTATATGATAAAAGGCACTATAGAGGTCTATTACTTTGTGTGTGTTTTTTGTTAAAATGAATGAATATGATGAGTCATTGATGACTACATTGTTTATTAAAATTACACAGTTTTGCCTCTTTCTAACCAGTTTGACAGTCAATGAACAAGAACTTTTTAACCTGCAGCCATGTTTTGAGGAAATCATTTAAATTCTAATCAAAATCAGGTATTTATCCTCGGGATTATATGGAATGTATATCTACATGTACATGTACTGTCATGTTGTGTGTATAAGCGTTGATTTATCCTCGCTGTATTGCACTGGGCATAATTTAGCGAGCAGACTTTGGTTTAAAGTCTCATCCTATGGACTGGTAAGGGAGGAAATACCTTTTAAATATTTCGATAATTAACCCAAATTCGGTCCTGGCTGTGATTGAACGCACGACCCCTGGGTTACTAAGCCGCGATGCTACCTCTTCTGTCATGTCACTTACTATTGTTGATAGTTAGTCTTCTAATTGACATGTCGCCAGGACTTAGATATCTCCGCCCCATTGTTGATGTCGGAGTATATTGACAATAGTTTATATAACATAGCTGCACATGCTTTATACACATGCTGTTGTTTGTTGGAGGTATCATTCTGGTTTGATTGGTTGAAATGGATAAATGATTGACAACTGGCGACATGTTAATTCCTATAAACTAATGGGGACACTGTTGAATTGCAGTCCATTTATTTTTATGTAGCATCTCTGTTGTCTTTGTAATTAGGGCTTGATTATAGTTTTATTTATGGCCGTTTGTTCCCATCTAACTTTACCATGATTGTAGGCTAAAACATGATTCCGTTTATGAGACCTCGTTAACTGGGGATTTATTGATACATTAAGTAATAAAATAACATGTTCTCCCATAATGCAACTATCCTTATCTCCCATTGTTGAACTCAAATTGCAGATTACTGCCTTTTTACTTTAACCAGAATAAAGTAACTAAGTTAAGGGTCAGAAAGATGGCATTATTTGCATGTTATACACATGAGCTGAGCTGCACAGAACAGAAGTAGTGGAAGGGAGACAACCCCTACCTTTTGCAAATAATAAGTAGTTGAGGGTAATTAGAGAGGTTTAGCACATCTATTTTTTGTTCACCACTTTTCGACCTTCGAGACACTCGTGCGCGTTATCGGTGAAATACGGTACTTTAACAATTATAAGTACAGTGATTTGCATATTCAGGAATAAGAGCAATTCTAACTTGATAGCAGCATTAAATGGTTGACTACAGTGGATGAAAATACGCAAAAAAAAATGTTTCTGTTTAAACAAACTTACACGCCAAATAGCAGCACAAATACACTACTGTTTATCAAAACTACATCCAGGTGTTAAGGTCATATAATAATTTATATGTGCCGATTAAAAGTATAGTTTTAATCACGGGTTCTTAAAATACTTGTGATTGAACATGTGTAAAATAATTATGTCAGTTGGTAACTCTTAATTCGACACTCCAGTTTTGAGGTTTGCATGGCCTGGCTGGTTATGTCGTTTATATTGTGTCCATAGAGTTTGATTCTCAAAATAAGTAAGTAATATAATTACATACCTCGTTGTTAGTAGGTTTAGCAACGGTGTACATATTTTGTAAAACAAGGCTGTTGTTGGCTGGATAGCTACCTTAAATGGTTGCATGACTACAGGGGATGAAAATGCGCCAAAAAAATATAATTTCTGTTTAAAGTTTCTCTAATCACATTTTATATCTACATGATTGGCATGGTTATTTTGCATCTTTACATGTATAGATCCTACACACCCAGTCTCTTATCATGCTGTGTAGAATGGGGTTTACAGATTTAAATAATTATATTATTAATTGTGTTTTAAATGATTGTATAAAAAAATATAAAAAAAAATAAAAAAAATGGTTGCCTATAATACTCTGATCTGGCCTCAGTTAGAATACGCGTCACCTATATGGAACCCCTATCATCAACACGATATTTACAAGTTAGAAAAAGTCCAAAGAACTGCAGCTAGATGGTCGTGTAGACGATTGCGCCATTTAAGTCGCATTGGAGAAATTAGAGAAATCTGATGGAGCCAAGCTTTTCTATAAAATTCATACATGTTTAGTCTCCGTAGTATTATCCCAGCTCACACCTCCCATCACCCATTACAATATTTAAGACCAAATGTTAATGCTGATATGCTTATAAATTCTCCTTGGAAGAACTATTCCACTATGTATATGGAATAGCCTCCCCACAACTACATTAGCCATGCCAACTGTGGATGGGTTCAAGTTACAAATCTAAGCATCAGTGCAGTCAAAGGCATGACATTCAGTTTCTTTGACATTACATGTAAATAGTTCTAATGGTGACTCAGTAAAGTTTTTATATAATGTTTGTGTTACCAAATTTCATATGCCACCACCCGGCACCTGCTATGATGTTCAGACATGAACAAATGCAGTATAAAAAGATAGATAGATAACATTTTGTAAATGATGAGACTTAAATAAAATTATTAATTATGTTGATCAGATAATAATATTATTTTAATTTTATATTTTTTAAGTGTATTAATTTCATATTCACTTCATGACAGTTTTTATATAAATTTTTATCACATAACGTCCCTTGTTAGCAGTGTCGAACACCCATTTAATATTCTATTGTATGACACGGGTGTAATACAACCTGGAACGATTTTCATTGGTTGAGTTAAACCTGTAACACTACGCAAGTTTATTAACTGAAACTATTTTATTTATTACAAATTCATCCAGATCTGAGTCATAAACTTATTATTTGTTACAGCTTATAAAAATAATGCATGTTATACAAAACATTGTTGTTGGTTTGTTAAAAAATTGGCGTAAACTGCTATTTTGAAAAGAGATAAAACACGAACTCTTTTATATGCAACGTTATGTGTGAGACGCGACATTACGACGTCACATATTTTATGACGTTTTGGCGCTAAAGTGTGTCTGACGTCGTGGCGGTTCTATGTCCATCTGAATTATTTTTTACTAATTTGATTGCAATGTCGTGATAAAAAGGATCTTAAACTCGTTCCCATTCCATCTAAGATTTATGAAACTCGTTATGAATTATTTTTTATTTTAACTCGCCAAAAGGCTTGTTAAAATTAAAATAATTAAAATAATTCATAAATCTTATATGAAATGGGAACTCCTCTATATCCAGATGTTAACAGTATCAAGTTTACATTCACTTGATAATTTCTGTTGGACTTCATTTTTCAAGGAGGCAGAGCTTAACTGTGCACACATCCAATTTGTCTCAATAGAAAATGGCTCATAATTCGACAGTCTGAAAATATATGGAGGTAGTTGCCTCTCTTATTCTTTTTGTATCATTATCATTTTCCCAAGGCAGGTTATTGTTGGTATTATAGTAATTTAATTTTTAAGAATTGATTCATATTTATTTTCTGGATTTATGCAGTTTTTAAATGCTGGTTGTGGATGACAAATGTGCTTCATGGAATTTGCCATCTAATATTGATATTTAACATCCCATAAATGAAGAAAAAAAAGAAAAATCAGTTCTTAGCAATTAAAAAGCACATAATATAACGTTGCCTGTATGACTTGTTTTTTTTTTGTTCTTACTGTAAATGAATTGTAAAATGTTGGTATAATGATTTTAGAACATTGATATTATCTATTATTAACAGTCTTTTAAATCATTTTAGAATTATTTTATTATTAGAAATCAGAGGCGTAGCTGGGTGAATTTGAACTCTACGCCCGAAGGGTTTCTAAGGGGCAATTGAATTGAATTGAATGTTGTTTAATGGCTCATCAACACAGTACAGGTTATTTATAGAGCCGCCCCAGAAAGAGGGGAAGGATACATAGGAATCCGGGAACCTGCCCTACTCTTATTATCGAAAAGATTCCTATGGTTCTTTAACGTGCTCGGATGATAGACCAATACACGGGACCGCCCGGTTTACGTCCCCATCCGACGGACGAGGCTAAGGAAAAGTGTCTTGCCCAAGAACACACCGACAGAACTCAGTGGCACCACGGAGGATTGAACCCGGGGCCACCGGTTACAAATCCGCCACGCTTAACCGACTGCGCCACGCCAGCCCTTTTCTAAGGGGCAAAGGGGCAGCGGGTCAGATGGGCGAAGCTCCCCGTGAATTCTGTTAAACTCTTAAGAGAAGAGCCAAGCGGCAATCTCTCTTTCAAGTGAAGATGTGCTGGGCGTTAATATCACGCTCAATGTAGATATTTAGCAAAAATATTCGGAAATATTTTACCCCTAACCCCTACCCCACTTCGGATTGTATTGAAATTTTGGACTATTTTTTTTCTTTTTTTCTGGCGAGCTGTATGCCCGGGCGTACGGGCGTAAGCCTGGCTACGCGCCTGGAAGTTTGTGTTTCTGGATTTCAAGAATCTCATTACTCAATGTCAAGTAAAAAGTCAATGAGTTCTGAGAATGGAATGAGTTTTCAATTAACTAGTTTCATTGGTCCAGTTGTTATCACTGAACCAATCCGAATGATTCATCCATATTTTCATTTGGCTGTTTCTATCATGTGAGAAACATATTAAAACTGTTTGTATCTCTCAATGGGTAATGAGTTGAGTTTCTTGAAACCAAGAATCACAAAATTCTAAATATAAAATAGTTCTAAAATGAATTAATAGACTGTTTATTATTATATTATATTCTATATGGGCAGGGATACTTGAGAGTTTATAGGGGATGCTGCATTATTCTCAAACAAGTTCAAAAGGGTCCTAAAAACTTGGAAAAAAGGTTAATCAATTACCAAAATACTATAAAAATACAACAGATAATGACTTATTGTGGAAAATGTGCAAAAGAAAAAATCTTGGGTTTAAAGCAATTGAATTAACAAACAATAAAAAGTGTAGAATGTAGACCTCTATATTCACATGTATTGTATTCTCATTGTGTGATTATATATTGATTTAAAGTGATTTTTCTTGCTCTTTATTTATATATGTCATATATTGTAAAATAGTCTAGATCATCTGCGATGCTTGCTTGATTTCAAGACAAACGTCTAGAACAGTCCTCCTGAACAAAGTTTGATTTTTGCCAATACACTGGTATCGTTTCTGATTGACTGAGACAGAAACACCTGATATCCAAGATATACAGAAAGGCAGATAAACAATATATTTATTAATAAACAAAGATAAACAAAGAGGGAAACTTCATTATTATATCGATGAACTAAATGCCTATATGGTCAGAAATACTTTAATAAAAAAAATACTAATTACGGTCTCATGCTTTCAGTTTCAAATTTGTTTTGCACAAATGGTCAAGATGTTTGTATTTACAATCAAGTGTCGAAGATGATCAAGACTAATTGTAAAAGAGCCTGAGGACATCATCATTCCAAGATGGTCGCCTCCAAGATGGCCGTTTCTTGAATAGGTCATATCTCATTTATTTATTATGTTATTTTTATAATTCTTTCTTCCTGTTCTAAGTGTGTAAAGATATTTTAAATAAAACTTGTTTGAGAATAGTTCAACAACCACTTTAAAGCTGTGAGCATAATTATGTTGTAACGTGTGGTTAAGAAATGTTTCCGATATATTACAGATTGAGATTCGACTGAGGGTCCACTGGCACATGGAACTTTCTTGTTTGGTTCAATAGAGGTTTTATTTTGGAAGGTAACTAAAATGAAGTTTTGATGTACTTAAGATATACATGAATACTTCTGCCGCTTGTTTGCATGTTAATAATTAATTAGGCTCTGCAGATACCGGGAAGACAAAAAAGGAGAGAATCCATGTGACTGTCTTTCCGTCTGCAAGTGGGCAGCTAAATGGCAGCTTAGAAATATGAGGCGGAAAAGAGGGTTTATAAATATAGACTATATATAATCCATGTATCTGGTATAATCCTATGTGTTGTACCAGTCAGTTTGTTGACTATATACAGTAGTTAGTTTTTGCACTTGCATTTTATGTATAAAACATAAACCTTATGTGCTGTCTGATACAAACAGAACTCCTTAAATTTCTTTTAGAAAATTCTTAAAGTTAAAAAATGTTCCAGTTCATGATAAAAATTCATAAAAATCGAAATACTGTCAACAAAGTTAAATTCATCATAGATTTTGATGAAACGGGGGTTAATTTGCCTAAATTAAACCAGGTAAACCTAGGATAACGCCTACTGCCACACCACAGACCTAGTATATTAGGTCTGTGATGTCACAATGCAGAATGAATATCCGTGTATTTTCGGCACAATCAATATGTTTTGGCAGTTTGAAATGGAAAATATCGTTATTTGTCAATGTTTAAGTCGAAACCCCTAGACTGCACAAAAGCCTGATGTACCCAGCTCTTTAACTTGATGTGTAGTTACGAGGGTCAGACTGGTAAAAAGTGGGATTTGAACCTTTGTTCCATAATTTACTAATAAGGTGCAAAAAAACTGCTATATTTATGCTGGGTATGAGAAGATATGAAATTGTTAAAATAACATTTTGTTTTTATCACCTTAATCTGTAAGGTACTTTTATAAAATAGTGCCATACTGATTTTACATTTTGATTAACTGCCTGTGACATATAAAACTTACCACACCTTTGTACAATGGTGCCATAGTGATTTTACATTTTGATTAACTGCCCTGTGACATATAAAACTTACCCCACCTGACCTGCCACCCACATTCCCTTCGCACAAATGTTATGGGTCAGTGGTTCTTGCTATTTGATGTTAAATGTTAAATATCTTCCTGCATTACCATGTGTATTTAAATAATTGTTCTTAAACACTGGTGTTGTTAAATGGGTTGATATATTTACTAGGATAAGTTCTTTAACGTTTTGTTACTATGTACTTCATGAATTTGGTCAGAAGAAAGTCTGAACATTATTACGAATAGGGCATGTGGAGCGCTATGGTCTATAGCGTTAGAGTGTTGGACACATGATTGAAAAGTTGTGGGTTCGATCCCCGCCATGACCATATGTGTTGTGTCCCTGAGCAAGACACTTTATCTGCCTTTGCTTAGTACTGGTTCTACCCAGGAAGACATCGAGAGTGATTCAAATAAGTTTATAGAGCTTTTGTTACAATCGATGTAAAAAAAAAAATGCATGTGCATTATTTATACACAGCCAAAAGTTACGGGCCCCGTTTTATTAAACATCTTACGATAAGTCTAAAAAATATAAACTGTTCAAATTTTTGCACCTAAGCATTCAATGTAGACAATTATTTTTGCATTATGTGCATGCAGAAATATAAAATGTGTAAGAAAATGTAATGAAACGGCGTTCATTTTTGAATTGTAAATCAAAGTAAAGAATTTAAGAAATTAACTTACGATCAAATTTGATCAAAATTGTCGTAAGATGTTTCATAAAACTGGGCCATGGCCCTCTAGGTAGGTCAGGAGATCTGAGTGTTTAATAGCTCCCTCTATAATACCATATGTACTTAAATACATACTCATATATATATTGTATGGTTATATAATATTTACTTTAAATGTGTTACTAATTATTTACATTTTTTGTAAGAAACAGTATAGGGCATGTGCATTGATCATACCCACCCAAATGCTATGAACCTTTTGGTCAGGGGAACTTAGTGTTTAATAGATACCACCTCCCCCCCCCCCCCCCCCCCCCCCCCCCCCCCCCCCCCCCCCCCCCCACTCTTACTCATATACTGGTAAATGGTGTTAATATTTACTATTATGTTGTTCATTTAATAAACTTCATTATCAGAGCAGTGAGGTAAAATCCAGCAATCCCTTTTCATTTTTTTTTTAAAAATCATGTTCATTAAAGGTTTTCATCATCATCCCTGTATTGTTTCATGTGCTACTTGAGTGTTACTGCAAATATTCAGAATGAAAAACATAATTCTATGCCCATTCTGCATACTTTTTTTTCAATGTACATGGAGTGTGGGCCTGAATGTCCATTCCTGTTGGCACCTTGATGTGTTGGTGCACCATATAATTCAACTCAGTGTAACTATACTGAAAGGAAAAAAAACGCGACACGGGAATTTCCGCTATATATTGTATGTACAATATGCTGCTGTTAATCGAATGGTACATGGATACGTAAGATCTTTCCTTTCAGTAAAAAGACTAAAACAACAAATATAACACAGCAAATAGTATTCCTGCAAAGTTTCATTATTGACTGAGTACGCGTTTGGCGCAAACTTAGGATGCAATATTTTGCAAAATCTATACATTAAATACAGTACTGAACTGGCTCAATTTTTCAAAGAGGAATTTCAACATTTATGAATTTCTTGTTACAGGGTTAATGGTACAGGGCTACGTAAGATCTTTCCTTTCGGTAAACAGACTAGAACAACACGTAACACAGCAAGTAGTATTCCTGCAAAGTTTCATTATTGACAGAGTACGCGTTTGGCGCAAACTTAGGATGCAAAATTTTGCAAACTCTTTACGTTAAATACAGTACTGAACTGGCTCAATTTTTCAAAGAGGTTAACCACCATTTATGAATTTCTCGTTACAAAATGTACTGTGATTAAAACGTCTACAGCATCACAGTTGTGACCTTTCTCTAACTAACTGCAACTTTTTTTTTACAAAACATCTTGGGATTTCCATGGAATATATATGGAATTAAGTGTGCAATATATACAATATATAGCGGAAATTCCCATGGTGCATTTCTTTTTCCTTTCAGTATAGTTGCATTGTTTTTTGGTACAAAGAAATTAAGACTGCAATTATAGGGCATGTGCATTATTGACTCTTACAAATGATGGATTTCATTCAGTTGTCGTAAACACAATTTTTTGAACGAAATATATACTTTAATTCTCATCTCTATTAATAATGTTTAATTTAACCCTTAACCCGCTAAGCACGACTATAATTAGCCTTTGCATCCATTGTAAACACAGATCAGCCTGCGAGTAACTCACAGGCTGATCAGGGTTTACAATGTCCAGATGCTAATCAGTCATTTTCCCCAAAACACCTCTTTGTCACGTATTAAATGGAATGGTCTTAATTCAAAGAAAGAACAGTCCATTATATATATGTAGGCGGTTAAGGGTTAATTACTTTGAGAATATCACATGGTTATGGTGATGGTATACTGGTAATAGTGAGTTTGAGATTGAATTTGATAAGTTTTAATGTGTTGTTATTGACTACCTCCATACAAGATATCTATGATAAAGAGTGATTGCAAAGATATGTTATATATCATTACTGTTTTGTCTTTCAGTGTATAGATAGGTTTTTGTTTCGTGCTGTTAACCTTCTTTTTGTATTGATTTTTTTTCTTTTTCAAAATATGTCATGTTTAAAGGGGCACATGGCATTCTTCATGAAGCATTGAAATTAGCGCCTCCATTTAATTATTCAGTATCATTTTTGACTTTCTATCTGCTACTTGAATATTATTTTATTTTTTTATTTTTGTATATTCTTCTTTTTCTGTCGTTAGTTCAAACATATTATTGGTGCCATATAATCAACATTTATTAATATGCAAACACAAATTGCTTTATAGTTACTTTTCTTATAATTCAACAATTGCAAGTTATTTCGGAAAACTAACAGGACGCTATGAGTTTTAAAAAAATCAAGATTGCCGTTTGTCCCTTTGAGGAGCATGCATATAGGGAGTCGTGTTCTTTGTAATATAGAATTACAACGTGTAATATAGAATTACAATGTGTAATATAGAATTACAATGTGTAATATAGAATTACAATGTGTAATATAGAATTACAGTGTGTAATATAGAATTACAATGTGTAATATAGAATTACAATGTGTAATATAGAATTACAATGTGTAATATAGAATTACAATGTGTAATATAGAATTACAATGTGTAATATAGAATTACAGTGTGTAATATAGAATTACAATGTGTAATATAGAATTACAATGTGTAATATAGAATTACAATGTGTAATTCTGAACGATTCTTAGTTCCCATTTCAATTGTATTCATGCATTAAATGTAATTTTGTATCTTGGTAAACCTAAAGGTGTAAACTTAATGTATTTTTTAACAGCCATTTGACTTTGTTCAAATGTTTGCATTGTAATTTTGTTTGATTTGATTTTAATTAAATGTAGGTTTAATGATGAATTGATATATAAAATACAAAATTAATTATAGAACATCTTTAAGATCTTTATATTTGCAACCAATAGAAATTGAAAAACAATGAACATAGCAATTTCTTTGTCCTTTCATTATATTTTGTAAAAAAATAGTGAACGTCTGTAATAAAAACTATATAAATTGTATTTTCTTAAACATTAAATGTATGTAAATGAAAATAATGTGTATAATATGATTATATTTGTAGGTAGCCTATACTTAACTAAGATTTTTTTTTAGTGTAATATATATTATGTATAAAGCAAATATGTATTATTTAATTTGAGTATGTATTATTAATATTCGATTTCATATTTGATGCATGTGTCATATTTTTTGTCATCTTGAGTCATTTTTCACGATTTATTACATTTTTTGTCATTTTTTCCATTGCTCATCTTGTCATTGGAGTTCCAGCATAACTCATTTTAGAAATCACCAGAAATAATATTAATTTTTGGTCATGCTTGTAGCCATGACAAAAGATCATCATTTGTCTCAAGCCATTTGACTTGAATGTATTGTTGTGATTGGTTGTTTGATTGAAATCATGTGACTCATTTTCTCAGGTCATAGGTTAAAAACTGTGATAAAATAAGTGGTGTTGTGCCCAGAGTAGAGGCAGAGGTGCACTGAAGTAAAAATAATAAACAGTGATGTACAGCTTAAATTTATTTCATGTTAAAAAAAATGGCAGTAAAATTCTATTGAAACATTAGGCTATAATGTTCAAGTTTATAATTAGACTATCAAAAATTTGGGGGGAAATTCAAACCATTAGATTTTTTTTTGAATTTTGGTACTGCAATTTTAAACAAAGATAACATTTTTATATAACATTTTGGCTGTGCATTGTGTGTTTATAATTTCCTACTTGTTCCTGGTTTTAGTGTGCAACATTTAAAGAAACAAGTATTTACTGATTGGGCTGTATCTGAAGATTAACAGTGTAAACTTTGATGTTGAATTTAGGTAGTTAAACATATCCTAGAAAATAAAAAAAAGTATCATATTTTATAGATATTTAAACTTTAGTTTAATATCACATCTCTTACTAAAATGTCCAAGTTTTGGTACTGTAGCTGCCTGAAGCTTAGAAAACTCCTATAATCAGGAACGTCTTAGTTCTCATCCCATCTGTAATGTACTCTAAAAGCATGAAAATATAAAAAGCGCTGATTTGTTTTCCTGCTAGGGAAAAATCAGTATCTGCATCCATCGAATCTCAACTATAAATGCTTACCGTCTAGCACAGTACCAGAAAAGCTAGCTCTTTAACAAGAAAGAAGTATGGCTCTTATGAAAATATTTATATATTTACATACACCCATACTGCAAAAATATATATATATTTCCATACACCCATACTGCAAAAATATCTATATAATTACATACACCCATACTGCACTCAGTATTCAAGTTGTGTTCAAATTTAAAATAAAGATGCATCTTTATAGATATTTTGGGTAATAGGTAAATACTAACTTACTAGTACTATAGGGTTTAACATGCAGATATGCACTTTTCTGCCTAATAAAGGGGTGATCTAATAAATTTTGCTTTATTAGGCACTGACTAATAAATCAAATCAATGCGGAATCCCTCAGCATGTTATCTGATGATATGTACGTAACGTTGTCTGACGTCATAAAACAAACAAAAAACAACAACATGGCGGCGGCGTCCTCGATAAGCCTAATATTCTGAGAAATAGGTAATAATAGTAATTCATACAGAAAATGTGGATAATCTACATGATAAATAGAATATTATGTCAGTGCCTTTTACTATCGAGTTTATTAGGCTCGGCATGAAAACGAAAAATGGCTCGGCAGTCAGCCTCGCCATTCTTCGTTTTCTAAGCCTCGCCTAATAAACTGGATAGTAAAAGGCACTGACATAATATTCTCTATTTATCAATTTAGTTATGTTGTATAAAGAACAATTAAATATACATCTGCCTTGGAGTGTTCAGTGTAAATAAGACTTCAGTGTGCACTGGTCATCTTGTGATAAAGCCCAATTCATGTCGTGTAAGTAAAGCAGAGGGAGGACACAGGAATGTGGAAATTGGAAAAAACGTGAACAAAATTTGGGAATTCCTGTGTCCCCCATCTGAAAAGGCAAGGCGAACGAGGGTTGCTGGACATTATTTTTCTCATGGATACTAGTAATACATCGGTGTTTTTAAAAACCATGATATTTCTACCTTTATAGTCAGATTTACAATGTAGTAGTTAAATGTGTAACGTATTCTATTGGTGGATTTTACAAAACAGTATAAAAGTTTTCAGTTGATCTCTTACCGTAACTCGTACATGTTTGTCCTCTGGAGTTATGGTCTAGCTGTGACATTGGTGGTCTGGGTGCACATCAACCATGTTGCACCCACTTCTCATGTTATAGTTATACTTGCATGTGGTACTTAGCAATGCATATGTGCGTGTATATTTCTGCAAACAAGGAAATAAGATTCCGTTGGTTTACATATCTATAGATTGTGATAACTGTATCTATAGATGATGTAAGCTGTATCTATAGATGATGTAAGCTGTATCTATAGATGATGTAAGCTGTATCTATAGATGATGTAAGCTGTATCTATAGATGATGTAAGCTGTATCTACGGGTGATGTTGACAGTATCTATAGATACGTTAGCTGTATCTATAGAGTAGTTTGACTGTATCTATTATAAGTTGATGTTGAATATTTCTATAGATAATGTTGACTGTATCTATAGATGATGTTAGCTGTATCTATGTTTACCTTATCTATAGATGATGTTAACTGTATCTATAGAGTATGTTGGCTGTATCTATATTTTATGTCAGCTGTTTCTATAGACAGTGTTGGCTGTATATATAGGTAATATTAGCTGTATCTATAGACAATGTTAGCTGTATCTTATTACAGATGATGTTGGCTGCATCTATAGACAGTGTTAGCTGTATTTATAGACAATGTTTTGCCTGTATCTATATATTATGTTGGCTGTATCTATAGATGATGTTGGCTGTATCTATAGACAGTGTTAGCTGTATTTATTGAATATTGGTGGTATCTGTAGATTATGTTGTCTGTATCTATAGACAGCATTAACTGTATCTATAGATGGTATTAGCTGTATCTATACACAGTGTTGGATGTATCTGTAGACAATGTGTTAGCTGTATCTATACATGGTGTAAGTTGTATCTATGTTAGCTGTATCTATAGATGATGTTGGCTGTATCTACAGATGATGTTAGCAGTATCTATTGAAAGTGTTAGCTGTATCTACAGATGAGTTTAGCTGTATCTATAGAGTATGTTAGCTATTTCTATAGATGGTGTAAGCTGTATATATAGAGTATGTTAGCTGTATCTATATATGATGTAAGCTATCTATATATTATGTTAGCTGTATCTATAGACAATGTTAGCTGTATCTATAGATAGTATTGGATGTATCTATAGATGATGTTAGCTAGATCTATAGATGGTGTAAGCTGGATCTATAGATGGTGTAAGCTGGATCTATAGATGATGTTGGTTGTGTCTATTTAAAGTGTTAGCTGTATCTACATATGATGTTGGCTGTATCTATAGACAGGGTTAGCTGTATTTATAGACAGTGTTAGCTGTATTTATAGACAGTGTTGGCTGTATCTATATACTATGTTGGCTGTATCTGTAGACAGTGTTATCTGTATCTATAGATGATGTTAGCTATATATATAGACAGTGTTGGATGTATATATAGACAATGTGTTAGCTGTATCTATAGATGATGTTAGCTATATCTCAAGATGGTGTAAGCTATCTATTTATTATGTTAGCTATATCTATCGATGATGTTGGCTGTATCTACAGATGATGTTATCAGTATCTTTACAGTGTTAGCTGTTTAAGGTGTTAGCTGTATCTATAGACATTGTTAGCTGTATATATAGACAATGGTTGCTGTATCTACAGATGATGTTAGCTGTATCTATAGACAGTGTTAGCTGTATCTATAGATGATGTTAGCTGTATCTAGAGAGTATGTTAACTGTATCTATAGACGGTGTAAGCTATCAATAGATTATGTTTATCTATAGACAATGTAAGCTGTATCTATAGATGTTGTAAGCTGTATCTATAGATGATGTTGGCTGTATCTATAGATGATGCTAGCTGTATCTATAGATGATGATAATTGTATCTATAGACAATGTAAGCTGTATCTATAGATGATGTTATCTGTATCTATAGATGTGTGAGATGTATCAATATATGGTGTAAAATGTATCTATAGATGAGATGTTAGCTGTATCTATAGTGTATGTTTGCTGTATATATAATAAGCATGATGTCGGTTGTATCTATAGATGATGATGGCTGTATCTACAGAGTATGTTTACTGTATCTATAGATGATGCTGGCTTATCTATAGATTATGCTGGCTGTATCTATATATGATGCTGGCTTATCTATATATAGATGTTGTTGGCTGAGTCTACAGAATATATTTGTTGTATCTGTTGCTAACATAATCCATTATGGCTGTAGATACCATTGATGGATGTGTTTTAGCTGTTCTTCTCCATACAGTTCATACATACCTGTACTTTGCACAAATATACATGCAATAATTATGTTTATTATAAATGTACACTGTTTGCATGTTGATGCAAGCATTGTATATAGTGGGTCCCAAAGGGGAGGTGTGTTCACATGATCACGTAAAATAAAAACAAGGATCACGTCTTCACGTGAAAATAGCAGAACTTTCACATTTCACGTTAAATGTGGATGAGCAGACATGAAGCGCTATAGGCTCGAGCTTCTCTAGTACAATGTGTGGGTTGCAACAACAACAAAAAAAAACACAAAAAAAAAACACACACAATCACACACAAACTTGAGCCGTCAGATGTATTCAGAGGCTTTCAAATTGACAACAGCATTCTGGCAACTGTCGGCATACCACCAGTCTATACTGCCTATACTGTATCTGATACACGACTCGGCTGATTGTAGTGTCCCCGGGGATTCCCCTTGCCAGATGTTCGCGCAAGTACGAAAGTTCAGCTCTCGGAGGAGGCTCGGGGGAGGAGGAGGACACTAAAAAGACTGAAAAGGACTAAAAATTCACGTTTCACGTCACTATATCACGCGATCAAGTTTTACCAAGACCAAAATCACGGATCACGCTGATATAATTTACACGCAATCACGCAAAAATATTGTTTGTTTCACGTGTCACGTTTTTAAAAACACCCCGATCACGTTTTCACGCAAAACCCCTTTGGGACCCCCTATATACATGGACATCTGTCCATCCCTTAGTCAGAGTTACACATACACTGTATATTTTATTGAACTGTCACTGGAAAGCAGTTATTGTAGTGAAACATTGTGAATCATAAATCTTATATTCCTTAAAGGGACACATGGCAGTTTTGAAGTACTTAACATAACCAACTTGGTTTATTAATCCATTTTGACTTTAATTCTTCTATAAGCATATATTTAAATAAAACTTTAAGATAATATACAGTTTGGAGTTTTTATCCTTTCTATAATGTTATTCTACCATAGGTTTACATATATTACTGGTGCAATATAATCATTACTGGTGCAACAAGATAATCATTACTGTATACTTTCATATTGTCCCGTTTAGTTTGCATTGAGCTGAGTGTGCAATATTCTACGATATTGCACACAGTGATATTGCACCGGAACTTTTTCTCGTGCTTGCTAAGAGCCGTGAAATAGAAATAAGGAACTACTTTCAAATAAAAACGGAATCCTTCCTATAGTGTCAACAAAAAAATACAAGTTTTTGTTCAACCTTTTATGGCAGAAATTGATAAAATAACTGAAATGGTCACTCACCCACTGTTTTTAACGTTATCGAATGGTAAACAAACTAGAGAAAATCGCTTGATGTTTTTAATGACGTCATCCGACATCGACGTCGTTTTCGCGCAACAATCATCCACACAAAATGAACTGAATGACAAGATAGGAATTCCATAAAAAGCTATAAAAATAACACAAATACAATGAAAAGTAATAGTCATACAATTTACATTGATCGAAAACAATATGAAAGTATACAATAAAAAGGTTATTGAATTTGTTTGGCTAAATATTACTTGGAACTCGTTGTTTTGGCGCAGGACTACTCGCAAGCTCGTTGTCCTTTGCCAAAACAACTCGTTCCAAGTAATATTTAGCCATACAAATTCAATAACCTATATTACTGGTGCAATATGATTATTACTGGTGCAAATTATAATCAACATTAAGTTAAATAAGCAAAGACAATTTTCTTGAACGATTTGATTAATTTAATATAATAATAATTTGCAAATTTGAAAGTTGTATGGAAAATCTAACGACACCAGTTTAACATTTATTTCCGTGTGTCCCTTTGATCATAAATCATGTGAAATTGATGGCACGTAAATTATAAATAGACTGTGATTTAACTTCTTAGGTATGCGAGCGTATTTCAATAAGAAAACAAAAACAAATAAATAAATTATGACACAAAATTAAAAAACAAACATTTTGGAACTTTCAGCATTGCCATAACAGCAATCATGTGTCAGTTTGATTTATGCATTTGTATGTGGTATCCTGTAGAAAAACCCCAACCCCATTTTTTATATAAATCCAAGCCATGTTATAGCTTAATACGTATTTGATCAAATGTATGTACTTACAGTGTATGATTGTATGAATGATGGTGAGCAGGTGTTTTTCTAAAATGTGGCGCTTTTTTTGGAGTTATTATTTAATTGTAGCTGTTTAACCCTTTCGCCGCCAAAATTCAAATGTCGTCTGCTAAAATTTGAATTGAAACCTTCCGATAATATTTTATATAAAACGTGTTTTGGTAAACATTCTTACTGAGTGGCGAATAGTGAGGTCCCTGATCATCCTGCACATGGTGTACATGCTGATTTTGGCCTACACTGGTTGTAAAATCATTGTTTTTGACTGTGGCGGCGAAAGGGTTAAATACTCCGAGAACATGTATTTATGTTTGACAATCAGGAAGTACTCTCAATATGCTTTGACATTTTGACGTCTGCTGCAAGTACTAATTTTGCACACTTTGTTTTTTAACATATAATGTCAGTTAGAAACATGATATTTTGGTTTCAACTTAGCGTTAGTTTTCCAAGTTCTTTTTAAATGGACACGTCTATCTTTCTCTTCACCAACAGTTGTTTTGAAAGCAACCAGCTTTACAGTGATATTTTAGTAAAAGTTATACCCGATATAGGTTCTTGCTTCATAATGTCTTCAGAGGGCTGGCGTGGCGCAGTCGGTAGCGTGGCGGATTTGTAACCGGAGGCCCCGGGTTCAATCCTCCGTGATGCCACTGAGTTTCGTCGGTGTGTTCTTGGGCAAGACACTTTCCCTTAGCCTCGTCCGTCGGATGGGGACGTAAACCGGGTGGTCCTGTGTATCGGTCTATCCTCCGAGCACGTTAAGGAACCATAGAAATCTATTCGATAATAAGAGTAGGGCACGGTTCCCGGATTCCTATATATCCTTCCCCTCTCTCTGGGGCGGCTCTAAATAACCTATAATGTGTTGATGAGCCGTTAAACAACATTCAATTCAATTCATAATGTCTTCCGGAAAGAAAATCATGAACTTAATTTTTATTAACACCGTTCATGTATTTAACACTCAGAATATAAAGCATTTTAGGGCATGATCCATACTGATGACTGAGGGGATTTTACTTCCAGAGAAAAAACATAAATTAATGCCATTTATGTCTCAAAACTAGCATAACATCCAGAGTTTTATAAAAACAACAAAATTATTCAAAAATGAAAGGGATTTTAGTAAGAGATTATATGTCTGGTTTGCATTAATATAATGCATTAACATGTGTGAAACAGACGTCAAGATTATTGTGTCCTTTTAAGATATCAAATATACTCAGTTTCATTAAGTGAACATATACATTTATATATGTGTTAAGTCTGGTTTGGGTACATTTTTCTTTTTTTCATATATATTTTAAGAATTTAATTAAAACTTAAAGAAATGGTGGTAACACAGTTTGGGGCCATGTTCAATATTAAAAATAGCATCTGAAACACCGTGCACGTGTATTGTGAATGGAAGTGACTGTTAGGTAGTAATATGAAACTTACATACACTGTTTCCTTAATAATTAATAAAGCATAAAATACTGGTTGTCATTGCATGTATTCAATTGAATTCCAACAAATGTGATATCGGTTCTGATTACAGAAAGACCATTCTGTATTAATGAACATCGTTCATTTTAATCCCCATTGTGTTTTAACCTGGTCTACAATACAACATGAATCAATTCACTCAGTATGATACCATATGATAAATATAACTAAATGCCATGCCATATCATACCATACAATACAGTATAAACAATGCAATGCCATACCATACAATACAGAATAAACAATACAGTGTTATATACCATACACTATACAATGCCATATACCATACCACACAATACAGTATAAACAATTCAATGTCATGCCATACCATACAATACAGTATAAAAATACAATGTCATATACCCATACCATGCAATACAGTATAAACAATACAATGCCATATACCATACCATACAATACAGTATAAACAATATAATGTCATATACCATACAATACAGTATAAACAATACACTGTCATATACCATACCATGCAATAAGTATAAACAATACAATGCCATATACCATACCACACAATACAGTATAAACAATACAATGCCATATACCATACCATACATTATAAACAATACAATGTCATACCATACAATACAGTATAAACAATACAATGTCATATACCATACCATACAGTATATAAACAGTACAATCTCATACACCATACCATACAGTATAAACTATATAATGTCATATACTATACCATACAATACAGTATAAACAATGCAATGTCATATACCATACAATACAGTATATAAACAATACAATGCCATATACCATACCATACAATACAGTATAAAACATACAATGTCATATATCATACCATACAATACAGTATAAACAATACAATGTCATATACCATACCACACAATACAGTATAAACAATACAACGCCATATACCATACCATACATTATAAACAATAAAATGTCATACCATACAATACAGTATAAACAATACAATGTCATATACCATACCATACAGTATATAAACAGTACAATGTCATACACCATACCATACAGTATAAACTATATAATGTCATATACTATACCATACAATACAGTATAAACAATGCAATGTCATATACCATACAATACAGTATATAAACAATACAATGCCATATACCATACCATACAATACAGTATAAACAATACAACGCCATATACCATACCATACATTATAAACAATACAATGTCATATACCATAACACACAATACAGTATAAACAATACAATGTCATATACCATACCATACAATACAGTATAAACAATACAACGCCATATACCATACCATACATTATAAACAATACAATGTCATACCATACACTACAGTATAAACAATACAATGTCATATACCATACCATGCAATAAGTATAAACAATACAATGTCATATACCATACCACACAATACAGTATAAACAATACAACGCCATATACCACACAATACAGTATAAAAAATACAACGCCATATACCATACCATACATTATAAACAATACAATGTAATACCATACAATACAGTATAAACAATACAATGTCATACACCATACCATACAGTATAAACAATACAATGTCATATACCATACCATACAATACAGTATAAACAATGCAATGGCATATACCATACAATACAGTATATAAACAATACAATGTCATATACCATACCACACAATACAGTATAAACAATACAATGTCATATACCATACCATACAAACATTATAAACAATACAATGTCCACCATACAATACAGTATAAACAATACAATGTCATATACCATACCACACAATACAGTGTAAACAATACAATGTCCACCATACGATACAGTATAAACAATACAATGTCATATACTATATGATACAATACAGTATAAACAATACAATGCCATATACCATACCATACAATAAAGTATAAACAATACAATGCCTTATACCATACCATACAGTATAAACAATACAATGCCATATACCATACCATACAATACAGTATAAACAATACAATGCCATATACCATATCATACAATACAGTATAAACAATACAATGCCTTATACCATACCATACAGTATAAACAATACGATGTCATATATCATACCATACAATACAGTATAAATTATACAATGTCATATACCATATCATATAATACAGTATAAACAATACAATACCATATATTATACCACACAATACAATATAAACAATATAATGTCAAAAACCATACCACACAATACAGTATAAACACTACAATGTCATATACCATACCATACCATACAATACAGTATAAACAATACAGTGTCATATACCATACCATACAAACAGTATAAACAATACAATGACATATACCATACAGTAAAAATAATACAATGCCATATTCCATACCATACAATACAGTATGAACAATACAATGTCATATACCATACCATACAATACATATAAACAATACAATGTCATATACCATACCATACAATCAGTATAAACAATACAATGACATATACCATACAGTAAAAATAATACAATGTCATATGCCATACCATACAATACAGTATAAACAATACAAAGTCATATACCATACCAATCAATACACTATAAACAATACAATGTCATATACCATACCAATCAATACACTATAAACAATACAATGTCATATGTCATGCCATACAATACAGTATAAACAATACAATTTCATATAACGTACCATACAATGCAGTATAAACAATACAGTGGCATATACATTGCCACACAATACAGAATAAACAATACAGTGTCATATACCATACCATACAATACAGTATAAAAAATACAATGACATATACCATACTGTAAAAATAATACAATGCCATATACCATACCATACAAACAGTATAAAAAATACAATGACATATACCATACTGTAAAAATAATACAATGCCATATACCATACCATACAAACAGTATAACAAATACAATGCCATATACCATACTGTAAAAATAATACAATGCCATATACCATACCATACAAACAGTATAAAAAATACAATGACATATACCATACTGTAAAAATAATACAATGCCATATACCATACCATACAATACAGTATAAACAATACAATGTCATGTACCATACCATACAATACAGTATAAACAATACAATGCCATATACCATACCATACCATACAGTATAAACAATACAATGTCATGTACCATACTATACAGTATTATACAGTATAAACAATACAATGTCATATATATACCATAGAGTATACTACAGTATAATACAATACAATACTATATATACAATATATAATACAATACAATACAATATCATATACCATACAATATGTATAATACATAATACCATACAGTACCATATACCATACAATATGTACAATATCATACAATGCAATACAATACCATATACCATACACTATGTACAATATAACATACAATGCAATACAACATCATCAACTACAATACAATAGATACTTTACAATACAAAATAACTGGATCTGTCGGGATCTTGTGTCGGTTGGGGTGCTTCTTAATACTAGTGTGAATTATGTCTCCTTATCATCAATATGGCAGGTGTCTCTCCCTTTAATGCTTCACAAAATGTTCGGGGAAGTTCCCGAACTTTAGTTGCCATCATGTCCGTATGTATGTATGTATGTATGTCCATCCATCCCGCCTCTTGTCTGCTCAACTCATCCTAGGTTTTTCATCCGAATTTCATGAAATTTCACAGGAAGTACCAGTATGATGTCTAGTAGCGCATTTTATCAGGACGTTCCGGATGAATGACTTTAGCAGAGAAGTTTTTTTTTTAAGTCTAAAACTTGTACGCTAAACTAATTTAGTGTTTAACCTACTTTTTCAATCTTTTTCAGATTTTCAAATATTCATCAAAATTTAACTACAAACAGTCTTCGTGGAGAAGAGCGTGACCTATATAGAGACTATCGATAAAACCTATCGTAAACACTACTCCGGATAGAGTCTATGGAGAGAAATCAGAACCCTTTATAGCCTCTATCCTATACGAGTACTATTTTCATCCGATTTTCAAGAAACTTCAGAGGAAGTTTCAGCATGATGTCTAGTAGTAATATTGTCTGGACGTTCCAGCTGAATAATTTTTTGGAACTTTTTCTAACCGTTAGCTTGTCTGCTCAACTACATTTATTCCCCGATTTTCTTGAAACCTCATATGAAGTATCAGCTAGTAGCTCAAATTGTCATGACGTTCCCGTTGAATGATTTTTGACGGAGTTATAGCACTTTGAAGTGTTTTCAAATGTAAAGCATTTCCGCTAAACTCCCAATCTCTACTAAACTCCTCCTACATTTTTATCTGATTTTCATGAAACTTGATAGGTGGAAGTATTAATATGGTGTAGACTAGCGCCTGTTGTCAGGACTTTCCGGTTGAATTATTGTTTTGCGAAGTTACGCGACTGAAGTTTTTCATCAATATAAAGCTTGTCCGTTAAACTCCTACATTGTTTACCCGATTGTATTTCACCTGTGTACCTTTCTTTTTCTTGTAAGTTGAGACAATGTGAGCCTCACCCCAGTCACCAGGCACAGGCAACCATATCATAGTGGGGACTCCCCCCCCCCACCCCCCACCCCCCACCCCCCCCAACCCCCTCCCCACCCAACCCCCTCCCTGCAACCAACCCCCCCAAATATATGTTGTGTGGACAAGTTAAGTTAGTTCCACTACAAATAGCCGATAAAAAAAATTTGGTTTATATTTTGAATATTTATATTAATATAAAAAAAAAAAAATTGGTTTATATTTTGAATATTTATATTATTAATAAAATATAAACCAATTTTTTTTTTATTGGTTATTTGTAGTGGAACTATCTTAATTTGACCACACAACATATATTTGGGTTGGGGGTGGTGGGGGTGGGTGGGGGTGGGGGGGGGGGGGGGGGAAGTCCCCACTATGATACGGTTGCCTGTGTCACCAGGTACCTCAAAACTGTGTCATTATAATCTGTCTGAAGAATCACTAGATAACTAATACTTGGCACAGGCCCAATAATACATGTTATTGTAAGGTGTGTTGACCCTGTCTGGAGGCTATCGTTTGCGATATTGTGTTTCTTTGAGAATTAATGAGTGGGTACGTGCTGTCTAATAATGAATAGAGAATTAATGAGTGGGTACGTGCAGTCTAATAATGAATAGAAGCACGTTGTTGTCGATGATTAGTCTTTCTGTCATACCATAGGTTGAACAAATAGATCGCACGTGGACTGAAATAGGTCAAGGTCAAGTTGTGGCAGTAACACGTACATTTTATCGTTCTGCAAAAGATTTATATTTTTTCTTGAGAATAACTAAACAAATAATGATTTAATGTAAACGTGTACTATATGAGGTAAGCAGGAAAACTGTCGGAGAATCAACAACGTGACAAAAAACGTCGTCGTCGAAGTTAAAGAAAAAATCAGCTGAAACAAAGGCAGGTGAAAGGAAAACGGCATCCGGCGAACCCGTATCGACGTATCGATTCCGTCTTCTTCTTCTTCTTCTCTCTCTCTCTCTCTCTCTCAACTTTAAAAACGAATAAAACGAATACACGGACGACACAATTTCCAGTCAACATAATTATCATATTCAATAGATAAATAATTATTTAGATAACAACTCGGTGCACATACTATACTAATCAGTAGTTCAACAGAACTAGGTGGACGATATCCGGATCCTCCCTCTCTCTCTCTCTCTCTCACACAGCTATAAAAACGAATAAAACGAATACACGGACAACACAATATCCAGTCATACGACAACATAATTATCATATTTAATAGATAAATAATTATTTAGATAACAACTCGGTGCACATACTATACTAATCAGTAGTTCAACAGAAATAGCTGGACGATATCCGGATCCTCTCTCTCTCTCTCTTTCTCTCTCTCTCTCTCTCTCTCTCAACTATTAAAAAGAATAAAACGAATACACGGACAACACAATTTCCAGTCATACGACAACATAATTATCATAGTCAATAGATAAATAATTATTTAGATAACAACTCGGTGCACATACTATACTAATCAGTAGTTCAACAGAAATAGGTGGACGATATCCGGATCCTCTCTCTCTCTCTCTCTCTCTCTCTCTCTCAACTATAAAAACGAATAAAACGAATACACGGACGACACAATTTCCAGTCAAACGACAAAATAATTATCAATTCAATAGATAAATAATTATTTAGATAACAACTCGGTGCACGTACTATACTAATCAGTAGTTCAACAGAACTAGGTGGACGATATCCGGATTCTCTCTCTCTCTCTCTCTCTCTCTCAGCTATAAAAACGAATAAAACGAATACACGGACAACACAATATCCAGTCATACGACAACATAATTATCATATTCAATAGATAAATAATTATTTAAATAACAACTCGGTGCACATACTATACTAATCAGTAGTTCAACAGAAATAGATGGACGATATCCGGATTCTCTCTCTCTCTCTCATAATTATCATATTCAATAGATAAATAATTATTTAAATAACAACTCGGTGCACATACTATACTAATCAGTAGTTCAACAGAAATAGATGGACGATATCCGGATCCTCTCTCTCTCTCTATCTCTCTCTCTCTCTCTCTCAACTATAAAAATAAATAAAACGAATACACGGACAACACAACTTCCAGTCATACGACAACATAATTATCATATTTAATAGATAAATAATTATTTAGATAACAACTCGGTGCACATACTATACTAATCAGTAGTTCAACAGAAATAGGTGGACGATATCCGGATCCTCTCTCTCTCTCTCTCTCTCTCTCAACTATAAAAACGAATAAAACGAATACACGGACAACACAATTTCCAGTCATACGACAACATAATTATCATATTTAATAGATAAATAATTATTTAGATAACAACTCGGTGCACATACTATACTAATCAGTAGTTCAACAGAAATAGCTGGACGATATCCGGATCCTCTCTCTCTCTCTCTCTTTCTCTCTCTCTCTCTCTCTCTCTCAACTATAAAACCGAATAAAATGAATACACGGACAACACAATTTCCAGTCATACGAGAACATAATTATCATATTCAATAGATAAATAATTATTTAGATAACAACTCGGTGCACATACTATACTAATCAGTAGTTCAACAGAAATAGGTGGACGATATCTGGATCCGGAGGCTGTAGGTATGTAGACACATTAATCAGAGAGTAAACGTGAACTATTAGTGAAGATGTAAATAGAGAAATTGGAAGTCTACGTCTTTTGGAAAGTATAAACAGGATTTGAGAAAATGCGTTTTAAAAATGAGACAGATGTCAAGAAATTAGTTAAATATATACAGAAAAAAAAAGGTAAACAAATATGATATAGATATGAACTAAAATATAAGAAATGTAACAAGAGGCATGGTCAACAATACTCGACGAAACTTTTTCTGACATGGGTAAACTCCGCACTCATGGCACTGATATTGAGATGAATCCCGTTACAGCTCTCTTCGATTGTCGTTTTTGGTCAACACATGTACATAGATTGACATACATGACTTCAATTCACTATAGCATGTATTTTATCAACAATTTTCTATTTAATCGAAAACATAACATGTATAAAATCATTATGTGACGTTGGAGACGAAGTGATTTTAATGGTTTCAGAACCATCTGCACATTTTCGACGCTTTTATAATGTTAAGAGTAAACCAATGGTTTTGAAATATACTGTATTGGTGTGTTCATACTAGTCTCGGCCTGCCAAGACCGTATCATGCATATGTCTTACTTGCAGAGTTGGTTCTGGATCCGTGTTGCACACTAAGCAAGCCGATACAACGCATTGTAGGTTCGGTCGAATGATACTACGGATCGGCGGATTGCGCGCCATTTGTCAAGAAAAAAACAGCAGCAGGTAAGCCTTACTAAGGCCTTGGAAATCGACAAATTAATACCATTTAAATTGCATGAAAAACTTCATCGGTGATGCAGGCTGTATCTGCCATCCCTGGTCTTCACTGAAACATAGCACACATGTTTTTAAATGTATTTTTAATAACGTAGCGTGAGGTAAACAATGGACAAATCCGCAAAAAACATGCTACTTTGTCACAAAATGGCCTACAGAAAATTCATATTAAATGTTTATAAAGTTCTGCTTCGACAAACACACAATACATCCTCCCGATTCTATATATATGCAAGCCTTTTCAAGCATCGAAATATTAATGACCAAAAAAGTCATGCTTGTACACGAGGGGTGTTAGTTTTATGAAACAAATTTCAGTCGAACAAAGCGTCTCCGATTATACTACGTACGCGGCGCAATTTCCAAAAACGATACAACGCGCCGTCGACCTATTTTGAATTTATTGAAGACGTGTGCTTTTTTCTTAATTAAACAAATCGATTTTTTTACACTGCATAGCGTTTGATATCTCCAAATCATGGAAAAGTACATGTGCGATAGGCGCCATATATATGTATTTTGGGGGTTCTGGACCAAAGCTTTCGCTTTGCTCGAGTTTGATCCAGAAACCCCCAAAATACATATTTATGAAATGGTACCTACTTACTCAAGTTTGATTTTTTAAAATCTGAAAACAAGTATGTACAAGAAATAAAATATGAAATGGTAGATACTTGTTTTTAGATTTTAAAAAATCAAACTTGAGTAAGTATCTACCCCAAAATACATAGATAATAAATCACCATGGTGATTCAAGATAAGAATGTTCTAGATTTTGAGCTTTGATAAGGTTACGTGATTATTGTCATGTCAGATGTGTAGGTTACGTGATTATTGTCACATGTATTAGCTCATGTGATAAGCGTCTATTTATATCAACCAATCGGTTATAGCTCATGTGATAAGCGTCTATTTATATCAACCAATCGGTGAAGATTTTGGCCTTCCTGACGGGTATATAAGACAGAGAAACTACGGATTAGTATCTCTTGACATGGTGACATACCCTATGGGAATAGAGACCTGAAAGAGTAAGGATAAAACTAGGATTATTTTTTATGAAAGGTAAGTCCATTTAAATTTGTATTTTTTTTTTTTTATACTTTTAGAAGGTTCTAGGTTGAATACAAAGGTGGTGGATCGTACTCATACACATTACTAAAACAATTCATGACACACTTTTTAGAATTTTTTGTAAGGTTGCCATTGCTTTCTTTCTTCCCTGCTCCACTAGTTCTTTTTTTTGAACTTCACAATTTTCAAGTTTCTTTTGTTTGATATCTTGTTGCCAAAGTTTTTATTTCATGATGTTTTTGAGCTTTTGCATTAAGCTTGCGTCTGATAAAATTAATACAAACACCTGTAGCTCCACATACTATTGCTGCTGTTTCTAAAGGTAACAAAACTGGAACAACAAATCCAATCCCAGCCATAATTACACCTGCAGATATTAAGGTAGTGTCAATTCCATCTGTAATATTAATACCACGTTTATATTTTTTATAAAGTGACTGACGTATATCTCGCTCTGTAATTAACTTTTGTTCAATCTCTGAAATCTTTTGTAATCTATAATTTTGTCCGTCTTCCACTGGCAACTCAGGATATAAACTTGGTGCTGTCGGTTGCTTCGGCATTTTTTTATTAATAAATAAAAAAATAAATTAATTCAATTAATAATGATGCCACCGTATTTACAGCGGTAGCGTTGGCAATCTTGCATACAAAGTTAACAACAGAACCAGCACCAATCTCTAAAGGTTTATCAAAGTTATCATGATTGCGTGGGATGATGTGAAGCGTTATGCCATAATTTGGTTGTTCAACACCATTGACAGAAACTATTACAGTTACGTCACCAACTAATCGGTCACTTGCTAAACCTATTACCATAATCCGTCCACGGCGTGTCATTACATGCCCCACATTTGTTTCTGCTCCACCATTACCAAATGAGAGTATTCTATTCAACAAAAGTGGGCCCTTAGCCTCCGCAAATATTGTTATAATCCCATATTTAAGATTATCAACTCTATCTCTCAAATGCTTAAACTGGTCAACAAAAGGCCAAACTTGCCTATGTAAATCTGAAACAATATCTATCAAAGCCTCTAAGTCTTCTGTTTTTTTAGGTCTTGTTGGTCCAAATATACTCATTGGTTTTTTTTATAAAAATATATTTTTTAAATAATTTCTAAAACACAACTCATAGGCAAACCGTGATTATCTATCTTGTTGCCATACTCATCTCTGACTTCTATTTTCAATTCAGTAATTGCATCATTCGTAAGACAGTGATATTCAGGATAAAAACTTGTATATACTATATCTCCAAACTGCTTATTTACTACAGGTACAACACCTATAATAGTGCTTTTTGCACCATTGAAATAGTTACTACTCGTATTAACTTGTTTTAGATGAACATATAGCTGTTTATAAGGAGCTAAATCAATTGGGTAATCTCCCAAATTAGTACCTGTCAACCATTTTCTGTCCTTGAATCCCAGCATTTTTGAAAGACCGCTTGACATTCGTGTCTCTATTGACGTTTCTAAAATGGCTGCAGCACCTTGCACAAAAATGGTTAGGGTAATATTTTTATTTAGAAATGTAAAACCTTTTATCAAGTCTTCAAAGTTATAGAGTCCATCTGGTAAATGTTCTATTTTATCTGGTTTCGTGTCTTTATGGTTTCATGAATAATATTATACCAACCGATAGTCTATATAAAACTTTTTAATCCAACGCGCTTAGTTCCATCTCTATTATCGATATACTGTTGTAAATTAATAGAGTTGTCTATGTTTGAAATTGTATGAAACATTATTTTTTTAATATATATATTTAAAATACTAATAAAAATGATTTCTAAAGAATTCAAATATAACCCGGGTGCTTACTATTCAAATACTTTTAGCAAAAAGGTGATAGATATAATAAATCAAAACATAGTCATTACATCCCACGGTAAAGGCTTTAAAGCATCATTTCCCAATGTCTTTGAAAAATACAAACTTCCATACGTCAAATCAGATGCTATAGTTCAAAGCTGGGGAACAGATTGGATGTTATTTTGGCAGAATCAGTTGAACTTTGCTATTTGGTGTGCGACAACTGGATGTGGCATTGATTTCAACAACCATCTAAAAGCTGATGCCCTGGCTGGTTCATTATTTCGATTTCATGTCTATTACCAAGTCAGAAGAATATTATTTGAGATGAGTGTAGCAATGCCGCAAGACTCAAATTGGAATGCGTTTAATAACACATATAACCGAAACGCATACGAGAGAATATGCAAGGAGTTTAACGTTGACTTAAATTCGGACTGGAGACAGAAACAAAGCTATAATAATGGTCTAGGAACAATTTATAATTACTGGCCAAATATTGGTTATCATCCTTTGATAAATACTGTATACGACAACAAAACGATGAGTTTTACAGTCTACGAGAGTGATAAAAGATATCACATTGATTACATTGCACAAGGATCTGAGGCTGACAATAGCTGGTCTACTTTTATACTAGATAGTTCTGTGGGATTTACAAGAGCTGGAGTAGAAAGAATCAATGACAGCATAAGAACATACTGCTGGGCAATCCTTGGCTCACAATCACAAACAAGAACAGATATACTTGGAACTGGAACGGCATTTGATGCACAGAAACAATTTTTAGCAAATGTAGAGGACGCAATAAATAGCCCCATCAACTTGCCCAGTCAAATTTCAAGATATGAAAACACCCTAAAATATGCAAGAAGTAAAGTAAATTTTGTTTATGGAAGTGGATTGTACATGTCTCCGAGTGACATGGAATTAAGAATTGGAATAATACAAGACTACAATAATGAAATTGTAATAGCAACCGATGCACAAGCATTAGGATTGAATAATGATGTAAATGTAAAACCAGTGCCACCAAAAAATATTCAACCTTTTCAAGGCACCACGACAAAGAAATGTTTACCGGAACATTCTGACTTTGATAAATCAATACATAAAACTGTGGAGCATAACCCACCAGAAATACAAAAAATAGCGATTGAACACGAAGATAACAAAACAACCATAATTGTTGGTACCATAGTAATAGGGTTGCTGCATTACTTATCTACGAGATTTAAACCACTCTTTAGCTGCCACATACAACAACCCGGAAACAAACACAAGCAAAGCCCATAGATTGTTACCAAGCCACATTACCTGTTGCAGATAAAAGCCATGATACTATTGCACCAATAACTCCTGGAAGTGCTGCAGCAGCTTTACCAGCTAGGTTGGCAAGAAGTTTACCAAGATTAAGTAGTGTTTTTTTTATCCAGTCTTTTATACTTGATGGATCAGGTTTTGGAGTTGGCGCAGTTCCTCCTCCTGTTGAAGGAATAATGGCCTCAACTAATACCCCAATAATCATACCAAACGCAGTCAGGATACTAACAATAGTAATACCTTGCTCCCTAAACAAGGTTTTGATTCTCTCACCAAGAGTTGTATCCTCGTTTAACATTTTGTTTATTGTCTCTTTTATTCTGCTTACTTGGTTACGAAAAGTTTCTCTGTTTTCATTGATAGCATCCATTCTTGCTCCTCTTTCAACTTCAAGGTCTTTGGTGCGATCGCTAATTCTTTTTATCTGGAATTCATCATCGTCAGTCTTAGCTTGTTCTAACTTTTGTTTTTCTCTTGTTATGTCTTTATCAAGTTGTGTGAGTTTTGCCAAGTTATTGGTGAGTTCTTCCTTGACAGTTGTCATCGCTTTTACTATTCCATCCATTTCACGCTTGTCTACATTTGTTTGTGTTGAAACATCAGGACGCTCTATCACATCCCAGTCATAAAATGATGTCTCTATGTTATCCATTGATGTCTCTATGTTATCCATAATATGTGAACTATTTTGTAATGGAATAGCATCCACATTATCTGGTAAATCGTTTCTTGTGCTCTCCAACGCTTGCCGAGCTTTTTGTGATAATTTTGTTTTACTGTCATACTCCGGCATATTCAAAAATTGTCTTACCGCCCTTGTTCCCCCAGAGCCAATAACCCTGTTATATTCACCTACCAAAGAACTAAGAGCAAGGAATGTAAAAGAACCTTGCATAGCAGTTATTCTTATTTCTTTATCACCAACAACCCAGTATAATGTTTTGCCATTATCTGATACTTTAAACTGGTTATAATCCATTTTGTCCGGTGCCATTTTATATCGTTTTTCTAGTTCATCATAAAAGGATTTTACAAGATTTTTCTTGTGTGCTTCAAGTTCGGATTCTTTCAACTCCCCACGAAGTTCAGCAATATGGTCGCTTTGATTAAGAAGACTTCTTAGAACAGGCTCATCAGGCACCATCGGTGCATCATCATCATCAAAATCATAATATTCATCATAATCATCTCTATCAAACGCAGGATTGTCATATTCGAATCCTCCTTCAGCCATTGTTTATTTTATTTAATTTTAAAAAATATTTTTAAAAAATAAAAACAATGTCAGCTTACGGAAACAAACTCAACCCTCATAGAAAACTAAGAGAGCCTCATGTTGCCAAAGGCATCCGCACAAGTGTAGTAATAACTAATAATCCATCAACAATAGACCAAAACCAGCAACTGCTTGTGAGATTTCCCAATCTAAGTACTAATGATGTGATAGTTCCTCGTACTGCTCGTCTTGCCTTTGAAATAGAACTTAAAAGCAGAACAGACGCCAACGCTACTCTATTCCAGAATCTGGGTAGAGCAATTGTGAAAAAAATGACAATAAGAATAAGTGGCAATGAAGTCATGTCAATAGATGACAGTGATATATATCATTGTTATGTAGATTTATGGAAAAGCCCTACCGAACGATTAAACACAGCTTACCAAGGTATTGGTAAAGCAAACATGTTAAAACATAGAGTTGGTGCGGGAGATGCTTCCTCAGACACCGAAGATGAAGCTATAGCAGCAGCTTTTGGAAATAGATTTTGTATTCCACTGGACTTTGAAATGTTAGAAAGTCATATGCCATTTTATCAAGCGGGGCTTGGTGATAGGTTAGAATATGAATTAACGTTTAATGATTATAACAAAGTTATGAAAAGCAGTGATGCTGATGCATCTTATATAATAAAAAATATCTGCTTGGAATTTGATACGGTTAGTGATGTTGAATTAGCCAATCAAATAAGGCAGCAAACCAATGGTAAGATGTCATTTATGTATGATCGTATCTTGCGACATAGAAAAATAATAGCAAACAAATCTGAAACCCTTTGGAACATCAACATTAATGTACCAGCACGGAGCATGAAAGGTATTTTAATGCTGTTTGAAGACCCAGAAAGAACAAGCACAGAAACCTATTACAACCCAAAGATTGAAAAGGTTGAAATGACAATAGAGGGAGTACCAAATCAGTTGTATAGTCAGGGCATGAAGGCATATCAACATTGGGATGAAATCAACAAATATTTTGCCTTGACCTCAAAAAGAAACAAAGAGACAGAAATAGCAGCGAGGGACTTAAACTTTACCAATGTTTCTCTTGAGACTTATCTGACAAAATCATATGCTTTGTGGCTTGACCTTAGAACATGTGATGACAATTTATTACACGGCAGTGGAAGAAGAATAGAAAACGGCAGTGAAGGCATAACGATACTAATAAATAAAAAAGCAGATGCAGATCAACCTTTAAATATTTATATATATATAATACAAGATGCGCAAATCAGTTTCGAAGATGGAAGATTTAAAGAAGCAGGATACTAGTTTGCAACAAAAATATCCTAAATATCCACACAGTGCCATTATCTGCGGTCAGACGGGCTGCGGTAAAACAGAGTTTGTTCTTGACATACTTGAACAAGAGTATGTTGGAGTTTTTGAACATATAATTATATTGTGTCCAACCATAGAGTGGAACGAGGCTTATAAAAATAGATCCTGGATAGGAGATGTAAAAAACCCGAGAGATAAAAAAAAAAAAATTGTCAATCCCGTTAGCAAAGGCAAAGAAATGCTGCAAGAACTGTTGCGTTTATTTTTCAATAAATATGCTGGCAAGCCCACATTATACATCATTGATGATTGCTCCGCCACAAAAGAATTAACAAAGAAAAAAGATATGTTGTCAGAGTTGGCATTCTCTGGTCGTCACGCCAAACAATCAGTGTGGGTTATTTCACAGAGACATAATTCCGTATTGAAAGATTTGCGGGAGCAAGCAAAATGGTTGTGTATGTTTTACACCAAGGACAGAGATAGTTATGAAAATTGTTTGAGAGAAAATGATGTTATTCCGACGCTGGATGAGAGAACCAGAATAAGAAAAGCTTTAGCTAAGACTAAATATTCCAAGTTAATTTTGAGGACTGATCAACCAACTGGTTATTGGGTTGAATAATATTTAACAGCAATGCTTTTTTTCTAACAGCATTGCTTTGTTGCTAATAGTAATACTAACAGCAAAGTAGCAATGTTAATAGCAATACTGACATGAAAATATAATGAAAATATCAGAAAATATAGTAATGCTTATAGCATTGCTCATAGTAAAGTAGCAATGTTAATAGCAATGCTTGCAGCAAATTAACAATGCTAATAAAAAAAATAGCAATGTTAATAACAATGCTGTTAACAATACTAACAATTACTAGTTGCATGAATATCGCAGCTGGTTGTTTTGTATTTTATATTTATTTCAAGATAAAAAATAAGATTATTAATATAAAAATGAATGCGGAAGAACTATTACAAGATATATCGGAAGGTTTCACGGAACGTGATGAATCAAAGCAACAAGAAACAAAAAAAGAAAGATTATCAGCCATAGTGGCTGGCGGTGGTAACCGTCAATATTTTGGTAAAGACATACAACTCACGAATATAGATAGCATGCCCCCGGATGAAATTAACAAACTTTACTGCAGATATGAAGCAAGGCTTGGGGCAAGTATCACCAAGACTTTAGGCAATTCTTTTATTAACTTGTATGTGATGGGAGTATCAAAATATTTTAATGTAACCAATCCACCAAAGCTGATAGAAGATTTGGAGGAAGACCCATTTATTAATCATGCTTTGACAAGTGCTTGTTGTGAGTTGTATTACAGGTATGGGATGTGCTTGGCACCATTTACAGCAATACTGACAACTGTTAGACATATTGATTTTAATAAAAATAAAAATATAGATAATATAAATGGAGAACCAAGAGAGTGAAGTTATACCTGTTGTTACATAACCTATTGAACAACAAAAAGTAAAACATCCAAAACGAATAGAGGCTGGGGAAAAAGGAGCAGCGGCAAGAAAGGCAAAGCGTTTGCTTCAAGATGCTGCAAAGCAAGATGCTACAAATCAAAATGCTGCAAAGCAAGATGAAATAACAAAAATAACAATAGGTGAAGAAGAACCAGAAAAAATCAAAATAAACGTATACAAAAGTTATATTCCACCGTGTCTGGTTTTATTAGGCATTGCTGGGTTGGGTTTGTATATTTATAACAAAAAATCTGCTACGCAACCTGTAGCTGTGCAACCTGTTCATGTTGCACCAAAAGACCCGTTTGATTTTTAATAATTTATTTTAGAAAAATAATCATATAAAAAAAAATGGCAGCAAGTATTGACGGAAAACAAATTGTAAATATGATGTATCACGCTGGAGTGGAAACACTTTTAACTGTTGGATATTCTGAGATTGGCAGAAAACTACTAAAAAGACCAGCCCCTAAAGTGGATTTTAATATGGTAGATGTTGGGATGCTGTCTGTGGATATAATGTTAGCAATGGCTACAAAGGATATGCTGATTAAGCAAGGTATTATTTCTGCGGATATTATGAAATAATTTTAAAAAATATATATAAAAAAATGGCAAGTGCAGTAGCAATGATGATAGGTGGCGCATTAACAAATGCATCGGCGTTTAGCGGTTCAAATTATTTCTTTTCAAGAATGGGAAGTCATTCAGATGAGGAAAGACAAAGACATGACAAAGCCGTAGAACAATTAAACGCAGCACAAGCGGAGTGGAATAAAAAAAGAACAGAGAGGTTAGATTTTATTAATAAGCAACTGCAAAAAGAGCATCATGCAGAGCAGACTTTTGATGATGTAGACCAAGCTATGAAGCAGTATTATTATACAACTGGCAAACATTTGCTTTTGGAACCGGAGCCCAAGTTGAGTGATTTTTATACACCATCTTCGGATCAACAGAATAGAGAAATTACGTTTATTGTGGTGGGCATGGCTGCAACTGGATTTGTGGCGTATAAATTGAGTTCATAAAAAAAATAGTTTAAAACTATAATTACTTTAGATTTGGAATGACTAAGTATGTTTACTTTGAAAAAACTAAGTCATATGCGTGATACCTATTTTTGTTGTTGTTTTTACATGGTTTCAATCCAAGTGGTCGCATATTATATGGTGGTTTAGCACTCTTCTCTAATTTATTTTTGAGATGATCAGGCGCCCATACTTCACCGTTGTCTAATAATGTCAATACCATGGATGGACCATATTCGGTATCTACTATTTTCGTATCTGTAATTTTGTATATTTTATTTAGTTCCAAGTCTGTCCATTTCTTTGTGCTATTTTGATATTGCTCTTCAAGCAGTTCATCAAATTGTGCAGTTGTGATTTCCATTTTTTCTTTATAGTTATATAAAGTTTAATCTTTAGTAGAAAAAAATGGAAAAGATTTATTACAGCCCAAAAGGATTTTGGAAAAGTTACTCAGCAGTTAAAAAATTGTCAAAAGAGGCTGGTGTCAGTTAGAAACAGGCATTAGAATTTTTAAAGAAACAAGCTGTGTGGCAGATTTATTTACCTGCGCCAAAGAAAATAATTAGACCCAGGTTTGATGTTTCTGCTAAGAATGTAGTGCATCAAGCTGATTTGTTATTTTTACCGCATGATACTTTCGGCTTTGGTCGTGGCCGCAAGACATATAAATATGCATTGACTGTGGTTGATATTGCAAGTAGATACAAAGAAGCAGAGCCACTGACTTCCAAGGATAGTAAAGAAGTTGCTAAAGCATTTGAAAAAATATACAGTCGGCATTTGAAATATCCAAAATTATTACAAGTGGATCCAGGCAGAGAATTTATGGGTGCAGTATCGCAGTTGATGGCAAAACATAATGTAAATATCAGATGGGGCAGAACAGAAATACACAGAGACCAAGCTTTAGTGGAAAGATTTAACAGAACATTAGCTGAAAGATTGTTTGGTTATCAGTATGCTAAGGAAATAGATTCGCAAAAACGTAATAGAGAATGGGTAAAGAGATTACCAGAAGTTGTTAAAGCAATAAATGCGGAGACAAAAAAGCCTTCTCCTGTTGAAACAAAAATATTAAAAGGTGATCCTATCTGTATGAATGCTAGTGTAAGATATTTATATCAACCCGGGGAACAAGAAGGTGGAAGACGCAGAGCAACTGATCCAATGTGGAGTGTAGATATTCACAAGATTAAAAGTTATATGGTGACGCAAGGTATAAGAGTTTATTATTTGAAAGCACCAGCGCCTCAAAGAGGATTTGTCAAAGAAGAATTACTTATTGTTCCTGCTGATACCCAAATTCATAAGTATTTATAGAAACCATGTGCATCAGTTTTAACACCGTCTGGTGCTATGTATCTTTTAGAGTAAAATGGTGACAGTGATACTTTGTTTACTTTTATGCCATATATCTCATGCTTTATTGAGCGTATCATATTCATTTCATGGGTGTATTTTTTCTTGCCAAACAATGCATTCTTGTAGTTTTCAAAGTTTATATGTTTTTTGATTACATATTCTTTTACACCCTTTGCTTTCTTAATAATCTGCTCATTCACTTTCAAAATAGAATATAGCTTGGGTCTTAATCCAACATACTCAGCTATAGCAACACCAGCACATTCGTCTTTCATTTTACCCAATACTTTATTGTTTGTATCATCATGCATTGGGTGATTTTCAGAATAATTACTTAGATCATACTCATCTTTCATTTCAGCCATGTCTTTGTATGCATCATCTGTTTTGATGTCTACCAGTAGGCTGTCAGTGTCTGTGTATAATAAAGTACAGTCATTTCCGTACCTTTTTTTCAGGGTATTATAGTACCAATCATACATCATATACTTTGATAAATCCAATACTGACATTCCAACATAAATTGGTTTGTTTAATGTTAATTTTGTTTTGTTTACATGTATTGCTGACAATTCATCTGAAAATTGTATACGCCTGTTAAAGTTGGGTTTGGCTATTATTTTTCTTATCTTTTCATTTTCGGAGCCGTCAGTTCTGACTTGTTTTATATCTGTCCGCTTGCGTAGATTTTCCATTGTCTTGCCAAACACAGAGTTGTTCATAAGTTTGTAAAAATCTTTTTCGAAGTTTGATTCAGCTTTTTTCCTAAGTTCTGTGTTTAGGTTTATGTATGATTCCATCCATGGTTTTTCATTAAATTCTAATACTCTGTGTACTTTTTTTAGTTTCATACCCAAAGATAAATACAGTTGCAGGTTTTTGTGATGTATCACATATTTTTCCTTGTCCATAAGATTTGGGACTAGTTGTTCTGTATTTATCATGCTATCATTTTCCAAAAGATCTGTCTGGTATTCAGACAACCATTCTTTTTTCACTGCTAATCTTTCCGGTGCAAGCGAATAGTCATTGTGAGCTTCATGGAGCTCTTTAGGATATTCTAAATCAACTTCAAGTATTTGCCCTTTGCCAGGTTTTGGTTTAGAATATTTTCCTTTGTTTTTGGCTTTCCAAACAAAGCCAGAATATGGAAGTGGCTGACTCATTGCCCATCCATAAAGATTATTTGCATCAAAATACATTAACAAGTTGTTTTTCTCGTTAGGGTTATAATCAGCTACATGTGGATTGTTTGCTTTGGCATATCGTTTAGATACCATACTAATTCCACCACGCATTCCTTTTTCTACAAACAAGTGCATGTCAATGTCTGTCAAAAGTTCTAATTTTATTTTTGAATGTTTAAGTAAAGCATCCCAAGATAATCCAGGTGCTGTATAGTAATGTAAAGCATCAAGTTTGTATGCACTCATACATGTTTTTCTAAAAGTTTGAAATACATCTGCTAACAGAGTTACATCAGTTTTTAGATATAAATCATGATAGTCTCCAAGAGTTTTACAGTTAAACTCTTCCCATATTTTTTGAGCATGTTCATAATCTTTGAGACTTATACTTTCATCTGAGAGACTACTGTAAAACTTTTCTATAGGCGGTAATTGCGTTTTCTTGAATCTTTCCATACTGTCCATATATTCGTATGGATAAACACCTTTCCGCAAAAGTTCAGGTTTTAAATATAAATCATGATAGTCTCCAAGAGTTTAACAGTTAAACTCTTACCATATTTCTTGAGCATATTCATAATCTTCGTAATCTTTGTCTTTGAGCTTTATACTTTCATTTAAAAGACTAATGTAAAACTTTTCTATAGGTGGTAATTTCGTTTCCTTAAATCTTTCCACACTGTCCATATATTCATGCGGGTAAATACATTTCCGCAGAGGTAAATTTGTTTGTCTAAACTGATTTTTGGTAATTTTATAATCAGATGTGCCTGTTGCTTTAACCAATTTTTCCAGAGACGAACCCATAAACTGAAAGCTATCCAAAAATCTAAGTTGTCCGGCACTAAATGAAATATACTTTTCAGCATTGTTTGGAATGCATGTAATATTACCTGTCATTTTATGTATTTTTTGCATGATGAGATGACTATCATATCCTTTGAGGTTGTGAAATATAACAGGTATAGGTGTTTTGTTTGGTTTTATTTTCAGCTTTAGGTTGCAGTTTTTATGTGCTGCACCTCTGTATTCTCCTGTAAAATGACAGTGGTCTCTTACTTTGCCGTTTTTGCATTCATTATCTATTTCATTCTCGCATATCGAACAGTGTGTTGCTTTTTCATAATCTTCCTCATTTTGTTGTGTCATGATTAATGGTTTTGGGTGAGCAAATATTTTATTAATGTTGCTCTTCTCACATTCTAAGTGATTTAAAAACTTTTCAACAACATCTTCACCTCTGTAAATAACAGGTTCTTCAGCTTTGCCATCATATCTGACAACCTGGTATCCAAAACCACAAGCTTCGTGTACATTTTGAATTTCAGATTTCTTTCCAAATTTGATTGATTGCGGTTTGATTATACTCTCAAAATCAGCATATATTGCATAAGGCACAGGCATCTGATTTTGAGGATTTTTAAATCTTACAGTATTTTTACCTTCTTTCGGCATTTCTATTCTGCAAGAATTTTTGTTAATACCCTCACAGTCTTCTCTGTGTTTGGCAAGTAGTCCTTTTCCAGAATAGCCGTGAAGACAACGATCGCAGAAGTAAGTTTGACCTTTATGTTTGTTTTGGTCATAGAGCAGCCTATCCAGATTTTTAATCCAGCAATAGTGATATTTTGTTATTTTTGTTGGTTTGTCGGGATAATCATCAGGGTCATAGTTGTCATCTATGATTCCTTCTTCATTATTTGGATCATCTTCATTATCTGATTTTTCTTCAACCTCCATGTCTTCAGATATTAAGAGCAGATTAATTCGCTCAATATCTTTTGGTTGTTCTGATATTTTATATGGAAAAACAGTTACCTTTTTATTTTTTCTTGTTATGATATATCCATAAACGTTGATAGCAAGGTTGTTTTGTTTCTCTACTTTGGGAATTTGAGAAATTGGAGTGGGAAAGTCAATGTTATCTTTTTTCAAGAACTCTATACTAGGATACTTTGATAATCTGTCTGTATGATCTGCAGCTGGATTTAAAGCAGAATTTATTGCATGGAACAAACATTTATCATCATTGTTTTTTACATTTATAATTGCTTTCTTATCAGCTACTGCTTTGGGCAAAGGAATATATGAAGAACCTTTTAACGGCTCGTACTTTGCAATATTTAAGTAAAGCTTAACACAGTGATCAATTTCTAATCCGGATGCTGTGTTTGTAAATCTTTCAAGACTCTCTTGTATAAATGCAGATGACTCATCGTAGAACTCATTTATTTTTTCAGAGTTCAAGATGGCATTTTGTTCACTGTGTAACACTGCTGTAGTGTATTTTTTGGTAGCACCGTCATCTTTAAATAAATCTACAGTGAGACCTAATTGAAACTTTAGTCCATTCGTCTCTATTAGCTCTTTGATAATTTGTTTTGTGATAATGGATTTCTTATCACGAAATAGTTTTTGAGTGTCTTTGTATTTCTCGGCAGATATCTCGTATGCTTTGAAATAGCCACACATTGGTTTGTCAACCAGTTTTAATTTTCTATCTTGAAAAACTTGTTTTAGTTCATTTATAACATTTTCTTGTAATTTGGCATATTTCTGCTTTTGTTCATTTATAACATTTTCTTGTAATTTATCATATTTCTGCTTTTCTCGTTTACGTTGTTTTTTAGCACGTCGTCTCTTGAGTAAATTTTCTAATGTTTGAGATTTAACCTTTGGAGTTTCCTTTGGAACTTCTTTAAGAGGTTCCATTTCCTTTATTTGTTATATATTTAATTTTTTTTTTATTAAATATAAAAATAATTATATACAAAATAGACAATGGAAATCAATGTTTGTAAATTTCTTAAAATTGGATTACATAATCCATGTGAAAATAAGCCAACAAGAGATTCTAATTATTGCAGTTTGCATAAATATAGATTAAAAAAAAGTCATGCATTACCGTGTCTAATATGTAAAAAAAGCACTTCCGCAAAATATCAAGTGTGTGTTGGTTGCGGTGCAGCTTCAATTAGAAAAATGAACGATTATTGGAGGTTAAAGTCGTATAACGCTGAGTATCTCAGATTTAGACGTATTAAGGTTTAAATCATATTTTGATAACTATAAAAAAAAAAAAAACTTGCAATCTTCACTACCCCTATTTTAAAAAAGTTTTAATAAATCAAGTAAATCACCATAAAATGGTGATTTACTTATATATGTATTTTGGGGGTTTCTGGATCAAACTCGAGCAAAGCGTGAGCTTTGGTCCAGAACCCCCAAAATACATATATATGCGCCATCAGAAATTTGGAACCTGTTCTACAGTGGTCCAACATATGGTTAAGGCGCATACGAAGGACGGAATAAAGTAGAGAGTTAAGACACTAGGCTATGTGAAAAAAATGGCAGGATTGGTTATCTTTCAAAAACCCACACTGATCTCATAGTCATACCTGCAAATATAAAGTGAACATAAATAATTAATGGCTGATAGGACTTTAACGAGTCGCATGCCAAACGAAAACGCGTCAATACATCAATAAAGACACATTCGTCCCTAGTTCCTGAATGAAAATAGAGAGACATTTGACAAGGCGGACGCTCTGCGACTAGGCAACGCCGCGATCTACGCCTGTATTGAACCCTGTATTGAACCCAGTATATACATGCGTATGTTAATGCTATGTTTAGTTAGAAAAGAGTACTAGTTAAGTTAGCATTACGAAGACGCGAAAAAAAACACACTTTAACCTTAGAAATTCTAAGTGTGATCTTGTTCCTGGCAGTTAAATGCGACATGTCTTCGTGATGTGAATACTATTGCATTGAACTAAGTAGACGATGTAAAAGCATTTATCCAAATCCACTCACTGGTTTATTAGATATGCAAAAGACACGAATCTAGACTGGAAGAATGGAAACAAGAGGGCCATATATCGCTCACCTGAGTACTGGCCCATTATCGAACTTCTCCGAAATCTTATAGTCATATACAATCTGTGCAAGTTTGGTTAAGATTGCTCAAGAAATGCAGCCTCTGTCGTGTTAACAAGATGAAACAAGAAACCCATGAGGGCCCCTGTATCGCTCTACTTGTTAAAGAGACCTTGTAAGTTTAGAAAAGACGATTTTCCCTATATAAGTCTATTTAAAACTGTGATCCCTGGGGCGGGGGTCAATTTTACCCAAGGGTCACCATTTGAACAAACTTGATAGAGGACAATAATCTGATGGTAAATACAAAATAGTTTGACCTTTGACTCTTGTAGTTTCAGAGAAGAAGATTTTTTTCCCCATTACAAGTCTATGTAAAACATGTGACCTCTGGGGTCACCATTTGAACAAACTTGGTAGAGGAACATAAGCTATGATGGTAAATACAAAAACATTTAACTTTTGGCTCTTGTAGTTTCAGAGAAGAAGATTTTTGAAGTTTTTCCCTATATAAGTCTATGTAAAACTTTGACCCATGGGGCGGGGTCAAATTTGATCCGAGGGTCACCATTTGAACAAACTTGGTAGAGTAAGATGAAGGTAAATGCCAAATATTAAACCTCTGGCTCTTGTACTTTCAGAGAAGAAGATTTTTTAAGTTTTCCCCTATATATAAGTCTACGCAAAACATGCAAAATCTCTATAGGCAAATTTTGGACCCCGGGCCGCAGTCATTTTAAGCACGGGGACTTGATTTGAACAAACTTGATAGTACAAGGGTTGGCGATCATTTCAAAACAAGAAGATTTTTTAAAGTTTTCTGATAAAGTTATAAAGGGAAACTGCCCCGCCCCCTGACGGCAATGTTTTTGGACAGATCAGCCCGGTTTGAACACTTTTAATTAATTATTAATTAATTAATGCTAATTTGTTATTACTAAGAATTAATTAATTATTTTGAAATCGATCAAGCAGTTTCAGACAGGAAGATTTTTTAAAGTTTTCCATATAGAAATGTAGCAAAAATAAGCCCTGGCCCCTGGCGGCCATGTTTTTTGAAGAATCAACCCAGCTTGAACAATCTTGATAGAGGCCCATTCAAACATCATTTCTGTGAAATTAATTTGAAATCCATCAAGCGGCTTGAACAATCTTGGTAGAGGTTCACCCAAACATCCTTTCTGTGAAATTATTTTGAAATCCAGATAAGAAATTTTTAAAAGTGTTTCCTTATAGTTACATAGGTAAACTGCCCCGCCCCTGGCGGCAATGTTTTTTGACGAATCAACGCTGCTTGAACAACCTTGGTAGAGGGTGACCGAAGCATCATTTCTGTGAACTTATTCTAAAATTGAGCCAGTAGTTTTAGAGAAGAAGATTTTTAAATTTGTCCAGCTTTTTTTCTTTCGGTTGCCGTGGCAACCAAAGTTCTGCATGCATTTTCATAATTTGAACAATCTTGAGAGAAGACGACCACTCAAGGATCATTCCTGTGAAGTTTCATCAAAATTGGCCAAGCAGTTTTAGAGGAGAAGTCGTTTGAAGCAATTGTGGATGGACACAGACGGACGACGGACGAAGGGCGAACACGATAGCTCACTCTTGAGCACTTCGTGCTCAGGTGAGCTAAAACAATTATTACATACGTATAAACAGTCCAAACACTATGTATGACACACGCTCTTCTCTTTATTAGACATGAACAATAAACCATTTGTCTTTATTTTATATCTAAATACGGTAAAAAGGAAAGGGAATTCGATTTAGGCTTTGCAAAAAGCCGACGGCGCGTTGTATCATTTTTTGAAATTGTGCCGCGTACATTGTATCATCAGGGACGCTTCGTTCGACTGCAATTTGTATCATAAACTAACACCCCTCGTGTACAAGCATGACTTTTTTGGTCATTAATATTTCGATGCTTGAAAAAGCTTGCGTATATATAAATTCGGGAGGATTTATTGCGTGTGTTTGTCGAAACAGAACTTTCTGTAGGCCATTTTGTGAAAAAGTAGCATGTTTTTTGCCGATTTCTCTATTGTTTACCTCACGCTACGTTATTAAAAATACATTTAAAAACATGTATGCTATGTTTCTTTGAAGACCAGGGATGGTAGATACAGCCTGCATCACCGATTAAGCTTTTCATGAAACTTAAATGGTATTAATGTGTCTATTTCCAAGGTCTTACCTGCTTCTGTTTTTCTTGACAAATGGCGCGCTATCCGCCGATCCGTAGTATCATTCGACCGATCCTATAATGTTGTATCGGCTTGCATAGTGTGTAGCGAAATCAAAAGCGGGGCGGGTGACCGAGGCTATGTTCATACTCGCACAGCTCAAGTTTTTTTATGTTTGTTTTTTTATAAATCCTTGCACAGCTACAATAAACAAGTATGAACACACTACACTGAATGTGAACACAACCACACAAAAGCGCTGCTTAATAGGGTTTCACATTGGCAAAAAAAGCTATTAGCTTCTCTTTCAAATGAAGTAAATAGTGAACTACTTTTAATATGGTTTACTTCTGTCATACCATCTAACGATACTATGAGGTAGCCTAATTGTATTGTCTTACCGCACATTTTACACGTATTTGTACTATTTCGATGTTTCCCTTTCACATGAGACTTAAGGACTATTGGTCAGCATAATTGATAAAAAGTGGGTTGGGAATAGTATCTGCAAATTGACCACATGCACTATGTGATGAAAAAAAGAAATATATCAAATAACTATATACATAATGGAGAAAAGCTAGTTGAAATGCATTTAGTTATAACTAAGCAAAGAAAGTAGAATGGATAAAATCGTTCGTACATTTTTAGTCCATAAATATTCCTTATTTTCAATTAATTATCCTAATATTATCAATGGTTACATAAATAATGATATGTAAACTAGTGCTTTTTTTTTTACCCAAAATAATAACTTTATTTTTAATTGGGACTATTTCAAGACACCATACTCGGAAAAGATCATAGTGTGACTGCATTAGTTCTTATATTAAGAAATGAAGTCTTGTGTGCCGTCGATTGATTATAAACCAAATATTTTCAGAAAATAAATGTTAATACAACAAGTATTTTCGCATCAAACTTTGGGATATTCAATATTTTTATTCTTGTTGTTATTTTTTTTTTTTTTTTTTTTTTCATTTCATGTGCATTTTATTACTGTTCTCTTTAGCAGTAGTGACATTTTAAAAAGAAAATAAGTCTATTTAATGCAAACAAATATTTACCATTCCCCACTCACTTTCTTTCAAATAAGGCTGACCAATAGTCCTTAAGTTAATCTTTTGACTTACATTTCTCATTGCAATAACCGCAATCAAATTATTTAGCTTCACCAAAACACGACTGTTCACATCACCGTAAAGTGCAAAACGCATTTTGCCGCCTATACATTTAAATAGGCGTTTAATCTGTGAGTATTCACATGTCCCGTGTGCTGAGCTTTATTTACAAAAAGCAACAACAACAACAACAACAAAAAAAAAAAATCGACTACATTTACGCGTACAACGTCGAGTACGAAAACTCTTGTGATTGGCCAACCCAGTTCTAGACAGTAATCGTTGTGTACAATGGATACATAAAAGCAATCTCCACGCAGAGTTTCGTTCCTTTCACTCACAATCTCCACGCAGAGTTATCGTTCCTGTCACTCATATATATCTCTGCTAACTACTAAATTACAAGATTTTGGTAAAACCTGTTAAATTGGAATATGTTTGCCTGAAACTTATTTATTTCTTGAGTAAATATAATTTTCAGAATATCTGCAGATTAGATGTTGCAAGATTTGAAATAATGCACAAAAACAATTTAGTTTTAATCGGGACTATTTTACTACAAAACTAATACGTACTTAGGTCATATCACTCGATACGCATATGTAAACATTTCAAACCGAAGCGCGATAGCAGAAAATTACTTTAGAAAATTAACTCATAGAAATAAAAACTGAAATTATTTAATATAGGTCAATATTTTATCTTTGCAGATCACGCAAAAGGATTTATATATAACTTTTTTTGAATAATCACGTGACCTAACCGTTCGCCCTACTTCCTTTGACGTTGACAGAACGAGTGTACTCTGGGTAGAGACTGACATAAAAGGTCGTCCCCGTGAACTTGCTCCGGATGAAATAGACACGGTTTACCTTTAATAACAGTTACTACATATAAGACCATTATCCGACCTATAACGGGACTTAACGGGACAAAAATGAGGGGAGGTGGGGGGGGGGGGGGGAAGTGCTGTAGAAACCACAGCACCCAAACTCAACGGCACCGTAGGTCCGCGCTGTACCACCAACACAGAGCAAATTAAATACACAAAGAAAAGGACAATATACACAACACAACGTCGTAAACACAACCATAGCCAGAGCATAGGCCATAATAAATTAATTGCTAGATTCTCATCCCCGCCCGCCCCGTTTTTTTTATGCTGCCCCGGTAATTTTTATTTGTTCAAAAAAAAATAAAAATGAAAGTATGAAACACTATTTAAAATGTGTTTTCAATCTTGGAAGTACTCAGTAGTATGTTTTACTATTTTTGCCTTGTGCCGAGGCCATTTTCCATTTGCCGTATAAAATAGAAAACAATTTTTCACCCCCCGCCCCTATTTTGAAATAAATTTGGGTGAGAAACTAGCAATTAATTCATTATGGCCTTATAGTAGGTTTGTCAACACCAAATAGACCGGATATGCTTGCAGTCGAAAAAAAATCTATATAAAAAACGTGATACTATTTTAAAAAAATATCTTCAAAAACTGTTTTAGCGCAGTTTCTTTTATTTTCGAACTGTAAGTATATTCTGAACATCTTGAATGCATCTCGTCATTCTTTTGAAAACCGCTACTAAGTTGTATGTAAAAATAAGTATTATTTGCATGACGTAGATACTACTTTTACCACTGCGTGACTGCACGGGGAAATGAGGTAAATCTGAATTGTATAGCTGCACAACTATTGCCAGATAATTTACCTGTTCAAAGTTTTCTACGTCATCAAATAAAATCTTATTCTCGCTTTTCACAGATATTGCAATATGTGAATTGTAAATATCTATTGTTGTGTATTAATTTCGATTTAAATAAACATAAACATTTTCATGAAACAAAACATGGGCGGAGAACTTTAAACGGTTACATTTTACTATAAAACGAATAAGAACACTTTTAATGTATTTACACCTGCAGTACTGTAGGTGTAAATGTTGCACAACTATTGCCAGATAATTTACCTGTTCAAAGTTTTCTACGTCATCAAATAAAATCTTATTCTCGCTTTTCACAGATATTGCAATATGTGAATTGTAAATATCTATTGTTGTGTATTAATTTCGATTTAAATAAACATAAACATTTTCATGAAACAAAACATGGGCGGAGAACTTTAAATAATAATAATAATAATAATAATAAAAAAGACTTTATTTAACGAGAGAACTCATTTGAAACTAGTCAATCTACCATGAGGCCCTCAACAATACAATATATACAATATTTACAAGTAAAAATGCATTTAAAGTGGTATATTCAGTAAATGGAAATATGTTTAAATAGAACTGCAAGACTTAGTCATTTACTAATATATCGGATGGTGAATCCACTGTAAATACAGTGTTTTGAATTGATTTCCAGATTGGGCATTTTGTATATGGTGGGGAAGAGAGTTCCACACTTTAGAGCCTGAATAAGCAAATGACTTTCTGAATAACTCACTATTGGGTCTGGGGGAATATAGCTGAAGATTTGATGATGATCTTAGATTCCGCATATGGACATTTGAAGTTAGAGTAAATGCGTCTTTAAGATAAGCAGGGGCCTGATCATTAACTGTTTTAAACATAATGATTGCTTTTTGAAATATAACTCTTTCGGGAAATGTCATCCAACTGAGTTCGGTAAAAAGTTCCACGGAAGGAGTATCGAAATCTTTATCTAGGATAAGTCGTGCAGCTCTTTTTTGGAACCTTACAAGTTTATCTTCGAGAGAAGTATTACAATTTCCTCACATAACACAACAGTAATCAAGATGGGGTAAGATATAAGAATTGAAAAATAATTTGCGCATATGTATAGAAAGGTAAATCTTAATGCGAGATAACAGGTATAACAATGAATTACATTTTTTCAGAACTTTATCAATTTGGGTATTCCAAGAGATTGTATTGTCAATTGTAACACCGAGTATTTTTTCTTCGTAACTACAATTAATAGTTTCATCTTTGAACTGAATAGAAGGGGCATTATGATAAATATGATGTATTTTGTTCTTAGATGAGAGATACATTATTTTTGTTTTTGATGCATTGATAGACATGCGATTAGTATCGCACCAGGCGTTGACGTTGATAAGGTCATTATTGAGTGAATTTGCAGCGTCGACAATAGATGAATTAGAAGTTGAAAGCGTTGTATCGTCTGCAAAAATATCCGTGACTGTGTTTTCCATAGATAATGGCAGGTCATTGATGTAGATTAAAAATAATAATGGACCTAATACAGATCCTTGGGGTACACCCGATACAATGGGTGAAGATTCTGAAGTTATACCAGAAACCTGAACTTGCTGGTGTCTGTTATTCAGATATGATGAAAACCAGGAAAGTGCAGAACTATATATTTTGTAAATTTTTAACTTTTGCAGCAATATAGTATGATCAACTAAATCAAACGCCTTTGACAGATCAAGAAATATAGTACCAACAATTTCATTGTTGTCAATGGCTGCAATCCAGTCATCTAATATTCGTATAAGGGCAGTTTGACACGAGTGATTTGCCCTAAAGCCAGATTGTCGTGAATAAAACAACCTATTTTCTTCAAGATGCCGTCTCAAATGTATACTAACATGACGTTCAAATATTAAAGAAATAACAGGAAGTATTGATATTGGCCTATAATTGGCCTTGTCGTTTTTAGGACCCGTTTTATGCACTGGGATTACTTTTGCTCTTTTGAATAATTGTGGGTAGATAGTAGTGAGTATACTGGTGTTAAATATTTTCGTAAGAATCGGGGCGATTACAGTAGCAGACATTTTCAAACATCTGGCACTCATTTCGTCGGAACCGGTAGACTTGGTAGTATCAAGAGATTTAAGTTGACTTTCAACAAAGGACAGAGGTACCAGTGGAATATTAAATTTCGGAGACGTTCGCATTTTGTCGTCGATGAGATTTTCTAGTGGGACATTAGTGTAATTTGTGACGGGCGCGTTATTTGCTTGCTACTTTTCAAAAACTGTAGAAAAGTGTGTATTAAATGTATTTGCTGCCAAATACGGATCAATTATAGGATTTCCGTCGTCATCATTTATATAATTGGACTGAACTTGATTTTTAAATCCAGATAACTCATGTAAACTATTCCATAGTTGTTTAGGATTTCGCTTATTTGAATTTATTGTTTCACTGTAATATTGTTGTTTAGCTTGAACAATGATACTTTTAACTTTCTGCCTCCATATCTTGTAATTTACCGAGTCTTTTTTTTTGTGGAAATAATCTCTTCTTTTAATTGCATCAAGAATATTAGTTTTCATCCAATTTGGTTGATTTACTTTTTTTAACGCGTTTCTTTCTTTTTGGGGCATGCTCTTTTAGGACTGCATTAAACATTTCAATAAATAAATCCAGGGAATCGTCTGGATTATCATACACGTCAATTATTGACCAGGGTTGTTCGGAAAGATCATTTATGAATCTAGTTTCGTCAAAATGTTTCAGAGATCTAAAACTTATGGTTTTATGCCCCGACCTTTAATATACCTAGCTGAAACTTTTCGAGTTAAACAAATAGGATAATGATCACTTATTGAGTATAACGGAATAGATACTTCAGATATGTTCTGCGGCATATTCGAAAACGCATGGTCTATCAATGTAGATGAACCAGTTGTTACCCTAGTGGGTTTGGTAACCAATTGAGTTAGATTGACAGACTCCATGAGATCAAGCCATGTTTTGGCATTCCTATCTGATTTGAGTAAATCGAAATTAAAGTCACCAAGGACAAGACATTCTTTTTCTTCTGAAAATGATTTCTCTAATGCAACTGTATAATTATTTAGCCACTGTGCATTTGAAGATGGTGGTCTGTATGTATAGCATAGTAGAAAATGTTTAGTATTAGGTTGTTGGATCTCAAGCCATATAGATTCAGCTGAACTGTTTTCAAGGTCAAATCTTTGAACACATGGTATATCTTCTCTGACGTAAATAATTAATCCACCGCCATTTGTAATTCTATCTTTTCTAAATAGTTTGAAATTTTCTAATCGAAGTTCATTGTCCGAAAACGTATTGTTCAGAAATGTTTCACATAAGCATATAATATCAATATGTTGTTGTTGTGATATAAGAAGTTTAATCTCATCCAGCTTAGGATAAAGATAATGCATATTGAGGTGAATTATATTAAGCCCCTTCTGTGTAAACCATGTGTCAAAAGTTGGATTTTGATTACAATTAGTAATATCATTAGCATTAAAATTAGCAGTAACAGTATCAGTTTCATTTAATTTAGTAGCATGATGACTTGGACTACATTTGGAATTCAAGAGACTGTCATTAGTATCATTTTTAGCATAATTAACAGAATACTGGGCCTCATGGGTTAAGCAAAAACAGGCATTATTAACACAATGATTTGAACAAGAACAAATGCAATTTATAGAACAGTTATCAGTGTCTTTGTTTTTGTCAAAATCCGTCGAAGTACATTGTTTCACGCCCACTGATGTCCCGGAGCACCCCATGGCTTGCGGTTCTTCATCCAAGGGGGTGTGTAGAACGATGGTTGTGGCTTGTACATCATCTCCGTGTTGTCTTGAGTACTTCTCCCCCCTGAAAACCTCCCTCGACGAAAATACTCATTACTATTCCCTGACTCGTTATCTTGAGTTGACGGGATTCCAAGAACTGTATTTAATGCATTCCTCATGCTAATGCCTAAAGCTTTACCGCCTTTTGTGTTTAAATGTAAGTTGTCACGATACATTGTTGTGTCAGGCATTCCAAACTTGGTGAAGTTTGCATCGTTATTGAGATAGTGGTGCCCATCCATCATACACATTTCTTCTAAGGAATTGTTTGTTCTATTTATTATATCATTCACAACTTTGTCGTTTCTTCTTTGCAAAATAGAGGACACTATAATTTTTGCCTTTGGGTTAATGATTTGGATTGTATTTACTGTGTCTCTGAGTCTATCAGTAATATCTTCGCATAAATCGGCATCAGATACGTTGTTTGTTCCGACGTGCAGGATAATGGCATCTGTGTTCTTTATGTAATCCGGATCTGTGTCTGCCATTGTTATAATCGTGTTTTCAATAGTTCTTATTCTTCCTCCTGAATGACTTCTGATGTTTGCTTTCAGTTTTGGATCAGACATCCTTGCTGAACTCAAAATCTTTGTCATCGAGTCACCTGCTATGAACGCTGTGTATGTACGCGCATCATTATTAGACGAGCCTTTGTTCCTCGGATTGGTCATATCTGGCTGATTTAAGTTTCGACTGATGTTTATGAGTTGATCCTTTGACTGTGATTTGTCAGTCTTTGAGTCATTTGTCTGAGCCATAGATCTCTGTATCTGATTTTTTATATCTAACAACTCGTTGACTAATACTTCCTTAAGATTGCCTACTTCACTAGCAAGTTTGACTATTACACTTTCCGTTGCACTTTCTACTTTTGATTCGATGCTATCTGAAGCCTCTCTTGATTTCATCAATTGACCAACTAAATCTGTTTTCTCTTTTGAGAGGAGTTCAATTTGTTTCTTAAGCTTAACGTTGCTTTCATCATAAATAAGGCATTCAGCTGTCGATTTGCAGAGATTTGATTTAATTTGTGCCATAGCACTGTCATTTTCCTCCATTTGCTGACACTGCTCACTTAATTTTTTACTAATTGACTCCTTTTCACCTTTAACATCTTGCAAAATGTGTAACAACTTATCATTTTCGCTTTTTAATAATTTGGTTTGAGAAAGAAGCTCTTTGAGCGAACGTTGTAATTCATTATTTTCCTTCTTCTGGTGATCTATCTGTATTTTGTACACATTTTCAGCAGTATCTTCCATAATGTTTGGACTTACGATTGAGACTGGATGAGGCAATTTAGCAGATTCATCGAATGTCATTTCAGACGTAATTTCACTTGTCACCCCGTCCATTTTCGTTTCTTATGTTACCGAGAGACATATCAACATCTGTTGAGGTATCACTTAACTCAGTTAAAGAATATTGTCGTGAATCAGACACGAGTGATTGGAATGGTTGCTTTACGAGGGTTTCATCATCCAAGTTTGGGTCAGCACTTAACACAGTTATATCTGAATGGGACTCCCTTGATTGGAATGGTTGCTTAAGGGTGGTCTCTTCATCGTCTTTATAGTCATCCCCTACTAGTTCCTCAGATGCGAAATTTGGTCGGTGATTTTTCCGTTTACTGTTTCCACTCTTGGGCGTGTTGCTTATGTCACATACCGTCGATCGATATGGTTCTTTAACAGGTGCTATGTCTTTATTGAGTTCCTCACTGATCACGCTTTTAGTACTTGAAACTAGATCAAGCTGTCTACTGTTCACACTCTTGGGAGTTTGTCTGTTTTTAGGATTACGTTTAAACGGTTACATTTTACTATAAAACGAATAAGAACACTTTTAATGTATTTACACCTGCAGTACTGTATAGATCGTGAACAACTAATTCGCCATTTATCTTCTTTTTTTTCTCAGATATATTTACGAAATTTTAATCACGATTTTTTTCTGTTGGACTAGCTATTCACATGCATCATACAACTTATTTGTAATTCTTATAAAAAACACACCCATAAATGAAAGAAGTTTAGTCTTCAAATTATCTATGTACACTTTGGTGCGTAACTTATAGAATAGGAGAGCGCACACTATATCCATCCAGCCGATTGGTATCCGTTGATATTAAGATTTTAAAATTTGAACGAAATTAAAATATTTCATCTCAATATCAGTAGTGCGAAGTTTACCCACAGTGTAAACGTTTAACTCTTTTATATGGAAGCCTGCGGAAGCCTATATGTACCTTTTGAGTTATGACCCGTGACTCACGACTTTTGACCTACGACTTTTGACTTATGAAGCATGTCTTTTGAAGAAGAGAAATGCGGGAAATTTATTCAAGATGGAGGAATTGGAGTCTACAGATTCTGAAAGGACAAACAACGAAGCAAGTATTTAATTATTCTATTGATTGATTGTTATTTTACACATAATATGAAGTAAGCTCGCGGTTTTCAAAGATCATTCAAGTGAAAATAAAATAAAATTCAAATCAGTCAAATGATGAATGCATGCAAAGAGAACGAAGAGGTGAACAATGAAACAACAAGCAATTGTCAAAGTCCACCAAGTCTACGGGTTGTATCGATTGTTGATTCTGCTGACAACTTGCCAATAAAAAGAAAAATGTTGTTTGTAAATCTTGAATTGCAAACTGGTTTCTCATTGGGCGAAATGGCTGAGTGTGACAAAGATCTAAAGGTTTGTAAAGGTTGGACATTTCTAAATGTGTATCAAACAGTCAGTGGTGAGGAGAAATGGCAGTTACTATTGCCCATGCTATGACAGCGTTAATATTCCTAAGTTATTCTTATAAGCCCATGTCATATTTGTTAAACATAAAAACAAAAACAAAATATTGATAATTTGTTTCATGAATATTTTTGTTCAAAATTACAGATTGCTAAAACTGAGAAAAGAACTGAAAGACACAACGACTAAAAATTACTTTGTAGATGGCCAGAGTGCTTCACCAGAGGTACTTTCCGACAAGTCACATCGCGTTGAGGCGGTGCATAGTTCGGATCGTTCCTCATGCTATAGAAGAGGAGCAGACTGTAGTCTTTAATTTAGCCGAGAAAATGGTTTCCAAATGACATGGATGTAAAGTTGACAAATCTGGTAATCTAGTGGGTATGTCATAGAGCAATTCAAAGACATGAAAGAACGTGAACGGACAGAGCTGTAACGTTCACAACAGGAACATATAGTAAAGATAAGGAACAGCCGGCTGAAGAAGAAATTAAAAAACAGGAGTTCAAGTCCGAATGTCGGTTGCAGGTGGACAGTATGATCTTCTGATAGAGAATCAAGAACCAAACACTTGGAAGTGAAATATACCATAGAGTCCATCTCCGCATACTCTGGAAGTATGAACTCAATAAGTTGGTCCTGCTGATAAAGCAGCTAATAATGTAATTATTGTTTGACGTCTACATTACATCAATGTTTTATCTCTTATGAACCGTTTAGACAAATTGTTGGTATCCATATGGGTACGAACTGTGCACCTCTTGTCGCAGATTTGTTTTTATATTGCTATGAAAGAGATTTCATGTTAAGTCTTTCACCAGATTATCAGGCAGAAGTTATTGAAGCCTTTAATGACACCTCTCGGTATCTGAATGACATATTGAACATTGACAACCCTTTCTTTTCTATTATGGTTAATAATATATACCATAAAGAACTTCAACTTAACAAGCTAATATTTCTGATACTAACGCTTTTTTTCTCATTTTACATCTCTCCATTGAAAATGGCGAAATAATTAGCAAAATATATGACAAGGGAGATGATTTTAATATTGATATTGTTAATTATCTCCATTTAGATGGGGATGCTCCCCGAGCAACGTCTTATGGGATCTATGTGTCTCAACTTATTCGTTTTTCTAGAGCTTGTACTCGAGTTGAGGACTTAAATATTCGTAATCTTTGTATAACTAAAGGCTACCGTTACCATAAACTTCGTAAACCTTCGAAAATGTTTTTATCGTAACCCTGATCTTCTTTCCAAATATAAAAGTAATTTAAGAACTCTTCTGCGACAAGGATTATCACAACCTGACTTCTGTGGTGACGTGATTTACAAACTTCGTAAGATCCTTGGTCATGATCACTTTCATACTGTCTTTGTTAAACTTGTTAAAAGGTTTATCAAAAGAGGTTATGACCCTATCATTTTGCAACGCTCTGCGTGCTTGGTGGTGGACCCATTTACAGTTCGCCACAATGCTTTCTTCTTTAATTGTGCGATGACCGGACAGGCTGTGGACCCTATGATGACGTCTACCTAAAGCCCAAAAAGACGGTGACGTTTGATGTTTGTCTGCAATCTTGTCTTGTCGTTCCCTCAATGGTTTGTTCTCTTGTTGCTCTGGCTTCTGCCAAGTCACTGAGTACCTTCCTTGTGGCTTTCTAGGCTATTTGGTTTTGTATATATATACACGAGCATCTTTGTTTTACTTATATTGCCTATTAATGCTGCGGTAGCCCTAATGTCAACCCTTTTGTGTGGGTGATGTCTTATTTGGCTTTTTATTCATGTTTAAATCTGTTCTTTGTTTATGTGTGTGTTTGTGGTTGAATGTCGTCCTTGAATACCACTTTTCCTGTTCGATTTTTATATCTATATTAAATGACAGGTTGTTCTAGGGTATCAGGTTACCCAGAGGTTGAGGTATGCAATCCATTGCAGGATGTGTTCCATGTTTCATTTGTAGCAGTGAACAATAAACTCTTTATTGATATTAACGCAAATAAAGAAAATTTTAGTTTTCCCCCAGATAACGGAGGTACCAGATAATTGTGCTATACTCCATGGACAGAATGAAATACATGGATATGAAAACGAAACATCGGGTTATAACAAATACCAGAGCAGCGATACATACAAGAAATATGAAAATATCGGACAGGGAAAGTAGCATTCAAAGAGGACAGTCAACGACAAAACACAGAAAAAAACACGCAAACAGACAAAGAAGAAGGCAAAAGTAATATAAAATGTAAACGACATCACAAACACAAAAGGGTTGACAATAGGGCTACCGCCTTGGAACGATCAGTGGCAAAGTAGGCCACTGGGGGGCCACTGGAAGTTTAAACCGGTTCTAGGGTGCACCAAACCTCACACTTACCTTACTGTCATCCCATTAAAACAGGACAGTGTAAATAAAGAAATCCCCGCCATGATCTAATCACTAACCAACAAGGTAGCATCAATAAGCAATATAAGTAAAACACAAATATGCTCGTGTAAATATAATACAAAAAAAACAATAGTCTAGAAAGTCACAATGAAGGTACTCAATGACTTGGCAGAAGCCGGAGCAACAAGAGAATAAACCATTAAGGGCACGACAAGAAAGATCATAGACAAACATCAAACGCCACCGTCCCAATGGGCTTTAGGTGGGCATTTTTAGCCATAAGACTGATAAGGAAATTTAGAATAGCTTTAACTAAACTAAGATTATCTTATTATTTATTGGAAACGACCAAATGTTCCTAAATTTATTGAGCTTCTCTCTTCAGATAAGATTAAAACAATAAAAAATCTATCCACATACATTTTTAAGAGCTTTAAGAAACGTGATGATACATATTACAATAAATAACCCACTTTTCTCCACTCTTAATACTATTAATATATTTTTTCAATATAACTGGAATATTTCTGTTATGTTCTATAATTATTTATCTCAATGTACGTTTTCTTTTGTTTTGTTGTTTGTTTTTTCTTTTTTTCTTTTCAAATTGTTTAAAAAAACAACCTCTTTTATATATGAATCCATAACATGTATCAACTCAGTTTATGCATACTAATATATTGTCAGTTACCGGAACTGTATATCATATGCATGTAATTCTGTCTGTATTAAATGATATTTGTGAACTCTTGGGCAGAATGCCTACTCTTTGAAATAAAAGATTATACATGGTGTTATACTTTGTATAAAAATGGTGAAATTGTTGCTGCGGGAGTAAAGTTTAGCATACTTTCTGTGTCATGGTGGATAGAGTTCGTCAGTTGTTATTGATAACACACACTATTTTCTTGAGGCATACTGTCATCCCATTAAAACAGGACAGTGTAAATACAGATATCCCCGCCATGATCTAATCTCTAACCAACAAGGCAGCATCAATAAGTAATATAAGTAAAACACAAATATGCTCGTGTAAATATAATACAAAAAACAATAGCCTAGAAAGCCACAATGAAGGTACTCAATGACTTGGCAGAAGCCAGAGCAATAAGAGAATAAACCAATGAGGGCACGACAAGAAAGATCATAGACAAACATCAAACGCCACCGTCCCAATGGGCTTTAGGTAGGCGTCATCATAGGATCCACAGCCTGTCCGGTCATCGTACAATTAAAGAGGAAAGCATAGAGGCGAACTGTAAAAGGGTCCACCACCAAGCATGCAGTACGTTGCAAAATGACAGGATCATAACCTCTTTTGATAAACTTTTTCACAAGTTTAACAAAGATAGTATGAAAGTGATCATGACCAAGAATCTTACGAAGTTTATAAATCACATCACCATAGAAGTCAGGTTGTGTTAGTCATTGTCGCAGAAGAGTCCTTAAATTACTTTTATATTTGGAAAGAAGATCAGGGTTACGATAATAAAAAAAATTACGAAGTTTATGGTAACGGTAACCCTGATTGAGTAGCTTTTTAGTTATACAAAGATTACGAATATTAAAGTCCTCAACTCGAGTACAAGCTCTTGATAAACGAATAAGTTGAGACACATACACCTCATAAGAAGTTGCTCGGGGAACATCCCTATCCAAGTGGGGATAATTAACAATGTCAAAATTAAAATCATCTCTCTTGTCATAGATTTTGCTAATTATTTCACCATTTTCAATCGAGAGATCTAAATGAAGAAAAGAAGCGTTATTATCAGATATATTAGCTTTGTTAAGCTGAAGTTATTTAGGATAAATATGATTAACCATAGTTGGAAAGAAAGTGTTGTCAATGTTCAATATGTCATCCAGATACCGAGAGGTGTCATTAAAGGCTTCAATAACATCTGCCTGGGTGTCTGGTGAAAGACTCAACATGAAATCTCTTTCATAGCAAAACAAAAACAAATCTGGGACAAGTGGTGCACAGTTCGTACCCATAGGGATACCAACAATTTGTCTATAAACGTGGTTCCATACCTGACGAAAATCTTATCTAATAGGAAGATGAGTGCTTCACAAACTTCATAGCAAGTCCACATAGTATACTTGTCTAAACTGCCGTTAGTAAAAAACGCTTTAATGTTATTACATGCCAAAAATGTAGTATTTTCTCTAGCGAATGTTTTTTTAATAAGAGAAATTAGCTTGTCTTTAATAAGGTGATGTGGTAAGGTTATATATAGTGTATAGAAGTCATAAGTGCTTATTGATGAAACTTGACCTTTATTGAAAATGTTATCAAGAACGTTTCCTGAATTTTTTATAGACCAAAATAAATTAATCCCGTGATCTTTAACGGCAGTAAGACAAGAGGTTACAAGTGGGGAGGGGGTGGGGGTGGGGGGGGGGGGGGGTAACGGCAGTAAGACAAGAGATTACAAGTGGGGGTGGGGGGATGGTAGCATTATAAAAGTTAATATGTGTATCTATAATTTTAAGAATTGACTTTTTCCAAGTAGAAAGCGAGTTTGGGTCAGCATGTTCTCTACGACACCATTTTATACTAAAATCTTCAGTGGAGTGGGCGATCTGGGCACGTCAGGCATTAAAATCAATAGTTGAAGGTAATCTATATTTAGGACCTTTCGAAAACAAATGCCGAATACGTTTATCAACAATATCAAAATTACCAAGGATGACATGACCTGCTGGAGCATAGCAAAATTTTGATGTGATGCATTCACATTCCTTAGGAGTATTATGTACTATATCAAGGTCAGAAACTATTTGGTTATAGTTGAAAATAATATTTCTAATATGCTTTTTATACTTATAACAAATTACAGGACTTTCAGAATTTTTGAAATATTTTGGGATAGAATCAACTACATGAGTATCTGGAAAAATACTAGGCATGTCAATAACTCAATACCTTTATTAATATATAGTAGTTTTAGAAAATGCCTGGCGTGATCAGACTCCTTGTCAATATGGGGTCGGAGAACATGTTGTGTGTAGCTTTGAACTATGGAAGCAGTGTTATATAAGGGATCTGTACGAATGAAATTTTTGTTGGCTTCCTCGTCGATCAACTTTAGTGAAGAAATGGACAAAGAGGTAAGCCGTGAAAGCATAGAGTGCATTTCAGGCTGTTTAAAAATAGTATGTAAATCAGCGACAGAAATAATTACACGCGATTTACGTTTGATGTTACCATTACGCCTAAGACCATGAGACCTAGATTTACGCTTTCGAATAGAAAATATAGAAAAAATGTCAATATTAGGATCTTTAGAAATATTTCCTTCTTGACAAATATTGTCATTAAGGCCGAGTGGATAAGGTGTTTGTAAGTTTTTCACCCACTTAAGTTCTGCAATATGTCTAGTTTTTATTTTAAGGCTTTTAGTAGCATCATTATCAAAAAATATATATTCAACCGGTTGAGCAGTTACGTTATTAAAATTATGACCTGACTGACGAAAGTGTTGGTACAAGTAATTTTTTAACTTTTTAGGATTACTTGCATTATATTTGTGTTCACGAAATCAAACTTTTAAGGATCGACCTGTTTGTCGAACATATTGTATAAAAACACTTGTGCATTATGAACAAAAAATATTCCAAGTACATTTTCAGGCGTCCAATGCATCGTTGCCTAATGTTGGTAATATTGGTGAATTGAGTCAAGAACAATTCAGTGATTATTTTGAATATTTATCTGCAGACATCACTGTGTAATTTATCATTTATTTTCAGAATTTGGTGTACAATTCAAATAGTTTAAATCGCTAAAACATCCATTTTACAAATAAAAGTGGCTTCAAACATGTGGGTATGAGATAGGATGAGAATATTAAGGATTGTGTGTATAACCGTTGTTTTGTATAACCGTTGTTTTGTATAACCGTTGTATTGTATAACCGTTGTACTTGTCTTAGTTAATAATGGTCTTAACATAGTAATTTTAGCATACGTTTACCCAATAATACAAAAGCGACAAGTCATAAGTCACAAGTCATTAGTCACAAGTCACTAGTCACAAGTCATTAATCTCGAGTCTCAAGTCTTTAGTCATAGTCACAAGTCACTATTCATAAGTCACAAGTCACAAGTTATTAGTCACAAGTCACTATTCATTAGTCACTTGTCACTAGTCATTAGTCACAAGTCATTAGTCACGAGTCATTAGTCACAAGTCACTATTCATTAGACACTAGTCAGACGTCATTAGACAAAGGTCATTAATCAATAGTCACAAGTCAGTAGTCACACGTCACTAGTCAGTAAATGGATGGATGATTCCTAACTAAATTCGCTACCGGGGTTTGAACCCAAGACCTTAGGTTCCTTAGCCTAGGGTCAATCTTCTGAGCCAATGCCACCCCCAAATTTGTCAAAAGCTATATATCAGCGAAATCCAAGTAGATAATGCACAGAAGATACCAAAGTCGAACAGGAAATGCAGCATTCAAGGACGATTCAAGCAAAAACAATCATAGAAATCCACAATAAGTGGATATAATAGTCGAACTGGAAATGCAGCATTCACGGACCACAGCCAACTACAAACACGCACAGAAACAAACAGCAATACAAAGATGAATGGAAGGAAAGATATGAAATCACAAACAAAAAATGTTGACAATAGGGTCTACAACCTTGGAATGGTCAGTCGCAATAAAGACAGCTGGTGGTTTAAAGCAGGTTCTATGGTGCATCAAACCTCACTCTTACCCTATTGTCATCCCAATAAAACGGGACAGTGTAAATACAGATATCCCCGTCATGTTATGCGCTCTAAGAAACAAGGCAGCATTAATGGGCAGTATAAGTAAAATACATAATTGATCATGTATATATAATATAAAAAAACAAAAGCCTAGAAAGCCACAAAGCAAATACTCAGTGACTTGGCAGAAGCCATGGCAACAAGAGAACAACGCGTTAATGGTACGACATGACAAGATTTAAGACAAACATCAAACGCTACCGTACTAAGAGGATTTATTTAGATAATCATCCCACAATCTGTCCGATCATCGCACAATCAACGAGGAAAGTATAGTGGCGAACTGTAAAATGGTCACCCAACCACTAAACATGCAGTGTGTCGGAAAATGATGACTTGATATGTCAAGTCAATAAAAGTTTACCAAAAGAGGTTATGGCTAGTATTTTGAAACGCACTGCATGTTTAGTGGTTGACCCTTTTACAGTTCACCACTATGCTTTCCCCTTTGATTGTGCGCTCGTGGGCTTAGCCATCTTTATGTCAGGAAGCTATCCAGTTGGCATGCGGAACGTCCGGTGGTTCTACCCAGGTGCCTGCCCGTGCACGAAAATTGCCCGTAGGGCACCTGGAGTTTTCCTTCACCAATGGAAGCTGAAAAGTCGCTATATGACCTTAGCTGTTAGTACGACTATAAAATCCAATTCAATTCAATTGATTGTTCGATGACCGGACAGATTGTGAGCCTTATGATGCCGTCTACCTAAATCCCCTTAGGACGGTAGCGTTTGATGTTTGACGGTAGCGTTTGAGTTTTGTCTTAAATCTTATTTTGTCGTACCCTTAACGGTGTGTTATCTTGTTGACTTGGCTACTGTCAAGTCATTGAGTACTTACTATGTGGATTTCTAGACGTTTTTTTTATATTATATATACATGATCATTTATATGTTTTACTTATATTGCCTTTTAATGTTGCATTTTTTGCTAGAGAATATAGCCTGGCGTGTATGTCTTTATTTACACTGTTTTTTATAGACCAAAATAAATTAATCCCGTGATCTTTAACGGCAGTAAGACAAGAGGTTACAAGTGGGGAGGGGGTGGGGGTGGGGGGGGGGGGGTAACGGCAGTAAGACAAGAGATTACAAGTGGGGGTGGGGGGATGGTAGCATTATAAAAGTTAATATGTGTATCTATAATTTTAAGAATTGACTTTTTCCAAGTAGAAAGCGAGTTTGGGTCAGCATGTTCTCTACGACACCATTTTATACTAAAATCTTCAGTGGAGTGGGCGATCTGGGCACGTCAGGCATTAAAATCAATAGTTGAAGGTAATCTATATTTAGGACCTTTCGAAAACAAATGCCGAATACGTTTATCAACAATATCAAAATTACCAGTGATGACATGACCTGCTGGAGCATAGCAAAATTTTGATGTGATGCATTCACATTCCTTAGGAGTATTATGTACTATATCAAGGTCAGAAACTATTTGGTTATAGTTGAAAATAATATTTCTAATATGCTTTTTATACTTATAACAAATTACAGGACTTTCAGAATTTTTGAAATATTTTGGGATAGAATCAACTACATGAGTATCTGGAAAAATACTAGGCATGTCAATAACTCAATACCTTTATTAATATATAGTAGTTTTAGAAAATGCCTGGCGTGATCAGACTCCTTGTCAATATGGGGTCGGAGAACATGTTGTGTGTAGCTTTGAACTATGGAAGCAGTGTTATATAAGGGATCTGTACGAATGAAATTTTTGTTGGCTTCCTCGTCGATCAACTTTAGTGAAGAAATGGACAAAGAGGTAAGCCGTGAAAGCATAGAGTGCATTTCAGGCTGTTTAAAAATAGTATGTAAATCAGCGACAGAAATAATTACACGCGATTTACGTTTGATGTTACCATTACGCCTAAGACCATGGGACCTAGATTTACGCTTTCGAATAGAAAATATAGAAAAAATGTCAATATTAAGATCTTTAGAAATATTTACTTCTTGACAAATATTGTCATTAAGGCCGAGTGGATAAGGTGTTTGTAAGTTTTTCACCCACTTAAGTTCTGCAATATGTCTAGTTTTTATTTTAAGGCTTTTAGTAGCATCATTATCAAAAAATATATATTCAACCGGTTGAGCAGTTACGTTATTAAAATTATGACCTGACTGACGAAAGTGTTGGTACAAGTAATTTTTTAACTTTTTAGGATTACTTGCATTATATTTGTGTTCACGAAATCAAACTTTTAAGGATCGACCTGTTTGTCGAACATATTGTATAAAAACACTTGTGCATTATGAACAAAAAATATTCCAAGTACATTTTCAGGCGTCCAATGCATCGTTGCCTAATGTTGGTAATATTGGTGAATTGAGTCAAGAACAATTCAGTGATTATTTTGAATATTTATCTGCAGACAGCACTGTGTAATTTATCATTTATTTTCAGAATTTGGTGTACAATTCAAATAGTTTAAATCGCTAAAACATCCATTTTACAAATAAAAGTGGCTTCAAACATGTGGGTATGAGATAGGATGAGAATATTAAGAATTGTGTGTATAACCGTTGTTTTGTATAACCGTTGTTTTGTATAACCGTTGTATTGTATAACCGTTGTACTTGTCTTAGTTAATAATGGTCTTAACATAGTAATTTTAGCATACGTTTACCCAATAATACAAAAGCGACAAGTCATAAGTCACAAGTCATTAGTCACAAGTCACTAGTCACAAGTCATTAATCTCGAGTCTCAAGTCTTTAGTCATAGTCACAAGTCACTATTCATAAGTCACAAGTCACAAGTTATTAGTCACAAGTCACTATTCATTAGTCACTTGTCACTAGTCATTAGTCACAAGTCATTAGTCACGAGTCATTAGTCACAAGTCACTATTCATTAGACACTAGTCAGACGTCATTAGACAAAGGTCATTAATCAATAGTCACAAGTCATTAGTCACACGTCACTAGTCAGTAAATGGATGGATGATTCCTAACTAAATTCGCTACCGGGGTTTGAACCCACGACCTTAGGTTCCTTAGCCTAGGGTCAAACTTCTGAGCCAATGCCACCCCCAAATTTGTCAAAAGCTATATATCAGCGAAATCCAAGTAGATAATGCACAGAAGATACAAAAGTCGAACAGGAAATGCAGCATTCAAGGACGATTCAAGCAAAAACAATCATAGAAATCCACAATAAGTGGATACAATAGTCGAACTGGAAATGCAGCATTCACGGACCACAGCCAACTACAAACACGCACAGAAACAAACAGCAATACAAAGATGAATGGAAGGAAAGATATGAAATCACAAACAAAAAATGTTGACAATAGGGTCTACAACCTTGGAATGGTCAGTCGCAATAAAGACAGCTGGTGGTTTAAAGCAGGTTCTATGGTGCATCAAACCTCACTCTTACCCTATTGGCATCCCAATAAAACGGGACAGTGTAAATACAGATATCCCCGTCATGTTATGCGCTCTAAGAAACAAGGCAGCATTAATGGGCAGTATAAGTAAAACACATAATTGATCATGTATATATAATATTAAAAAAACAAAAGCCTAGAAAGTCACAAAGCAAATACTCAATGACTTGGCAGAAGCCATGGCAACAAGAGAACAACGCGTTAATGGTACGACATGACAAGATTTAAGACAAACATCAAACGCTACCGTACGAAGAGGATTTATTTAGATAATCATCCCACAATCTGTCCGATCATCGCACAATCAACGAGGAAAGTATAGTGGCGAACTGTAAAAGGGTCACCCAACCACTAAACATGCAGTGTGTCGGAAAATGATGACTTGATATGTCAAGTCAATAAAAGTTTACCAAAAGAGGTTATGGCTAGTATTTTGAAACGCACTGCATGTTTAGTGGTTGACCCTTTTACAGTTCACCACTATGCTTTCCCCTTTGATTGTGCGCTCGTGGGCTTAGCCATCTTTATGTCAGGAAGCTATCCAGTTGGCATGCGGAACGTCCGGTGGTTCTACCCAGGTGCCTGCCCGTGCACGAAAATTGCCCGTAGGGCACCTGGAGTTTTCCTTCACCAATGGAAGCTGAAAAGTCGCTATATGACCTTAGCTGTTAGTACGACTATAAAATCCAATTCAATTCAATTGATTGTTCGATGACCGGACAGATTGTGAACCTTATGATGCCGTCTACCTAAATCCCCTTAGGACGGTAGCGTTTGATGTTTGACGGTAGCGTTTGAGTTTTGTCTTAAATCTTAATTTGTCGTACCCTTAACGGTGTGTTATCTTGTTGCCTTGGCTACTGTCAAGTCATTGGGTACTTACTATGTGGATTTCTAGACGTTTTTTTTAAATTATATATACATGATCATTTATATGTTTTACTTATATTGCCTTTTAATGTTGCATTTTTTGCTAGAGAATATAGCCTGGCGTGTATGTCTTTATTTACACTGTTCCGTTTTACTGGGATGACAATAGGGTAAGAGTGACGTTTGTGTTGCACCCCAGAATCTACCTGGTTTAAACCCCATCGGCCTTTTTTGTCACTGACCGCGGGCGGTAGCCATATCGTCAACCGTTTCAGGTTTGTGATGTCATATCTTGCCCTTTATTCATGTTTTGTAGTTGTTGTTTATGGTTGACTGTGGTACTTGAAAGCTGCATTTTAGATCTACATATATAGCTTTTGAAAAAGTGTGGCTCAGAAGTTTGGCGCTCGCGTCAGGAATCTAAGGCCGTGGGTTTAAATCCTGGTAGCGAATTTAATCAGGAATCACCCATCCATCTACTGACCAATATAACACTATACTTTTCTTTAATTTCACTTAGCAATTTCTTTTTTATGGTATCCTGAATTTTCACATGCGTGTTGTTAAAGGTTGAATACAACCATTCTACTATAAACATTTGTATACATTGGCTTACTTGTGACTGATGACTTGTGACTAATGACTAGTGACTTGTGAGTAATGAGTAATGCCTTGTGACTAATGACTTGTTACTAATCACTTGACTAATGACATGACTTGTGACTAATGACTTGTGACTTGCGACTTGCGACTAACGACGTGTGACTATAATGACTTGTGACTTGTCGCTTTTGTATTATTGGGTAAAATTATGCTAAAATTACTATGTTAAGACATTATAAACTAAGACAAGTACAACGGTTATACAAATAAACCTTAATATTCTCATCCTATCTCACAAGTCTAAAGTTACTATTTATTTGTAAAATGGATGATTTAGCCATTTAAAAATATTTTGAATTATACACAAAATTCTGAAAATAAATGATAAATGACACAGTGCTGTCTGCAGATCAATATTCAAACTAATCATTGAAGTGTTCTTGACTCCATTCACAACATGACCAACTTTATGCAATGATGCATTGGAGGCCTGAAAATGTATTTGGAAAATTTGTGTTCATCATGCACACGTGTCTTTGCAGTGGTCTTTGGTCTCAAAGCAGATTCGCCAGGCAAATCTGACTGACTGGTTTTACCCCTGGACTATTTTGTCCCACAATATCCTGGACCTCATCTGCCTTGATTTCAATTTCATCCACACAACATTTTAGCAAGAAAATAATGTGCGTTATCAAACAACTGACGATCTGTATCCACCAGAACACAGAAAATACTTTACTCCCGCAGCAAAAATTTCACCATGTTTATACAAAGTATAACAACATGCATCGCTGCTGTGGTATTTGTTATAACACGATGTTTCGTTTTCATAGCTATGTACTTCAGTCTGTCCATGGAGAATTACTCAACTATTTGGTACTTCCGTTATTTGAGAAAAAAACTAAAATTTTCTTTATTTGCGTTAATATGAAAAGAAAGAGTTTATTGTGCAATGCTACAGATGAAACATGTAACCCATCCTACAACGGATTGTAGTCCTCAACCTCTGAATAACTTAATACCCTCGTACAACCTGTCATTGAAAAACAACTTATTAAGTTCATATTTCCAGAGTATGCTGAGTGGACTCTCTAGACTTCTACGTGTTTGATTCTTGATTGTCTATCAGAAGAACATACTGGCCACCTGTAACTAACAGTCGGACTTAAACTCCTTGAATTTCTTCTTCGGTCATCTGTTCCTTATCTTTATTATTATATTTTTTCCTTTTGTGAACGTTACAGCTTCGTCCATTCATGTGTTTTCATGTCTTTGAATTGTTCTGCGACACACCCACTAGATTATCAGATTTGACAACTTTACAGCCATGTCATTTGGGAAAAAAATATTTTTCCCAGCTCAAAGACTGCAGTCTGGGCTTCTTCTATAGCATGGGGGACGATCCGAATACTTTTACGCGATGTGACTTGTCGGAAAGTACCTATGGTGAAGCACTCTAGCCATCCACAATGTAATTTGTTGTCTGTGTGTCTTCCAGTTCTTTTCTCACTTTTAGCAATCTGTAATTTTGAATAAAAATATTCATGAAACAAATTATCAAACATTGATTTTGTGTTTAACCACTATAGCAAGCTCAAGTCTTCTCTTTTTTAATTTTCATTAAAGAGGAGCTAGGCAAAAGTACATCTAAACATGGCGGTGACAGAATTTTGTCTATATTCCGCAAGAGTTTAAACAACTACTTGGTCATCCCGTTACAAAATATTTTTGAAAATGTCATTTTTACACACTTGGATTTACAGACACTTCACTCTTATCAACACGTTTTCTAAAATGGCAAAGTATGTTCAATGGTTCTTTTATTTTACTCTGCTTTGCATAGGTTATAAATTACTATGTATCTGAAACGTAAGCGGTAAATACGTCCGCTGACTAGGGATGTACTTTTATTTATGAAGAAAAGAGTTTCTTTCGACCGTTTTTCGCAGTAAAGGATAATTAGAATAGACTTAGATAATTTGTAAGTCTAAATTCGCATATACAAATACGAAGACTAGAAGTGGAGTATTTGAATGACAAAGTTGATTATATTAAAAAGTTTCGCGATTTACACTCACCGTTCCTATACAGCCTAACTCGTTTTAATTGGTGTTCATCTTGGTGAAATTTGTCTGACGACCCCAAACTCAGAAATATTACAACATATGTGACCACGAAAAAAAGTTGAAACATCCGTTGCAGGTTTGCCGTTTTCGTCATTACAATACGACTCACTATCTGGAAGGAGAGTCAAAAATATACTACTCAATATATACAACCTAACCTGTTTCTCCTTTCACTCCAAGTACCGCGAGAGACTGTATTTTGTCGGGTGACATACAAAAATACAAAAGAAAATTCAATTTTTGACAATAAAATAATGAATTTCACATACATTCATTCTTGATAACTATTCAAGAGTGCTATGTGCCCCTTAATAACACATTTCTTAGTTTAGGTCTTAGTTTATATTTAACAGAGACCAACTAATTTATATTCTTTCAAAATACAAAAGACCTTTAGGTCCATGGGTATACACGTACAACACAATACATATATAAACACACGCAATAAATGGCAACATATAAAGTCTATTTTGTCACATATCATTTTTTTGTCATACATTTTCACTATTTCTCACTTACTAAGTGTTTCAGTTCAAGATTCGTTCTCTTGGGAGAGTAGAAGTTTGTATATTTATATATACTTCAGCATGTAATGCATGATTGTATAAAATACATAATATGTATATACGGCAACTTTCGAAATTGGGATCTCGTGAGAGATTCACATTCACAAAGCAGAATTATATATAGGGAGAAATATATATATTATATAGGGAGAAATATTTGTGAACTACCAAGGACAGACAACCTTCGGACGAACTACGGCAGGGCGCCTAGCTATGACGAGATACACAGAAATCAAGCGTATGCATTCACTCCCTAAACACACGTTGATGAACTGTATCTCTACATCATAACACACTCGTCTGGAGGCACACTTAACATATAGACGCATACATACATACAATTATAGCTCATATGCGTGGGCCACATTTAAGCATTCAACCACACACAGCTATATTGAGACAGTGACAATGAAAGGTGCCGGGTCTTGGGGATACTGTGAATTCAGTAAATATAATTAAGGGAGATAATTTGAAGTCACTACAGTTCATCAACGTGTGTTGCAGCTGTCCTTTTTAGGGAGTGAATGCATACGCTTGATTTCTGTGTATCTCGTCATAGCTAGTCGCCTTGCCGTAGTTCGTCCGAAGGTTGTCTGTCCTTGGTAGTTCACAAATATTTCTCCCTATATATAATTCTGCTTTGTGAACCTGAATCTCTTACGAGATCCCAATTTCGAAAGTTGCCGTAGTGAGTTCAAATTATCTCCCTTTATTATAGAAGAAGAAGAAGAAGACATTTTATTGACTTAAACTATTACATAGTTTTTCATCATATAAACATACATTTTACAAATATAATTTGACCACAATAACAAGATTAGTACAGGTTCATTAATGTATGCATTAATATGGAAAAAAAAAAGAAGAAAAAAAGGAAATATATCATGGAGAAAAAAATAAATATATATATATATAGGAATCAAAATCTGATATCTAATACGGTACAATAGAACAATTGTATTATAGTGAGGATGAACGAGATTATCAGTTAATAATCATGGTACGTCTTAAATGAAAGCTTCTGAGATGTATTTGCTAAAATTGATAACATATTTTTTGTTTGTTGACTGAAGGAGAGCAATGCATTTAAACATACTAGGCCTATGGCTATAATATAGTTTTATATATTTACTTCTGATTGTATTATAAACAGTACATATTAACGCAAAATGGAACTCGTCCTCTATATCATTAGTGTTACATATTTGAAATATACGTTCATGTCTTTCTAACCTTTCACGAGAATACCTCCCTGTCTCGATCCTTAAACTATGAGAGGACAAGCGTAATCTGGTTACCACACTGCGATCGCGCCTGGTATGCAATACATCTAGATAATTGTCATATTCAAAATGATGTTTAACAGATTTGAAAAGAGTTAGCACTCTATTTGTTTCAAGGTCGGTTGACCAGTTTAAGACATAATTATCTATTAATCGTTGTTTGTATATAAGTACAAAATGTATTGCATTTAATGAGCTTGGGTCAAGCCATGCATACAATAATGTATTTACTGAATGCACAGTATCCCCAAGATCCGGCACCTTTCATTGTCACTGTCTCAATATAGCTGTGTGTGGTTGAATGCTTAAATGTGGCCCACGCATATGAGCTATAATTGTATGTATGTATGTATGCGTCTATATGTTAATTGTGCATCCAGAGGAGTTTGTTATGAGGTAGAGATACTGTTCATCAACGTGTGTTGCAGCTATCTTATTTAGGCAGTGAATGCATACGCTTGATTTCTGTGTATCTCGTCATAGCTAGGCGCCCTGCCGTAGTTCGTCCGAAGGTTGTCTGTCCTTGGTAGTTCACAAATATTAATATATATATATATATATATATATATATATATATATATCTATACACATAATTTATACACATACATATATACACTCATATATATAAAAAAAATTATTACACTCAAACCTGTCTCAAATAGTCACTCATGCGAAGGCTCATAATTGGCCGGTAAAAGCCCGTGGCCACTAAATATATATAATTTCAATTAAATTTAAGATAATAATATATGTAACTTAAATTAAATTTAAGATAATAGCAGAGCTATTAAATATACGTCTGCTTAAGACAGGTGTCTATCCTTTTTATGCGACCGCTAAAACAGGTTTGATAGCACATGTATTTTAAATATCAACAGATTTTAATACTTATGAGTGTTAGTAGCAAACAATGGTTAACAAGTAATTTTGTAATACTGTGATCAATTATTATAGATACTAGAATTTCATAGTCTAAACCTCTCATATACATATGTAGATTTCTTATAGTTGTTCCATTTTCACATGTTATTAACTGAATGAACTTCGGAATATTTGGCCTAAACCAGAAATAGCGATTTATATATTTTTTCCTTAAATCAGTATATAGTGTACATTCTAAAACTTATTATCACTTACAACTGGTTATTTGTTCACTTTGGCCTGCGTTCTCTCAGCCGCGTGACCAATCTGCTCAGTGTTTTGAGGCACCTTCATAATTAACCCTGGAACGGAACTATGTCATAAATTGTCTTGGCAGAGAGACGGAATCCATCTATTTAGATGCTCCTGTGACAAGCAAATGGAAGTAAAATCGAATTAAATCAACACATTACTCTGACGTTATTAGATTGATCTTGTCTTGCGGACGACGAACACTTGCCTTTCGTGCTGTTCATGCTGTTCATGCTGTTCAAGCACATATTATTGAATTTAACGAGCCACCGAGTAAGTAAAAGACACTCTACGATAATAATTTTATTTTCTCAACACCGTGGTTGATTAGTCAGTGCCACATGCCCAGTTTTCGAGATCCATTAACGCATACCAGACAATTACCTGAAAGGTGGATCAAATTTGCAGTGTTTTTCTTTGTGAAGGCATTCACATTCACTGCACAGTTGATCTTTTCATTTTTTCAACCAATACGTCCCATTAGAACAATTTTTTACGGCACAGGTCAGTGCCATTGTATGCTCGACATGCAGTTCCTTAGCATTTTTACTCGCATTTCAAGAACTGCATAGATTTTCATAATGCGCATGCGCATTTCGGAACTGTGCATCGGTGTATTGTTTAAATTTCATACAGGCATCCTATTTTTTACATCCTCTGAAATGTTTTATTTTTATTTTATTTATTTTTTTGCCACCGTGGCCGCGATAGTAAAGACATAACTATGGATTTCTTAAATGTACTCTATTAAATTGTGCTAATGTTCGCGCGTGTCATCTAAAATCGTTTCCAAGGAGACCATATATTTGCTACGGAATTAAATATGTACAATGAACAGCTTAATGTATTCGTATTAAAACGAAAATAACTGCCAATTTAAATTCAAAACGCGTATTCAATTATTCTAAATGACAGCATTTATTTATTTGTTTTTAAACATATTTATTTTACATCGATTGCGAAACAAGTTCTTGCAACTTTATTTAAAAGACAAGAAAAACGAGCTGAAGAACACACTACGACTGACATATGAAGGGTGCGGTGTGGGTAGGTGGGTGCGCGGGGAGGTGGGGGAGGGCGTGTGTGAATAAAAAGGTGTATGTTTAATTGTTCATGTTACTTTAATTTCACTTTCCTTATAATTCGATTTTTGTATTTGGTAACCTTGCTGATCTTGGTTATTTAGTCGTTGCGAATGGACTTTGCCTCGCTTCTACATCATTGAATTTAACAATGCCTTTGAAAGGCTCAATAACGCTACATTTCGAAGATATAGACTATAGTCAGTATACTACTATATACTATAACGGATCTATTACGGATCCTGTACTAGTATATAATATTACGGATCCTATCGACTGGGTTTGTTAACGGATCCTATCGACTGGGTTTGTTAGCGGATCCTATCGACTGGGTTTGTTAACGGATCCTATCGACTGGGTTTGTTAACGGATCCTATCGACTGGGTTTGTTAACGGATCCTATCGACTGGGTTTGTTAACGGATCCTATCGACTGGGTTTGTTAACGGATCCTATCGACTGGGTTTGTTATCTAAACTGATTGCTACACTTTTGTCAGAGGTCTCCCAGGTCCATGATGGGTGGGACCAAACAACTCGGTGTTTCGAATTGACCATGTTTTTCGCATGAAACCATGTTATCAATTGGCTAACTAGGAAGATGGCATTTACATAGTAGTCGTGAATTATATATTGACTATTTTGGCAGCGCGTGAGAAAAATTGTTAATACAGGGCTTAAATAAAATCTTCTAGAGAATACTAGTTACTAATTATTCTAGTTTGAGGTGGTCACCCGAGGTCTATCACCCAGACGATACGTTGTTCCCACTTTCTACTTAATTTACGTCAAGGAAACAGAATCAAATCGAATACAATCAACACAATGTTCTGCCGTTATTAGATTACGTGTGGAGAGAGGAAGGCTTCATAGGAATCGTGGAAAACTACCGTGCTTTTAATATCGCACATATTTGCTCGGAGTAAAGAATCTCGAATACATCCCTACGTTTTTTTAATTTGCTCAGATACACCGGACCGTCCGGATTAAGTCCCCGTCCGATGAGCTTCCAGGGTCTTGTATTACAGAAGCTCCCAGGGTCTTGTATTACAGATGATTCCAGGGTCTTGTATTACAGAAGCTCCCAGGGTCTTGTATTACAGATGATTCCAGGGTCTTGTATTACAGAAGCTTCCAGGGTTTTGTATTACAGAAACTTCCAAAGTCTTGTATTGCAGAAGCCTCCAGGGTCTTGTATTGCAGAAGTTTCAAGGGTCTTGTATTACAGAAGCTTCCAGGGTCTTGTATTACAGAAACTTCGAAGGTCTCGTATTGCAGAAGTTTCAAGAGTCTTGTATTACAGAAGTTTCAAGGGTCTTGTTTACAGAAGCTTCCAGGGTCTTGTATTACCGAAACTTCGAAGGTCTTGTATTGCAGAAGCTTCCAGGGTCTTGTATTGCAGAAGCTTCCAAGGTCTTGTATTGCAAAAGCTTTCCATGTCTTGTATTGAAGAAGCTTCCATGGTCTTGTATTGCAGAAGCTTCCAGGTCATGTAATGCAGAAACTTCCAGGGTCTTACAGAAGTTTACCAGGGTCATGTATTACAGAAGCTTCGCTTCCTGGGTCATCTATTACAGAAGCTTCCAGGGTCATCTATTCCAGAAGCATCCAGGGTCATGTATTACAGAAGCTTCCAGGGTCTTGTATTACAGAAGCTTCCAGGTTAATCTATTACAGAAGCTTTCATAGTATTGTATTTCAGAAGCTTCCAGGGTCTTGTATTACAGAAGCTTCCAGAGTCTTGTATTACAGAAACTTCCAGGGTCTTGTATTACAGAAACTTCCAGGGCCTTGTATTGCAGTAGCGTCCAGCGTCTTGTATTGCAGAAGCTTCCAGGATCTGCAGCAGCTTCCATGGTCTTGTATTGCAGAAGCTTCCAGGGTCTTGTTTTGCAGATGCTTCCAGGGTCTTGTATTACAGAAGCTTCCAGAGTTTTGTATTACAGAAACTTCCAAAGTCTTGTATTGCAGAAGTCTCCAGGGTCTTGTATGACAGAAGTTTCAAGGGTCTTGTATTACAGAAGCTTCCAGGGTCTTGTATTACAGAAACTTCCATGGTCTTGAATTGCAAAAGCTTCCAAGGTCTTGTATTGCAGAAGCGTCCAGCGTCTTGTATTGTAGAAGCTTCCAGGGTCTTGTATTACAGAAGCTTCCAGGGTCATGTATTGCAGAAGCTTTCAGGGTCTTGTATGACAGAAGTTTCAAGGGTCTTGTATTACAGAAGCTTTCATTGTCTTGTATTGAAGAAGCTTCGATGGTCTTGTATTGCAGAAGCTTCCAGGTCATGTAATGCAGAAACTTCCAGGGTCTTACAGAAGTTTACCAGGGTCATGTATTACAGAAGCTTCCTGGGTCATCTATTACAGAAGCTTCCAGGGTCATCTATTCCAGAAGCATCCAGGGTCATGTATTACAGAAGCTTCCAGGGTCTTGTATTACAGAAGCTTCCAGGTTAATCTATTACAGAAGCTTTCATGGTATTGTATTTCAGAAGCTTCCAGGGTCTTGTATTACAGAAGCTTCCAGGGCATTGTATTACAGAAACTTCCAGGGTCTTGTATTACAGAAACTTCCAGGGTCTTGTATTGCAGTAGCGTCCAGCGTCTTGTATTGCAGAAGCTTCCAGGATCTTGTATTGCAGAAGCTTCCAGGGTCTTGTATTACAGAAGCTTCCAGGGTCTTGTATTACAGAAACTTCCAGGGTCTTGTATTACAGAAACATCCAGGGTCTTGTATTGCAGTAACGTCCAGCGTCTTGTATTGCAGAATCTTCCAGGGTCTTGTATTGCAGAAGCTTCCAGGGTCTTGTATTGCAGAAGCTTCCAGGGTCTCGTATTGCAGAAGCTTTCATGGTCTTGTATTGCAGAAGTTTCCAGGGTATTGTATTGTTGAAACTTCCAGGTTCTTGTATTGCAGAAGCTTCCAGGGTCTTGTATTGCAGTAGCGTCCAGCGTCTTGTATTGCAGAAGCTTCCAGGGTCTTGTATTGCAGAAGCTTCCAGGGTCTTGTATTGCAGAAGCTTCCTGGGTCTTGTATTGCAGAAGTTTCCAGGGTACTGTATTGCAGAAACTTCCAGGGTATTGTATTGCAGAGGCTTCCATGGTCTTGTATTGCAGAAGGTTCCAAGGTCTTGCTTCCAGGTTTTTGTATTGCAGAAGCTTCCAGGGTCTTGTCTTGCAGAAACTTGCAGGGTCTTGTATTACAGAAGCTTTCAGGGTCTTGCATTACAGATGTTTCCAGAGTCTTGTATTACAGAAACGTCAAGGGTCTTATATTACAGAAGCTTCCAGGGTTTTGTATAACAGAATCTTCCAAAGTCTTGTATTGCAGAAGCGTCCAGCGTCTTGTATTGTAGAAGCTTCCAGGGTCTTGTATTACAGAAGCTTCCAGGGTCATGTATTGCAGAAGCTTTCAGGGTCTTGTATGACAGAAGTTTCAAGGGTCTTGTATTACAGAAGCTTCCAGGGTCTTGTATTACAGAAACTTCCACGGTCTTGAATTGCAAAAGCTTCCAAGGTCTTGTATTGAAGAAGCTTCCAGGGTCTTGTATTGCAGAAGCTTCCAGGTCGTGTAATGCAGAAATTTCAAGGGTCTGGCATTGCAGAAGCTTCCAGAGTCATCCATTCCAGGCGCTTCCAGGGTCTTGTATTACAAAAGTTTACCAGGGTCATGTATTACAGAAGCTTCCAGGGTCATCTATTACAGAATCTTCCAGGGTCATCTATTTCAGAAGTATCCAGGGTCATGTATTACAGAAGCTTCCAGGGTCATCTATTACAGAAGCTTTCAGGGTCTTGTATTACAGAAACTTCCGGGGTCTTGTATTGCAGTAGCGTCCAGCGTTTTGTATTGCAGAAGCTTCCAGGGTCTGCAGAAGCTTCCAGGGTCTTGTATTACAGAAGCTTCCAGGGTCTTGTATTACAGAAGCTTTCAGGGTCTAGTATTACCGAAGTTTCCAGGGTCTTGTATAACAGAAACTTCCAGGGTCTTGTATTACAGAAGCGTCCAAGTTCTTGTATTGCATTAGCGTCCAGCGTCTTGTAATGCAGAATATTGCAGGGTCTTGTATTGCAGAAGCTTACAGGGTCTTGTATTGCAGAGGCTTCCAGGGTCATGTACTGCAGAAGCTTCCAGGGTCTTGTATTGTAGATGCTTCCAGGGTATTGTACTGCAGACGTTTCCACGGTATTGTATTGCAGAAACTTCCAGGGTCTTTTATTGCAGAAGCTTCCAGGGTATTGTATTGCAGAGGCTTCCAGGGTCTTGTATTGCAGAAGCTTCCATGGTCTTGCTTCCAGGTTCTTGTATTGCAGAAGCTTCCAGGGTCTTGTATTGCAGAAGCGTCTAGGGTCTTGTATTGCAGAAGCTTCCAGGGTCTTGTATTGCAGAAGTGTCCAGGTTTTTGTATTGCAGGAACTTCCAGGTTCTTGTTTTGCAGAAGCGTCCAGGGTATTGTTTTGCAGAAGCTTCCAGGGTCTTGTATTGCAGAAGCTTCCAGGGTATTGTATTGCAGAAGCTTCCAGGGTCTTGTATTACAGAAGCTTCCAGGGTCTTGTATTACAGAAGCTTCCTGAGTCATCTATTACAGAAGGTTCCTGGGTCTTGTATTAGAGAAGCTTCCAGAGTCAACTATTACAGAAGCTTCCAGGGTCTTGTTAAGAAGCTTCCAGGGTCTTGTATTACAGAAGCTTCCAAGGTCTTGTATTATAGAAGCTTCCAGGGTCTTGTATTGCAGAAGCGTTTAGGGTCTTGTATTGCAGAAGCTTCCAGGGTCTTGTATTGCAGAATCTTCCAGGTTTTTGTATTGCAGGAACTTCCAGGTTCTTGTATTGCAGAAGCGTCCAGGGTATTGTATTGCAGAAGCTTCCAGGGTCTTGTATTGCGGAAGCTTCTAGGATATTGTATTGCAGAAGCTTCCAGGGTCTTGTATTACAGAAGCTTCCAGGGTCTTGTATTACAGAAGCTTCCTGAGTCATCTATTACAGAAGGTTCCTGGGTCTTGTATTAGAGAAGCTTCCAGAGTCAACTATTACAGAAGCTTCCAGGGTCTTGTTAAGAAGCTTCCAGGGTATTGTATTACAGAAGCTTCCAAGGTCTTGTATTGTAGAAGCTTCCAGGGTCTTGTATTACAGAAGCTTGCAGGGTCTTGTATTGCTGGAACCTCCGGGGTCTTGTATTGCAGAAGCTTCCAGGGTCACGTATTGCAGAAGCCTCCAGGGTCTTATGTTGCAGAAGCTTCCAGGGTCATGTATTGCAGAAGCTTCCAGGGACTTGTATTACAGCAGCTTCCAGGTCTTGTATTACAGAGTCTTCGTGGGTCTTGTATTACAGCAGCTTCCAGGATCTTGTATTACAGAAGCTTCCATGATCTTCTATTACAGGAGATTCCAGGGTTTTGTATTACAGGAGCTTCCAGAGTCTTGTGTTACAGACGCTTCCAGGGTCTTCTAGTACAGAAGCTTCCAATGTCCTGTATTACAGAAGCTTCCAGGGTCTTGTATTATAGAAGCTTCAAGGGTCTTGTACTACATAAGCTTCCAGAGTATTGTACTACAAAAGCTTCCAGGGTCTTGTTTACAGGAGCTTCCAGGGTCTTGTACTAAAGGAGCTTCCACAGTTTTGTATTACAGAAGCTTCCAGGGTCTTTTATTGCAGTAGCGTCCAGCGTCTTGTATTGCAAATGCTTCCAGGGTCTTGTATTACAGAAGCTTCCAGGGTCATGTATTGCAGAAGCTTCCAGGGTCTTGTATTGCAGAAGCCTCCAGGATATTGTATTGCAGAAACGTCCAGGGTCTTGTATTACAGAAGCTTCCATGGTATTGTATTGCAGAGGCTTCCAGGGTATTGTATTGCAGAAGCTACAATGGTCTTGCTTCCAGGTTCTTATATTACAGAAGCTTTAAGGGTCTTGTATTGCAGAAGCTTCCAGGTTCTTGTATTATAGAGGCTTCCAGGGTCTTGTATTGCAGTAGCTTCCAGGGTCTTGTATTGCATGAACTTCCAGAGTTTTATATTGCAGAGGCTTCCAGGGTCTTGTATTACAGAAGCTTGCATGGTCTTGCTTCCAGGTTCTTGTATTACAGAAGCTTCCAGGGTCTTGTATTGCAGAAGCTTCAGGTTCTTGTATTACAGAAGCTTCCAGGGTCTTGTATTGCAGGAACTTTCAGAGTTTTGTATTGCAGAAGCGTCCAGGGTCTTGTATTACAGAAGCTTCCAGAGTATTGTATTACAGAAGCTTCCAGGGTATTGTACTACAGAAGCTTCCAGAGTCTTGAACTACAGAAGCTTCCTGGGTATTGTATTACAGAAGCCTCCAGGGTCTTGTATTACAGAAGCTTCCAGGGTCTTTTATTACAGAAGCTTTCAGGGTCTTGTATTGCAGAAGCTTCCAGGGTCTTGTATTGCAGAAGCTTCCAGGGTCATGCATTGCAGAAGCTTCCAGGGTCTTGTATTTCAGAAGTTTCAAGGGTCTTGTATTACACAAACTTCGAAGGTCTTGTATTGCAGAAGCTTCCAGGGTCTTGTATTGCAAAAGCTTCCAAGGTCTTGTATTGAAGAAGCTTCCAGGGTAATGTATTGCAGAAGCTTCCAGGTCATGTAATGCAGAAACTTCCAGGGTCTTGCATTGCAGAAGCTTCCAGGGTCTTGTATTGCAAAAGCTTCCAGAGTCATCTATTACAGAAACTTACAGGGTCTTGTATTACAGAAGTTTACCAGGGTCATGTATTACAGAAGCTTCCAGGGTCATCTATTACAGAAACCTCCAGGGTCATCTATTCCAGAAGCTTCCAGGGTCATGTATAACAGAAGCTTCCAGGGTCTTGTATTACAGAAGCTTCCAGGGTCATCCATTACCGAAACCTCCAGGGTCATCTATTACAGAAGCTTCCAGGGTCATGTATTACAGAAGCTTCCAGGGACTTGTATTACAGCAGCTTCCAGGGTCATCTATTACAGAAGCTTTCAGGGTATTGTATTTCAGAAGCTTCCAGGTTCTTGTATTGCAGAAGCTTGCATGGTCTTGCTTTCAGGTTCTTGTATTACAGAAGCTTCCAGGGTCTTGTATTGCAGGAGCTTCCAGGGTCTTGTATTACAGAAGCTTCCAGGGTCATGTATTGCAGAAGCTTTCAGGGTCTTCTATTGCAGAAGCTTCCAGGGTATTGTATTACAGAAACTTCCAGGGTCTTGTATTACAGAAGCTTCCAGGGTCTTGTATTGCAGAGGCCTCCAGGGTCTTGTATTACAGAAGCTTCCATGGTCTTGCTTTCAGGTTCTTATATTACAGAAGCTTTAAGGGTCTTGTATTGCAGAAGCTTCCAGGTTCTTGTATTATAGAGGCTTCCAGGGTCTTGTATTGCAGTAGCTTCCAGGGTCTTGTATTGCATGAACTTCCAGAGTTTTATATTGCAGAGGCTTCCAGGGTCTTGTATTGCAGAAGCTTGCATGGTCTTGCTTCCAGGTTCTTGTATTACAGAAGCTTCCAGGGTCTTGTATTGCAGAAGCTTCAGGTTCTTGTATTACAGAAGCTTCCAGGGTCTTGTATTGCAGGAACTTTCAGAGTTTTGTATTGCAGAAGCGTCCAGGGTCTTGTATTACAGAAGCTTCCAGAGTATTGTATTACAGAAGCTTCCAGGGTATTGTACTACAGAAGCTTCCAGAGTCTTGAACTACAGAAGCTTCCTGGGTATTGTATTACAGAAGCCTCCAGGGTCTTGTATTACAGAAGCTTCCAGGGTCTTTTATTACAGAAGCTTTCAGGGTCTTGTATTGCAGAAGCTTCCAGGGTCTTGTATTGCAGAAGCTTCCAGGGTCATGCATTGCAGAAGCTTCCAGGGTCTTGTATTTCAGAAGTTTCAAGGGTCTTGTATTACACAAACTTCGAAGGTCTTGTATTGCAGAAGCTTCCAGGGTCTTGTATTGCAAAAGCTTCCAAGGTCTTGTATTGAAGAAGCTTCCAGGGTAATGTATTGCAGAAGCTTCCAGGTCATGTAATGCAGAAACTTCCAGGGTCTTGCATTGCAGAAGCTTCCAGGGTCTTGTATTGCAAAAGCTTCCAGAGTCATCTATTACAGAAACTTACAGGGTCTTGTATTACAGAAGTTTACCAGGGTCATGTATTACAGAAGCTTCCAGGGTCATCTATTACAGAAACCTCCAGGGTCATCTATTCCAGAAGCTTCCAGGGTCATGTATAACAGAAGCTTCCAGGGTCTTGTATTACAGAAGCTTCCAGGGTCATCCATTACCGAAACCTCCAGGGTCATCTATTACAGAAGCTTCCAGGGTCATGTATTACAGAAGCTTCCAGGGACTTGTATTACAGCAGCTTCCAGGGTCATCTATTACAGAAGCTTTCAGGGTATTGTATTTCAGAAGCTTCCAGGTTCTTGTATTGCAGAAGCTTGCATGGTCTTGCTTTCAGGTTCTTGTATTACAGAAGCTTCCAGGGTCTTGTATTGCAGGAGCTTCCAGGGTCTTGTATTACAGAAGCTTCCAGGGTCATGTATTGCAGAAGCTTTCAGGGTCTTCTATTGCAGAAGCTTCCAGGGTATTGTATTACAGAAACTTCCAGGGTCTTGTATTACAGAAGCTTCCAGGGTCTTGTATTGCAGAGGCCTCCAGGGTCTTGTATTACAGAAGCTTCCATGGTCTTGCTTTCAGGTTCTTCTATTACAGAAGCTTCCAGGGTCTTGTATTGCAGAAGCTTCCAGGTTCTTGTATTATAAAGGCTTCAGGGGTCTTGTATTGCAGAAGCTTCCAAGGTCTTGTATTGCAGGAACTTTCAGAGTTTTGTATTGCAGAGGCTTCCAGGGTCTTGTATTGCAGAAGCTTGCATGGTTTTGCTTCCAGGTTCTTGTATTACAGAAGCTTCCAGGGTCTTGTATTGCCGAAACTTCCAGGTTCTTGTATTACAGAAGATTCCAGGGTCTTGTATTGCAGAAGCTTCCAGGGTCTTGTATTGCAGGAACTTCTAGAGTTTTGTATTGCAGAAGCGTCCAGGGTCTTGTATTACAGAAGCTTCCAGAGTCTTGTATTACAGAAGCTTCCAGGGTCATCTATTACATAAGTTTCCCGGGTCCTGTATTACATAAGCTTCCAAGGTATTGTATTACAGAAGTTCCAAGGGTCTTGTATTACAGAAGCTTCTAAGGTCTTGTATTACAGCAGTTTCCAGGGTCTTGTATTACAGAAGCTTCCAGGGTCTTGTACTACTGAAGCTTCCAGGGACTTGTACTGCAGAAGCTTCTAAGGTCTTGTATTACAGCAGTTTCCAGGGTCTTGCATTACAGAAACTTCCAGGGTCTTGTACTACTGAAGCTTCCAGGGACTTGTACTACAGAAGCTTACAGGGTCTTTTACTACAGAAACTTCCAGAGTCTTGTACTACAACAGCTTTCAGAGTCTTGTACTACAGAAGCTTCCGGAGTCTTGTACTGCAGGAGCTTCCGGGGTCTTGTACCACAGGAGCTTCCGGGGTCTTGTACCACAGAAGCGGGTCTTGTACTACAGAAGCTTCCAGGGTCTTGTACTACAGAAGCTTTCAGGGTCTTGTACTACAGAAGCTTCCAGGGTCTTGTACTACAGAAGCTTCCATGGTCTTATACTACAGAAGCTTCCTGGGTCTTGCACTACAGGAGCTTCCAGGGTCTTGTACTACAGGAGCTTCCAGAGTATTGTACTGCAGAAGCTTCCAGAGTCTTGTACTACAGAAACAGAAGGTTCCAGAGTCTTGTACTACAGAAGTTTCCAGTGTCTTGTATTACAGAAGATTCCAGAGTCTTGTACTAGAGAAGCTTCCAGTGTCTTGTATTACAGAAGCTTCCAGAATGTTGTATTACAGAAGCTTCCAGGGTCATCTATTACAGAAGCTTTCAGAGGCTTGTACTACAGAAGCTTCCAGAGTATTATACTACAGAAGGTTCAAGGGTATTATATTACAGAAGCTTCCAGAGTCTTGTATTACAGAGGCTTACAGAGTCCTATTCTACAGAAGCTTCCAGAGTCTTGTACTACAGAAGCTTCCATAGTCTTGTACTACAGAAGCTTCCAGGGTCTTGTATTACAGAAGCTTCCTGGGTCTTGTATTACAGAAGCTTCCAGAGTAGTGTACTACAAAAGCTTCCAGATTCTTGTACTACAGAAGCTTCCAGGGTTCCAGGGTCTTGTATTATAGAAGCTTCCAGAGTCTGGTACTACAGAAGCTTCCAGAGTCTTGTACTACAGGAGCTTCCAGGGTCTTGTACTACAGGAGCTTCCAGGGTCTTGTACTACAGAAGCATCCAGTGTCTTGCACTACAGAAACTTCCAGGGTCTTGTACTACAGAAGCTTCCAGGGTCTTGTACTGCAGGAGTTTCCATAATCTGGTACTACAGATGCTTCCAGAGTATTGTACTACAGAAACAGAACCTTCCAGGGTCTTGTACTACAGAAGCTTCCAGGGTCTTGTAATACAGAAGCTTCCAGGGTATTGTACTACAGAAGCTTCCAGAGTCTTGTACTACAGAAACATCCAGAGTCTTGTACTACAGAAGCTTTCAGGATATTGTACTACAGAAGCTTCCAGAGTCTTGTACTACAGAAGCTTCCAGAGTCTTGTACTACAGAAACAGAAGCTTCCATAGTCTTGTACTACATAAGCTTCCAGGGTCTTGTCCTACAGAAGCTTCCAGGGTCTCGTACTACAGAAGCTTCCAGGGTCTTGTACTACAGAAGCTTCCAGGGTCTTGTACTACAGGAGCTTCCAGAGTCTTGTACTACAGAAGCTTCCATAGACTTGAACTACAGAAACAAAAGCTTCCATAGTCTTGTACTACATAAGCTTCAAGGGTCTTGTATTACAGAAGCTTCCAGGGTCTTGTACCACATAAGCTTCCAGGGTCTTGTATTACAGAAGCTTCCAGGGTCTTGTACTGCAGGAGCTTCCAGAGTCTTGTACTACAGAAGCTTCCTGGGTCTTGTATAACTGAAGATTCCAGAGTCTTGTACTACAAAATCTTCCAGTGTCTTGTATTACAGAAGCTTCCAGGGTCATCTATTACAGAAGCTTCCAGAGACTTGTACTAAAGAAGCTTCCAGGGTATTGTACTACATAAACTTTCACGGTATTGTATTATAGAAGCTTCCATAGTCTTGTATTACAGAAGCTTCCAGAGTCTTATACTACAGAAGCCTCCAGAGTTTAGTACTACAGAAGCTTCCAGGGTATTGTACTACATAAACTTCCACGGTATTGTATTACAGAAGCTTCCAGGTTCTTGTATTACAGAAGCTTTCAGGGTCTTGTATTACAGAAGCTTCCAGGGTCTTGTATTACAGAAGCTTCCAGGGTCATAATTATATTACAGAATCTTTCAAGGTATTGTATTTCAGAAGCTTCTAGGGACAGGGACTTGTATTGCAGAAGCTTGCATGGTCTTGCATTCAGGTTCTTGAATTACAGAAGCTTCCAGGGTCTTGTACTACAGAAGCTTCCAGGGTCTTGTAATACAGAAGCTTCCAGGGTATTGTACTACAGAAGCTTCCAGAGTCTTGTACTACAGAAACTTCAAGAGTCTTGTACTACAGAAGCTTTCAGGATCTTGTACTACAGAAGCTTCCAGAGTCTTGTACTACAGAAGCTTCCAGAGTCTTGTACTACAGAAGCTTCCAGAGTCTTTAACTACAGAAACAGAAGCTTCCATAGTCCTGTACTACATAAGCTTCCAGGGTCTTGTATTACAGAATGTTCCAGGGTCTTGTACTACAGGAGCTTCCAGAGTCTTGTCCAGAGTCTTGTACTACAGAAGCTTCCAGAGTCTTGTACTACAGAAGCTTCCGGAGTCTTGTACTGCAGAAACAAAGGCTTCCATAGTCTTGTACGACATAAGCTTCCAGGGTCTTGTATAACAGAAGCTTCCAGGGTCTTGTACTACAGAAGCTTCCACGGTCTTGTATTACAGAAGCTTCCAGGGTATTGTACTACAGGAGCTTCCAGAGTCTTGTCCTACAGAAGCATCCAAGGTCTTGTATTGCAGAAGCTTCCAGGGTCTTGTACTATAGGAGCCTCGAGAGTCTTGTACTACAGAAGCTTGCAGGGTCTTGAATTACTGAAGATTCCAGAGTCTTGTACCACAAAACCTTCCAGTGTCTTGTATTACAGAAGCTTCCAGAGTTTTGTATTACAGAAGCTTCCAGGGTCATCTATTACAGAAGCTTGCAGAGACTTGTACTACAGAAGCTTCCAGGGTATTGTACTACAGAAGCTTCCATGGTATTGTATTACAGAAGCTTCCATAGTCTTGTACTACAGAAGCTTCCAGGGTCTTGTACTACAGAAGCTTCCAGGGTCTTGTATTACAGAGGCTTCCAGGGTCTTGTATTACAGAAGCTTTCAGGGTCATCTATTACAGAAGTTTTCAGGGTATTGTATTTCAGAAGCTTCCACGGTATTTTATTGCAGAAACTTCCAGGGTCCTTTATTGCAGAAGCTTCAAGGGTATTGTATTGCAGAGGCTTCCAGGGTCTTGTATTGCAGAAGCTTCCATGGTCTTGCTTCGTGGTTCATGTATTGCAGAAGCTTCCAGGGTCTTGTATTGCAGAAGCGTCTAGGGTCTTGTATTGCAGAAGCTTCCAGGGTCTTGTATTGCAGAAGCTTCCAGGTTTTTGTATTGCAGAAGCGTCCAGGGTATTGTATTGCAGAAGCTTCCAGGGTCTTGTATTGCGGAAGCTTCCAGGTTATTGTACTGCAGAATTTTCCAGGGTCTTGTATTACAGAAGCTTCCAGGGTCTTGTATTACAGAAGCATCCTGAGTCATCTATTACAGAAGCATCCTGGGTCTTGTATTAGAGAAGCTTCCAGAGTCAACTATTACAGAAGCTTCCAGGGTCTTGTTAAGAAGATTCCAGGGTCTTGTATTATAGAAGCTTCTAAGGTCTTGTATTATAGAAGCTTACAGGGTCTTGTTTTGCAGAAGCTTCCAGGGTCATGTATTGCAGAAGCTTCCAGGGTATTGTATTGCAGAAACTTCCCGGGTCTTGTATTACAGAAGCTTGCAGGTTCTTGTATTGCTGGAACCTCCGGGGTCTTGTATTGCAGAAGCTTCCAGGGTCACGTATTGCAGAAGCTTCCAGGGACTTATGGTGCAGAAGCTTCCAGGGTCATGTATTGCAGAAGCTTTCATGGTCTCGTATTGCAGAAGCTTCCACGGTCTTGTATTACAGGAGCTTCCAGGTCTTGTATTACAGAGTCTTCGTGGGTCTTGTATTACAGCAGCTTCCAGGATCTTGTATTACAGAAGCTTCCATTGTCTTCTATTACAGGAGATTCCAGGGTTTTGTATTACAGGAGCTTCCAGAGTCTTGTGTTACAGACGCTTCCAGGGTCTTCTAGTACAGAAGCTTCCAATGTCCTGTATTACAGAAGCTTCCAGGGTCTTGTATTATAGAAGCTTCCAGGGTCTTGTACTACATAAGCTTCCAGAGTATTGTACTACAAAAGCTTCCAGGGTCTTGTTTACAGGAGCTTCCAGGGTCTTGTACTAAAGGAGCTTCCACAATTTTGTATTACAGAAGCTTCCAGGGTCTTTTATTGCAGTAGCGTCCAGCGTCTTGTATTGCAAATGCTTCCAGGATCTTGTATTACAGAAGCTTCCAGGGTCATGTATTGCAGAAGCTTCCAGGGTCTTGTATTGCAGAAGCTTCCAGGATATTTTATTGCAGAAACGTCCAGGGTCTTGTATTACAGAAGCTTCCATGGTATTGAATTGCAGAGGCTTCCAGGGTATTGTATTGCAGAAGTTTCCATGGTCTTGCTTCCAGGTTCTTATATTACAGAAGCTTCCAGGGTCTTGTATTGCAGAAGCTTCCAGGTTCTTGTATTATAGAGGCTTCCAGGGTCTTGTACTGCAGAAGCTTCCAGGGTCTTATATTGCATGAACTTCCAGAGTTTTATATTGCAGAGGCTTCCAGGGTCTTGTATTGCAGAAGCTTGCATGGTCTTGCTTCCAGGTTCTTGTATTACAGAAGCTTCCAGGGTCTTGTATTGCAGAAGCTTCAGGTTCTTGTATTACAGAAGCTTCCAGGGTCTTGTATTGCAGAAGCTTCCAGGGTCTTGTATTGCAGGAACTTTCAGAGTTTTGTATTGCAGAAGCGTCCAGGGTCTTGTATTACAGAAGCTTCCAAAGTCTTGTATTACAGAAGCTTCCAGGGTCATCTATTACATAAGTTTCTAGGGTTTTGTATTACATAAGCTTCCAAGGTATTGTATTACAGAAGTTCCCAGGGTCTTGTATTACAGAGGCTTCCAAGTTCTTGTATTGCAGCAGTTTCCAGGGTCTTGTATTACAGAAGCTTCCAATGTCTTGCAGAGTCTTGTATTACATAAGCTTCCAAGGTATTGTATTACAGAAGTTCCCAGGGTCTTGTATTACAGACGCTTCCAAGGTCTTGTATTACAGCAGTTTCCAGGGTCTTGTATTACAGAAGCTTCCAATGTCTTGCATAACAGAAACTTCCAGGGTCTTGTACTACAGAAACTTCCAGGGTCTTGTACTACTGACGCTTCCAATGACTTGTACTTCAGAAGCTTCCAGGGTATTGTACTACAGAAGCTTCCAGAGTCTTGTACTACAGAAGCTTCCTGGGTCTTGTATTACAGAAGCCTCCAGGGTCTTGTATTACAGAAGCTCCAGTGTCTTTTATTGCAGAAGCTTTCAGGGTCTTGTATTGCAGAAGCTTCCAGGGTCTTGTATTGCAGAAGCTTCTAAGGTCATGTATTGCAGAAGCTTCCAGAGTCTTGTATTACAGAAGTTTCAAGGGTCTTGTATTACACAAACTTCGAAGGTCTTGTATTGCAGAAGCTTCCAGGGTCTTGTATTGCAGAAGCTTCCAAGTTCTTGTATTGCAAAAGCTTCCAAGGTCTTGTATTGAAGAAGCTTCCAGGGTAATGTATTGCAGAAGCTTCCAGGTCATTTAATGCAGAAACCTCCAGGGTCTTGCATTGCAGAAGCTTCCAGGGTCTTGTATTGCAAAAGCTTCCAGAGTCATCTATTACAGAAGCTTCCAGGGTCTTGTATTACAGAAGTTTACCAGGGTCATGTATTACAGAAGCTTCAAGGGTCATCTATTACAGAAACCTCCAGGGTCATCTATTCCAGAATCTTGCAGGGTCATGTATTACAGAAGCTTCCAGGGTCTTGTATTACAGAAGCTTCCAGGGTCATCTAATACAGAAACCTCCAGGGTCATCTATTCCAGAAGCTTCCAGGGTAATGTATTACAGAAGCTTCCAGGGTCTTGTATTACAGCAGCTTCCAGGGTCATCTATTACAGAATCTTTCAGGGTATTGTATTTCAGAAGCTTCCAGGTTCTTGTATTGCAGAAGCTTGCATGGTCTTGCTTTCAGGTTCTTGTATTACAGAAGCTTCCAGGGTCTTGTATTGCAGGAGCTTCCAGGGTCTTGTATTACAGAAGCTTCCAGGGTCATGTATTGCAGAAGCTTTCAGTGTCTTCTATTGCAGAAGCTTCCAGGGTATTGTATTGCAGAAACTTCCAGGGTCTTGTATTACAGAAGCTTCCAGGGTCTTGTATTGAAGAGGCCTCCAGGGTCTTGTATTGCAGAAGCCTCCATGGTCTTGCTTCCAGGTTCTTCTATTACAGAATCCTCCAGGGTCTTGTTACAGAAGCTTCCAGGTTCTTGTATTATGAAGGCTTCCGGGGTCTTGTATTGCAGAAGCTTCCAGGGTCTTGTATTGCAGGAACTTCCAGAGTTTTGTATTGCAGAGGCTTCCAGGGTCTTGTATTCCAGAAGCGTGCATGGTTTTGCTTCCAGGTTCTTGTATTACTGAAGCTTCCAGGGTCTTGTATTGCCGAAACTTCCAGGTTCTTGTATTACAGAAGATTCCAGGGTTTTGTATTGCAGAAGCTTCCAGGGTCTTGTATTGCAGGAACTTCCAGAGTTTTGTATTGCAGAAGCGTCCAGGGTCTTGTATTACAGAAGCTTCCAGAGTCTTGTATTACAGAAGCTTCCAGGGTCATATATTACATAAGTTTCCAGGGTCTTGTATTACATAAGCTTCCAAGGTATTGTATTACCGAAGTTCCAAGGGTCTTGAATTACAGAAGCTTCTAAGGTCTTGTATTACAGCAGTTTCTATGGTCTTGTGGTACAGAAGCTTCCAGGGTCTTGTACTACTGAAGCTTCCAGGGACTTGTACTACAGAAGCTTACAGGGTCTTGTACTACAGAAGCTTCCAGAGTCTTGTACTACAAAAGCTTTCAGAGTCTTGTACTACAGAAGCTTCTGGAATCTTATACTGCAGGAGCTTCCGGGGTCTTATATTATAGAAGCTTTCAAGGTCTTGTACTACAGAAGCTTCCAGGGTCTTGTACTACAGAAGCTTCCATGGTCTAATACTACAGAAGCTTCCTGGGTCTTGCACTACAGAAGTTTCCAGGGTCTTGTACTACAGGAGCTTCCAGAGTCTTGTACTACAGAAACAGAAGGTTCCAGAGTCTTGTACTACAGAAACAGAAGCTTCCAGAGTCTTGTACTACAGAAACAGAAGGTTCCAGAGTCTTGTACTACAGAAGCTTTCAGGGTCTTGTATTACAGAGGCTACCAGGGTCTTGTACTACAGAAGTTTCCAGTGTCTTGTATTACAGAAGCTTCCAGGGTCTTGTGCTACAGGAGCTTCCAGGGTTTTGTACTACAGAAGCTTCCAGGGTCTTGTATTACAGAAGATTCCAGAGTCTTGTACTAGAGAAGCTTCCAGTGTCTTGTATTACAGAAGCTTCCAGAGTGTTGTATTACAGAAGCTTCCAGGGTCATCTATTACAGAAGCTTTTAGAGGCTTGTACTACAGAAGCTTCCAGAGTATTATACTACAGAAGGTTAAAGGGTATTATATTACAGAAGCTTCCAGAGTCTTGTATTACAGAAGCTTACAGAGTCTTATTCTACAGAAGCTTCCAGAGTCTTGTACTACAGAAGCTTCCATAGTCTTGTACTACAGAAGCTTCCAGGGTCTTGTATTACAGAAGCTTCCTGGGTCTTGTATTACATAAGCTTCCAGAGTAGTGTACTACAAAAGCTTCCAGAGTCTTGTACTACAGAAGCCTCCAGGGTTCCAGGGTCTTGTATTACAGAAGCTTCCAGAGTCTGGTACTACAGAAGCTTCCAGAGTCCTGTACTACAGGAGCTTTCAGGGTCTTGTACTACAGGAGCTTCCAGGGTCTTGTACTACAGAATCTTCCAGTGTCTTGCACTACAGAAGCTTCCAGGCTCTTGTACTACAGAAGCTTCCAGGATCTTGTACTGCAGGAGTTTCCATAGTCTTGTACTACAGAAGCTTCCAGAGTATTGTACTACAGAAACAGAACCTTCCAGGGTCTTGTACTACAGAAGCTTCCATGGTCATGTAATACAGAAGCTTCCAGGGTCTTGTACTACAGAAGCTTCCAGAGTCTTGTACTACAGAAACTTCCAGAGTCTTGTACTACAGAAGCTTTCAGGATCTTGTACTACAAAAGGTTCCAGAGTCTTGTACTACAGAAGCTTCCAGAGTCTTGTACTACAGAAACAGAAGCTTCCATAGTCTTGTACTACATAAGCTTCCAGGGTCTTGTCCTACAGAAGCTTCCAGGGTCTTGTACTACAGAAGCTTCCAGGGTCTTGTACTACAGAAGCTTCCAGGGTCTTGTACTACAGGAGCTTCCATAGTCTTGTACTACAGAAGCTTCCATAGACTTGTACTACAGAAACAAAAGCTTCCATAGTCTTGTACTACATAAGCTTCAAGGGTCTTGTATAACAGAAGCTTCCAGGGTCTTGTACCACAGAAGCTTCCACGGTCTTGTATTACAGAAGCTTCCAGGGTCTTGTACTATAGGAGCTTCCAGAGTCTTGTACTACAGAAGCTTCCAGGGTCTTGTATTACTGAAGATTCCAGAGTCTTGTACTACAAAATCTTCCAGTGTCTTGTATTACAGAAGCTTCAAGAGTTTTGTATTACAGAAGCTTCCAGGGTCATCTATTACATAAGCTTCCTGAGACTTGTACTAAAGAAGCTTCCAGGGTATTGTACTGCATAAACTTCCACGGTATTGTATTACAGAAGCTTCCATAGTCTTGTATTACAGAAGCTTCCAGAGTCTTATACTACAGAAGCCTCCAGAGTTTTGTACTACTGAAGCTTCCATAGTATTGTACTACAGAAGCTTCCAGGTTCTTGTATTAGAGAAGCTTCCAGGGTCTTGTATTACAGAAGCTTCCAGGGTCTTGTATTACAGAATCTTCCAGGGTCATCTATAACAGAAGCTTGCATGGTCTTGCATTCAGGTTCTTGTATTACAGAAGCTTCCAGGGTCTTGTACTACAGAAGCTTCCAGAGTCTTGTACTACAGAAACTTCCAGAGTCTTGTACTACAGAAGCTTTCAGGATCTTGTACTACAGAAGCTTCCAGAGTCTTGTACTACAGAAGCTTCCAGAGTCTTGTACTACAGAAGCTTCCAGAGTCTTGTACTGCAGAAACAAAGGCTTCCATAGTCTTGTACTACATAAGCTTCCAGGGTCTTGTATTATACTACAGAAGCCTACAGAGTCTTGTACTACAGAAGCTTCCTTAGTCTTGTACTACAGAAGCTTCCAGGGTCTTGTATTACATAAGCTTCCAGGGTCTTGTATAACAGAAGCTTCCATAGTCTTGTACTACAAAAGCTTACAGAGTCTTTTAGTACAGAAGCTTCCAGGGTTCCAGGGTCTTGTATTACAAAAGGTTCCATAGTCTTGTACTACTGAAGCTTCCATAGTCTTGTACTACAGAAGCTTCCAGGGTCTTGTACTACAGAAGCTTCCAGGGTATTGTACTACAGCAGCTTTTGAGGGTCTTGTACTACAGAAGCTTCCAGAGTCTTGTACTACAGAAGCTTCCATAGTCTTGTACTACAGGAGCTTCCAGAGTCTTGTATTACAGAAGCTTCCAGAGTCTTGTACTACAGAATCTTCCAGGGTCTTGTATTACAGAAGCTTCCATGGTCTTGTACTACAGGAGCTTCCAGAGTATTGTACTACAGAAGCTTCCAGGGTCTTGTATTAAAGAAGCTTCCAGGGTCTTGAATTACAGAAGATTCCAGAGTCTTGTACTACAGACGCTTCCAGTGTCTTGTATTACAGAAGTTTCCAGAGTTTTGTATTCCAGAAGCTTTCAGGGTCATCTTTTACAGAAGCTTCCAGAGTCTTGTACTACAGAAGCTTCCAGAGTATTGTACTACAGAAGCTTCCAGGGTATTGTATTACAGAAGCTTCCAGAGTCTTGTATTACAGAAGCTTCCCGATTATTGTACTACAGAAGCTTCCAGAGTATTGTACTATAGAAGCTTCCAGTGTCTTGTACTACAGAAGCTTCCAGGGTCTTGTACTACAGAAGCTTCCAAGGTCTTGTTCTATAGAAGCTTCCAGGGTCTTGTACTACAGAAGCTTCCAGTGTCTTGTATTACAGAAGCTTCCAGAGTCTTTTAATAGAGAAGCTTCCAGAGTCTTGTATTACAGAAACTTCCAGGGTCCTGTATTACAGAAGCTTCCAGAGTCTTGTATTACAGAAGTTTACAGAGTCTTGTATTACAGAGGCTTCCAGAGTCCTGGACTACAGAAGCTTCCATGGTCTTGTACTACAGAAGCTTCCAAGATATTGTATTACAGAAACTTCCAGGGTCTTCTATTACAGAAGCTTCCAGGGTCTTGTATTACAGAAACGTCCAGGGTCTTGTATTACAGAAGCTTCCAGGGTCTTTTATTACAGAATCTTCAAGGGTCTTGTATTACACAAACTTCCAGGGTCATCTATTACAGAAGTTTCCAGAGTCTTGAACTACAAAAGCTTCCAAAGTCTTGTACTACAGAAGCTTCCAGAGTATTGTATTACAGAAGCTTCCAGGTCTTGTATTGCAATTATTATCATCAAGAAATTGGTTAAATGTTTTGTTATAAAACTCCACACCCTGATCAACCCAGAGCAGGATCTTGCATTACAGAAGCTTCCAGGATCTTGAATTAATGAAGATTCCAGAGTCTTGTATTACAGAAGCTTCCAGAGTTTTGTATTACCGAAGCTTCCAGGGTCATCTATTACAGAAGCTTCCAGAGTCTTGTACTACAGAAGCTTCCAGAGTATTGTACTACAGAAGCTTCCAGGGTATTGTATTACAGAAGCTTCCAGAGTCTTGTATTACAGAAGCTTCCAGAGTCTTGTACTACAGAAGCTTCCATAGTCGTGTACTACAGAATCTTCCAGGGTCTTGTATTACAGAAGCTTCCAGGGTCTTGTATTACAGAGATTTCCAGAGTCTTGTACAACAAAAGCTTCCAGAGTCTTGTAATACAGAAGCTTCCAGGGTTCCAGGTTCTTGTATTACAGAAGCTTCCAGATTATTGTACTAGAGAAGCTTCCAGAGTATTGTACTATAGAAGCTTCCAGGGTCTTGTATTACAGAGGCTTACAGGGTATTGTATTACAGAAGTTTCCAGAGTTTTGTATTCCAGAAGCTTTCAGGGTCATCTTTTACAGAAGCTTCCAGAGTCTTGTACTACAGAAGCTTCCAGAGTATTGTACTACAGAAGCTTCACGATTATTGTACTACAGAAGCTTCCAGAGTATTGTACTATAGAAGCTTCCAGTGTCTTGTACTACAGAAGCTTCCAGGGTCTTGTACTACAGAAGCTTCCAAGGTCTTGTTCTACAGAAGCTTCCAGGGTCTTGTACTACAGAAGCTTCCAGTGTCTTGTACAACAGAAGCTTCCAGTGTCTTGTATTACAGAAGCTTCCAGAGTCTTTTAATAGAGAAGCTTCCAGAGTCTTGTATTACAGAAACTTCCAGGGTCCTGTATTACAGAAGCTTCCAGAGTCTTGTATTACAGAAGTTTACAGAGTCTTGTATTACAGAGGCTTCCAGAGTCCTGGACTACAGAAGCTTCCATGGTCTTGTACTACAGAAGCTTCCAAGATATTGTATTACAGAAACTTCCAGGGTCTTCTATTACAGAAGCTTCCAGGGTCTTGTATTACAGAAACGTCCAGGGTCTTGTATTACAGAAGCTTCCAGGGTCTTTTATTACAGAATCTTCAAGGGTCATCTATTACAGAAGCTTGCAGAGACTTGTACTACAGAAGCTTCCAGGGTATTGTACTACAGAAGCTTCCAGAGTCTTGTACTACAGAAGCTTCCAGAGTCTTGTACTACAGAAGCTTCCAGAGTCTTGTACTACAGAAGCTTCCAGGGTCTTGTACTACAGAAGCTTCAAAGGGTCTTGTATTACAGAAGCTTCCAGGGTCTTGTATTACAGAAGCTTCCAGGGTCATCTATTACAGAAGTTTTCAGGGTATTGTATTTCAGAAGCTTCCAGGGTCTTGTATTGCAGAAGCTTCCAGGGTCTTGCATTCTGCTTCTTGTATTACAGAAGCTTCCAGGGTCTTGTACTACAGGAACTTCCCTAGTCTTGTACTACAGAAGCTTCCAGGGTCTTGTTTTACAGAAGCGTTAAGGGTCTTGTATTACATAAGCTTCCAGAGTCGTGTACTACAGAAGCTTCCCGATTATTGTACTACAGAAGCTTCCAAAGTATTGTACTATAGAAGCTTCCAGTGTCTTGTACTACAGTAGCTTCCAGGGTCTTGTACTACAGTAGCTTCCATGGTCTTGTACTACAGAAGCTTCCAAGGTCTTGTTCTACAGAAGCTTCCAGGGTCTTGTACTACAGAAGCTTCCAGTGTCTTGTATTACAGAAGCTTCCAGAGTCTTTTAATAGAGAAGCTTCCAGAGTCTTGTATTACAGAAACTTCCAGGGTCCTGTATTACAGAAGCTTCCAGAGTCTTGTATTACAGAAGTTTACAGAGTCTTGTATTACAGAGGCTTCCAGAGACCTGTACTACAGAAGCTTCCATGGTCTTGTACTACAGAAGATTCCAAGATATTGTATTACAGAAACTTCCAGGGTCTTCTATTACAGAAGCTTCCAGGGTCTTGTATTACAGAAACGTCCAGGGTGTTGTATTACAGAAGCTTCCAGGGTCTTTTATTACAGAATCTTCAAGGGTCTTGTATTACACAAACTTCCAGGGTCATCTATTACAGAAGTTACCAGAGTCTTGAACTACAAAAGCTTCCAGAGTCTTGTACTACAGAAGCTTCCAGAGTATTGTATAACAGAAGCTTCAAGGTCTTGTATTGCAATTATTATCATCAAGAAATTGGTTAAATCTTTTGTTATAAAACTCCACACCGTGATCAACCCAGAGCAGGGTCTTGTATTACAGAAGCTTCCAGGGTCTTGAATTAATGAAGATTCCAGAGTCTTGTATTACAGAAGCTTCCAGAGTTTTGTATTACCGAAGCTTCCAGGGTCATCTATTACAGAAGCTTCCAGAGTCTTGTACTACAGAAGCTTCCAGAGTATTGTACTACAGAAGCTTTCAGGGTATTGTATTACAGAAGCTTCCAGAGTCTTGTATTACAGAATCTTCCAGGGTCTTGTATTACAGAAGCTTCCAGAGTCTTGTACTACAGAAGCTTCCAGAGTATTGTACTACAGAAGCTTTCAGGGTATTGTACTACAGAAGCTTCCATAGTCGTGTACTACAGAATCTTCCAGGGTCTTGTATTACAGAAGCTTCCAGGGTCTTGTATTACAGAGACTTCCAGAGTCTTGTACAAGAAAAGCTTCCAGAGTCTTGTACTACAGAAGCTTCCAGGGTTCCAGGGTCTTGTATTACAGAAGCTTCCAGAATATTGTACTAGAGAAGCTTCCAGAGTATTGTACTATAGAAGCTTCCAGGGTCTTGTATTACAGAGGCTTCCAGGGTATTGTACTACAGAAGCTTCCAGAGTCTTGTACTACAGAAACAGAAGCTTCCAGAGTCTTGTACTACAGAAGCTTCCAGGGTCTTGTATTACATAGGCTTCCAGGGTATTGTACTACAGAAGCTTCCAGGGTCTTGTATTACAGAAGCTTCCAGGGTCTAGTACTACAGGAGCTTCCAGAGTATTGTACTACAGAAGCTTCCAGGGTCTTGTATTACATAAGCTTCCAGGGTCGTGAATGACAGAAGATTCCAGAGTCTTGTACTACAGAAGCTTCCAGTGTCTTGTATTACAGAAGCTTCCAGAGTTTTGTATTACAGAAGCTTCCAGGGTCATCTTTTACAGAAGCTTCCAGGGTCTTGTACTACAGAAGCATCCAGAGTATTGTACTACCGAAGCTTCCAGGGTATTGTATTACAGAAGCTTCCAGAGTCTTGTATTACAGAAGCTTCCAGAGTCTTGTACTACAGAAGCTTCCAGAGTCGTGTACTACATAATCTTCCAGGGTCTTGTATTACAAAAGCTTCCAAGGTCTTGTACTACAGAGATTTCCAGAGTCTTGTACAACAAAAGCTTCCATAGTCTTATACTACAGAAGCTTCCAGGTTTCCAGGGTCTTGTATTACAGAAGCTTCCAGAGTCTTGTTTTACAGAAGCTTCCAGATTATTGTACTACAGAAGCTTCCAGAGTATTGTACTATAGAAACTTCCAGTGTCTTGTACTACAGAAGCTTCCAGGGTCTTGTACTACAGAAGCTTCCAGGGTCTTGTTTTACAGAAGCTTCCAGGGTCTTGTACTACAGAAGCTTCCAGTGTCTTGTATTACAGAAGCTTCCAGAGTCTTGTAATAGAGAAGCATCCAGAGTCTTGTATTACAGAAACGTCCAGGGTCCTGTATTACAGAAGCTTCCAGAGTCTTGTATTGCAGAAGTTTCCAGAGTCTTGTATTACAGAGGCTTCCAGAGTCTTGTACTACAGAAGCTTCCATGGTCTTGTACTATAGAAGCTTCCAAGATATTGTATTACAGAAACTTCCAGGGTCTTGTATTACAGAAGCTTCCAGGGTCTTGTATTACAGAAACGTCCAGGGTCTTGTATTACAGAAGCTTCAGGGGTCTTTTATTACAGAAGCTTCCAGGGTCTTGTATTACACAAACTTCCAGGGTCATCTATTACAGAAGTTTCCAGAGTCTTGAACTACAAAAGCTTCCAGAGTCTTGTACTACAGAAGCTTCCAGAGTATTGTATTACAGAAGCTTCAAGGTCTTGTATTGCAATTATTATCATCAAGAAATTGGTTAAATGTTTTGTTATAAAACTCCACACCCTGATCAACCCAGAGCAGGGTCTTGTATTACAGAAGCTTCCAGGGTCTTGAATTAATGAAGATTCCAGAGTCTTGTATTACAGAAGCTTCCAGAGTTTTGTATTACCGAAGCTTCCAGGGTCATCTATTACAGAAGCTTCCAGAGTCTTGTACTACAGAAGCTTCCAGAGTATTGTACTACAGAAGATTCCAGGGTATTGTATTACAGAAGCTTCCAGAGTCTTGTATTACAGAAGCTTCCAGAGTCTTGTACTACAGAAGCTTCCATAGTCGTGTACTACAGAATCTTCCAGGGTCTTGAATTACAGAAGCTTCCAGGGTCTTGTATTACAGAGACTTCCAGAGTCTTGTACAAGAAAAGCTTCCAGAGTCTTGTACTACAGAAGCTTCCAGGGTTCCAGGGTCTTGTATTACAGAAGCTTCCAGAATATTGTACTAGAGAAGCTTCCAGAGTATTGTACTATAGAAGCTTCCAGGGTCTTGTATTACAGAGGCTTCCAGGGTATTGTACTACAGAAGCTTCCAGAGTCTTGTACTACAGAAACAGAAGCTTCCAGAGTCTTGTACTACAGAAGCTTCCAGGGTCTTGTATTACATAGGCTTCCAGGATCTTGTACTACAGAAGCTTCCAGGGTCTTGTATTACAGAAGCTTCCAGGGTCTAGTACTACCGGAGCTTCCAGAGTATTGTACTACAGAAGCTTCCAGGGTCTTGTATTACATAAGCTTCCAGGGTCGTGAATGACAGAAGATTCCAGAGTCTTGTACTACAGAAGCTTCCAGTGTCTTGTATTACAGAAGCTTCCAGAGTTTTGTATTACAGAAGCTTCCAGGGTCATCTTTTACAGAAGCTTCCAGGGTCTTGTACTACAGAAGCATCCAGAGTATTGTACTACCGAAGCTTCCAGGGTATTGTATTACAGAAGCTTCCAGAGTCTTGTATTACAGAAGCTTCCAGAGTCTTGTACTACAGAAGCTTCCAGAGTCGTGTACTACATAATCTTCCAGGGTCTTGTATTACAAAAGCTTCCAAGGTCTTGTACTACAGAGATTTCCAGAGTCTTGTACAACAAAAGCTTCCATAGTCTTATACTACAGAAGCTTCCAGGTTTCCAGGGTCTTGTATTACAGAAGCTTCCAGAGTCTTGTTTTACAGAAGCTTCCAGATTATTGTACTACAGAAGCTTCCAGAGTATTGTACTATAGAAGCTTCCAGTGTCTTGTACTACAGAAGCTTCCAGGGTCTTGTACTACAGAAGCTTCCAGGGTCTTGTTTTACAGAAGCTTCCAGAGTCTTGTACTACAGAAGCTTCCAGTGTCTTGTATTACAGAAGCTTCCAGAGTCTTGTAATAGAGAAGCTTCCAGAGTCTTGTATTACAGAAACGTCCAGGGTCCTGTATTACAGAAGCTTCCAGAGTCTTGTATTGCAGAAGTTTCCAGAGTCTTGTATTACAGAGGCTTCCAGAGTCTTGTACTACAGAAGCTTCCATGGTCTTGTACTATAGAAGCTTCCAAGATATTGTATTACAGAAACTTCCAGGGTCTTGTATTACAGAAGCTTCCAGGGTCTTGTATTACAGAAACGTCCAGGGTCTTGTATTACAGAAGCTTCAGGGGTCTTTTATTACAGAAGCTTCCAGGGTCTTGTATTACACAAACTTCCAGGGTCATCTATTACAGAAGCTTCCAGAGTCTTGTACTACAAAAGCTTCCAGAGTCTTGTACTACAGAAGCTTCCAGAGTATTGTATTACAGAAGCTTCCAGGTCTTGTATTACAATTATTATCATCAAGAAATTGGTTAAATGTTTTGTTATAAAACTCCACACCCTGATCAACCCAGAGCAGGGTCTAGTATTACAGAAGCTTCCAGGGTCTTGAATTACAGAAGATTCCAGAGTCTTGTACTACAGAAGCTTCCAGTGTCTTGTATTACAGAAGCTTCCAGAGTTTTATATTACCAAAGCTTCCAGGGTCATCTATTACAAAATATTCCAGAGTCCTGTACTACAGAAGCTTCAAGAGTATTGTACTACAGAAGCTTCCAGGGTATTGTATTACAGAAGCTTCCAGAGTCTTGTATTACAGAAGCTTCCAGAGTCTTGTACTACAGAAGCTTCCAGAGTCGTGTACTACAGAATCTTCCAGGGTCTTGTATTACAGAAGCTTCCAGGGTCTTGTATTACAGAGACTTCTAGAGTCTTGTACAACAAAAGCTTCCAGAGTCTTATACTACAGAAGCTTCCAGGGTTCCAGGGTCTTGTATTACAGAAGCTTCCAGATTATTGTACTATAGAAGCTTCCAGAGTATTGTACTATAGAAGCTTCCAGGGTCTTGTATTACAGAGGCTTCCAGGGTATTGTACTACAGAAGCTTTCAGAGTCTTGTACTACAGAAACAGAAGCTTCCAGAGTCTTGTACTACAGAAGCTTCCAGGGTCTTGTATTACAGAGGCTTCTAGGGTCTTGTACTACAGAAGCTTCCAGGGTCTTGTATTACAGAAGCTTCCAGTGTCTTGTACTACAGGAGCTTCCAGGGTCTTGTACTGCAGGAGTTTCCATAGTCTAGTACTACAGAAGCTTCCAGAGTATTGTACTACAGAAACAGAAGCTTCCAGAGTCTTGTACTTCATAAGCTTCTAGGGTCTTGTATTACAGAAGCTTCCAGGGTCTTGTACTACAGAAGCCTCCAGGGTCTTGTACTACAGGAGCTTCCTGAGTCTTGTACTACAGAATCTTCCAGGGTCTTGTATAACAGAAGATTCCAGAGTCTTGTACTACCGATGCGTCTATTGTCTTGTATTACAGAATCTTCCAGAGATTTGTATTACAGAGGCTTCAAGGGTCATCAATTACAGAAGCTTCCAGAGTCTTGTACTACAGACGCTTCCAGAGTATTGTACTACAGAAACTTCCAGGGTATTGTATTACAGAAGCTTCCTTAGTCTTGTACTACAGAAGCTTCCAGGGTCTTGTATTACATAAGCTTCCAGGGTCTTGTATTACAGAAGCTTCCATAGTCTTGTACTACAAAAGCTTACAGAGTCTTTTAGTACAGAAGCTTCCAGGGTTCCAGGGTCTTGTATTACAAAAGGTTCCAGAGTCTTGTACTACTGAAGCTTCCAGAGTCTTGTACTACAGAAGCTTCCAGGGTCTTGTACTACAGAAGCTTCCAGAGTATTGTACTACAGCAGCTTTTGAGGGTCTTCTACTACAGAAGCTTCCAGAGTCTTGTACTACAGAAGCTTCCATGGTCTTGTACTACAGGAGCTTCCAGAGTCTTGTATTACAGAAGCTTCCAGAGTCTTGTACTACAGAAACAGAAGCTTCCAGAGTCTTGTACTACATAAGCTTCCAGGGTCTTGTATTACAGAGGCTTCCAGGGTCTTGTACTACAGAATCTTCCAGGGTCTTGTATTACAGAAGCTTCCAGGGTCTTGTATTACAGAGACTTCTAGAGTCTTGTACAACAAAAGCTTCCAGAGTCTTATACTACAGAAGCTTCCAGGGTTCCAGGGTCTTGTATTACAGAAGCTTCCAGATTATTGTACTATAGAAGCTTCCAGAGTATTGTACTATAGAAGCTTCCAGGGTCTTGTATTACAGAGGCTTCCAGGGTATTGTACTACAGAAGCTTTCAGAGTCTTGTACTACAGAAACAGAAGCTTCCAGAGTCTTGTACTACAGAAGCTTCCAGGGTCTTGTATTACAGAGGCTTCTAGGGTCTTGTACTACAGAAGCTTCCAGGGTCTTGTATTACAGAAGCTTCCAGTGTCTTGTACTACAGGAGCTTCCAGGGTCTTGTACTGCAGGAGTTTCCATAGTCTAGTACTACAGAAGCTTCCAGAGTATTGTACTACAGAAACAGAAGCTTCCAGAGTCTTGTACTACATAAGCTTCTAGGGTCTTGTATTACAGAAGCTTCCAGGGTCTTGTACTACAGAAGCCTCCAGGGTCTTGTACTACAGGAGCTTCCTGAGTCTTGTACTACAGAATCTTCCAGGGTCTTGTATAACAGAAGATTCCAGAGTCTTGTACTACCGATGCGTCTATTGTCTTGTATTACAGAATCTTCCAGAGATTTGTATTACAGAGGCTTCAAGGGTCATCAATTACAGAAGCTTCCAGAGTCTTGTACTACAGACGCTTCCAGAGTATTGTACTACAGAAACCTCCAGGGTATTGTATTACAGAAGCTTCCTTAGTCTTGTACTACAGAAGCTTCCAGGGTCTTGTATTACATAAGCTTCCAGGGTCTTGTATTACAGAAGCTTCCATAGTCTTGTACTACAAAAGCTTACAGAGTCTTTTAGTACAGAAGCTTCCAGGGTTCCAGGGTCTTGTATTACAAAAGGTTCCAGAGTCTTGTACTACTGAAGCTTCCAGAGTCTTGTACTGCAGAAGCTTCCAGGGTCTTGTACTACAGAAGCTTCCAGAGTATTGTACTACAGCAGCTTTTGAGGGTCTTGTACTACAGAAGCTTCCAGAGTCTTGTACTACAGAAGCTTCCATGGTCTTGTACTACAGGAGCTTCCAGAGTCTTGTATTACAGAAGCTTCCAGAGTCTTGTACTACAGAAACAGAAGCTTCCAGAGTCTTGTACTACATAAGCTTCCAGGGTCTTGTATTACAGAGGCTTCCAGGGTCTTGTACTACAGAATCTTCCAGGGTCTTGTATTACAGAAGCTTCCATGGTCTTGTACTACAGGAGCTTCCAGAGTATTGTACTACAGAAGCTTCCAGGGTCTTGTATTACAGAAGCTTCCAGGGTCTTGAATTACAGAAGATGCCAGAGTCTTGTACTACAGACGCTTCCAGTGTCTTGTATTACAGAAGTTTCCAGAGTTTTGTATTACAGAAGCTTTCAGGGTCATCTTTTACAGAAGCTTCCAGAGTCTTGTACTACAGAAGCTTCCAGAGTATTGTACTACAGAAGCTTCCAGGGTATTGTATTACAGAAGCTTCCAGAGTCTTGTATTACAGAAGCTTCCAGAGTCTTGTACTACAGATGCTTCCAGAGTCGTGTACTACAGAATCTTCCAGGGTCTTGTATCACAGAAGCTTCCAGGGTCTTGTATTACAGAGACTTCCAGAGTCTTGTACAACAAAAGCTTCCAGAGTATTCTACTATAGAAGCTTCCAGGGTTCCAGGGTCTTGTATTACAGAAGCTTCCAGAGTATTGTACTACAGAAGCTTCCAGATTATTGAAATACAGAAGCTTCCAGAGTATTCTACTATAGAAGCTTCCAGTGTCTTGTACTACAGAATCTTCCAGGGTCTTGTATTACAGAAGCTTTCAGGGTCTTGTATTACAGAGACTTCTAGAGTCTTGTACAACAAAAGCTTCCAGAGTCTTATACTACAGAAGCTTCCAGGGTTCCAGGGTCTTGTATTACAGAAGCTTCCAGATTATTGTACTATAGAAGCTTCCAGAGTATTGTACTATAGAAGCTTCCAGGGTATTGTATTACAGAGGCTTCCAGGGTATTGTACTACAGAAGCTTTCAGAGTCTTGTACTACAGAAACAGAAGCTTCCAGAGTCTTGTACTACAGAAGCTTCCAGGGTCTTGTATTACAGAGGCTTCTAGGGTCTTGTACTACAGAAGCTTCCAGGGCCTTGTATTACAGAAGCTTCCAGTGTCTTGTACTACAGGAGCTTCCAGGGTCTTGTACTGCAGGAGTTTCCATAGTCTAGTACTACAGAATCTTCCAGAGTATTGTACTACAGAAACAGAAGCTTCCAGAGTCTTGTACTACATAAGCTTCCAGGGTCTTGTATTACAGAAGCTTCCAGGGTCTTGTACTACAGAAGCCTCCAGGGTCTTGTACTACAGGAGCTTCCAGAGTATTGTACTACAGAATCTTCCAGGGTCTTGTATAACAGAAGATTCCAGAGTCTTGTACTACCGATGCGTCTATTGTCTTGTATTACAGAATCTTCCAGAGATTTGTATTACAGAAGCTTCAAGGGTCATCTATTACAGAAGCTTCCAGAGTCTTGTACTACAGACGCTTCCAGAGTATTGTACTACATAAAATTTCCAGGGTATTGTATTACAGAAGCTTCCTTAGTCTTGTACTTCAGAAGCTTCCAGGGTCTTGTATTACATAAGCTTCCAGGGTCTTGTATTACAGAAGCTTCCATAGTCTTGTACTACAAAAGCTTACAGAGTCTTTTAGTACAGAAGCTTCCAGGGTTCCAGGGTCTTGTATTACAAAAGGTTCCAGAGTCTTGTACTACTGAAGCTTCCAGAGTCTTGTACTACAGAAGCTTCCAGGGTCTTGTACTACAGAAGCTTCCAGAGTATTGTACTACAGCAGCTTTTGAGGGTCTTGTACTACAGAAGCTTCCAGAGTCTTGTACTACAGAAGCTTCCATGGTCTTGTACTACAGGAGCTTCCAGAGTCTTGTATTACAGAAGCTTCCAGAGTCTTGTACTACAGAAACAGAAGCTTCCAGAGTCTTGTACTACATAAGCTTCCAGGGTCTTGTATTACAGAGGCTTCCAGGGTCTTGTACTACAGAATCTTCCAGGGTCTTGTATTACAGAAGCTTCCATGGTCTTGTACTACAGGAGCTCCCAGAGTTTTGTACTACAGAAGCTTCCAGGGTCTTGTATTACAGAAGCTTCCAGGGTCTTGAATTACAGAAGATGCCAGAGTCTTGTACTACAGAAGCTTCCAGTGTCTTGTATTACAGAAGTTTCCAGAGTTTTGTATTACAGAAGCTTTCAGGGTCATCTTTTACAGAAGCTTCCAGAGTCTTGTACTACAGAAGCTTCCAGAGTATTGTACTACAGAAGCTTCCAGGGTATTGTATTACAGAAGCTTCCAGAGTCTTGTATTACAGAAGCTTCCAGAGTCTTGTACTACAGATGCTTCCAGAGTCGTGTACTACAGAATCTTCCAGGGTCTTGTATCACAGAAGCTTCCAGGGTCTTGTATTACAGAGACTTCCAGAGTCTTGTACAACAAAAGCTTCCAGAGTATTCTACTACAGAAGCTTCCAGTGTTCCAGGGTCTTGTATTACAGAAGCTTCCAGAGTATTGTACTACAGAAGCTTCCAGATTATTGAAATACAGAAGCTTCCAGAGTATTGTACTATAGAAGCTTCCAGTGTCTTGTACTACAGAATCTTCCAGGGTCTTGTACTACAGAAGCTTCCAGGGTCTTGTTCTACAGAAGCTTCCAGGGTCTTGTACTACAGAAGCTTCCAGTGTCTTGTATTACAGAAGCTTTCAGAGTCTTTTAATAGAGAAGCTTCCAGAGTCTTGTATTACAGAAACTTCCAGGGTCCTGTATTACAGAAGCTTCCAGAGTCTTGTATTACAGAAGTTTACAGAGTCTTGTATTACAGAGGCTTCCAGAGTCCTGTACTACAGAAGCTTCCATGGTCTTGTACTACAGAAGCTTCCAAGATATTGTATTACAGAAACTTCCAGGGTCTTCTATTACAGAAGCTTCCAGGGTCTTGTATTACAGAAACGTCCAGGGTCTTGTATTACAGAAGCTTCCACGGTCTTTTATTACAGAATCTTCAAGGGTCTTGTATTACACAAACTTCCATGGTCATCTATTACAGAAGTTTCCAGGGTCTTGTACTACAAAAGCTTCCAGAGTCTTGTACTACAGAAGCTTCCAGAGTATTGTATTACAGAAGCTTCAAGGTCTTGTATTGCAATTATTATCATCAAGAAATTGGTTAAATGTTTTGTTATAAAACTCCACACCCTGATCAACTCAGAGCAAGGTCTTGTATTACAGAAGCTTCCAGGGTCTTGAATTAATGAAGATTCCAGAGTCTTCTATTACAGAAGCTTCCAGAGTTTTGATATATATGTAAATTGGGGTTTCTGTTGTAATTTTTTTTACCTCGAATTGCAGCAGAACGACCCCAAAATAAACACATATATAATAAATCACCATGAAATGGTGATTTTACTTGATTTATTAAAACTTTTTTAAAATAGGGGTAGTGAAGATTGCAAGTTTAATTTTTTTTAAACAAATCATCATGAAATGGTGATTTTACTTGATTTATTAAAACTTTTTCAAAATGGGGGTAGTGAAGATTGCAAGTTTATTTTTTTTTTATATAAGTTATCAAAATTATAAAATGTTTTTTTAATACAAAACAAATTTGTTGATTTGTTATTAAAATTACATTCAAATCAACAATTTTCCGACCTTGAATACAAAGGTGGTGGATCGTACTCATACACATTACTAAAACAATTTATTACACACTTTTTAGACTTTTTTGTAAGGTTGCCATTGCTTCTTTTCTTCCCTGCTCCACTAGTTCTTTTTTTTGAACTTCACTTATTTCAGCCTTTTTTTGTTTGGTGTCTTCTTTTAAACTATAATATTTATCTAACTCATCTAAAATCATCTTAAACTCTTGATCAGATATTTGTGCATCACTCAACGCTTTTGATATTAACTGCTTTATGCTATTTAACTTAGCCTCTGCCAAAGTTTTTATTTCATGATGTTTTTGAGCTTTTGCATTAAGCTTGCGTCTGATAAAATTAACACAAACACCTGTAGCTCCACATATTATTGCTGCTATTTCCAAAGGTAACAAAACTGGAATAACAAATCCAATCCCAGCCATAATAACACCTGCTGATATTAAGGTAGTGTCAATTCCATCTGTAATATTAATACCACGTTTATATTTTTTATAAAGTGACTGACGTATATCTCGTTCTGTTATTAACTTTTTTTCAATTTCTGAAATCTTTTGTAATCTATAATTTTGTCCGTTTTCCACTGAATTTTCCACTGACAAATCAGGATATATACTTGGTGCTGTCGGTTGCTTTGGCATTTTTTTATTAATCAATAAAAAATTAAATTAATTCAATTAATAATGATGCCACCGTATTTACAGCTGTAGCGTTGGCAACCTTGCATACAAAGTTAACAACAGAACCAGCACCAATCTCTAAAGGTTTATCAAAGTTATCATGATTGCGTGGGATGATGTGAAGCGTTATACCATAATTTGGTTGTTCAACACCATTGACAGAAACTATTACAGTTACGTCACCAACTAATCGGTCACTTGCTAAACCTATTCCCATAATCCGTCCACGGCGTGTCATTACATGCCCCACATTTGATTCTGCTCCACCGTTACCAAATGAGAGTATTCTATTTAACACAAGTGGGCCCTTAGCCTCCGCAAATATTGTTATAATCCCGTATTTAAGATTATCAACTCTGTCTCTCAAATGATTAAACTGGCTAACAAAAGGCACAATTCGCCTATATAAATCTTGAACATCATTTATCAAAGCCTCTAAGTCTTCTGTTTTTTTAGGGCTTGGTGGTCCAAATATACTCATTGTTTTTTTTTATAAAAATATATTTTTTAAATAATTTCTAAAACACAACTCATAGGCAAACCGTGATTATCTATCTTGTTGCCATACTCATCTCTGACTTCTATTTTCAATTCAGAAATTGCACTATTCATAAGACAGTGATATTCAGGATAAAAACTTGTATATACAATATCTCCATACTGCTTATTTACTACAGGTACAACACCTATAATAGTGCTTGGTGCACCATTGAAATAATTACTACTCGTATTAACTTGTTCCAGATGAACATATAGCTGTTTATAAGGAGCTAAATCAATTGAGTGATCTCCAATACGAATATCTTTTAACCATTTTCTGTCCTCGAATCCCAGCATTTTTGAAAGACCGCTTGATAATCGTGTCTCTATTGACGTATTTAAAACGGCTAGAGCACTTGGCGCTTCAACGGTTAGGGTAATATTTTCATTTAGCAATTTAAAATTTTCTATCAACTGTTGAAAGTTATAAAGTCCATCTGGCATATGAAACGTTTTATCTGGGTTTCGTGTCTTTATGGTTTCATGAATAATATTAAACCAACCGATAGTGTATGTAAAACTTTTTAATCCAACGCGCTTAGTTCCATTTCTATTATCGATATACTGTTGTAAATTAATAGAGTTGTCTATGTTTGAAATTGTATGAAACATTTTTTTTTAATATATAAATATAAAAACACAAATAAAAATGAATTCTAAAGAATTCAAATATAACCCGGATGCTCAATATTTAAATACTTTTAGCAAGAAAGTGATAGATATAATAAATCAAAATATAGTCATTACATCAGACGGTAAAGACTTTAAAGCATCATTTCCCAATGTCTTTGAAAAATACAAACTCCCAAACGTCAAATCAGATGCTATAGTCCAACGTTGGGGAACAGATTGGATGTTATTTTGGCAGAATCAGTTAAACTTTGCTATTTGGTGTGCGACAACTGGATGTGGCATTGATTTTAACAATCATCTAAAAGCTGATACTTTGGTTGGTTCGTTATTTCGATTTCATGTCTACTACCAAGTCAGAAGAATATTATTTGAGATGAGTGTAGCATTACCGCAAGACTCAAATTGGAATGCGTTTAATAACACATATAACCGAAACGCATACGAGAGAATATGCAAGGAGTTTAACGTTGATTTATATTCAGACTGGAGACAGAAACAAAGCTATAATAATGGTCTAGGAACAATTTACAATTACTGGACACATATTGGTTATCATCCTTTGGTAAATACTGTATACGACAACAAAACGATGAGTTTTACAGTCTATGAGAGTGATAAAACATATCACATTGATTACATTGCACAAGGATTTGAGGCTGACAACAGCTGGTCTACTTTTATACTAGATGATTCATCTGGATTTACAAGAGCAGGAGTAGAAAGAATCAATGACAGCATAAGAACATACTGCTGGGCAATTCTTGGTTCACAATCACAAACAAGAACTGATATACTTGGAACTGGAACGGCATTTGATGCACAAAAACATTTTTTAGCAAATGTAGAGGACGCAATAAATAGCCCCATCGACTTGCCCAGTCAAATTTCAAGATATGAAAACACCCTAAAATATGCAAGAAGTAAAGTTAATTTTGTCTATGGAAGTGGATTGTATATGTCTCCGAGTGACATGGAATTAAGAATTGGAACAATACAAGACTACAATAATGAAATTGTAATAGCAACCGATGCACAAGCATTAGGATTGAATAATGATGTAAATGTAAAACCAGTGCCACCAAAAAATATTCAACCTTTTCAAGGCACCACGACAAAGAAATTTTTACCGGAACACTTTGATAAATCATCAATACATAAAACTGTGGAACATAACCCATCAGAAATACAAAAAATAGCGACTGAACACGAAGATAACAAAACAACTATAATTGTTGGTACTATAGTAATAGGCCTTGCTGCATTACTTATTTACGAGATTTACTAAACCACTCTTTGGCTGCCACATACAACAAACCGGAAACAAACACAAGCAGAGCCCATAGATTATTACCAAGCCAATTAATAACATTACCTGTTGCAGATAAAAGCCATGATACTATTGCACCAATAACTCCTGGAAGTGCTGCAGCAGCTTTACCAGCTAGGTTGGCAAGAAGTTTACCAAGATTAAATAGTTGTTTTTTTATCCAGTCCTTGACACTTGATGGATCAGGTTTTGGAGTTGGAACAGGTGCAGTCCCTCCTCCTGTTGTAGGAATAATGGTCTCAACTAATACCCCAATAATCATACCAAAGGCAGTCAAAATACTAACAATAGTAATACCTTGCTCCCTAAACAAGGTTTTGATCCTCTCACCCAATGTTGTGTCTTTTTTTAACACCTTATTTATAGTTTCTTTTATCCTGTTTATTTGACTGCGTAATGCTTCTTTGTTTTCACTCGCCGCTTCAAGTCGTGAACTTCTTTCATCTTCTAAGTTTTTTATTCTGTCACGTAGGCGCTCTTGTTGAAACTCATCCTCCTGCCCGGGGGTGCTAACCTGTTCTAATTTTTGTTTTTCTTTTGTTATGTCTTTATCAAGCTCAGTGAGCTTTGAAAGATTATTAGTAAGTTCTCCGCGAAAGCTTTGCAATACCTTATCTAAACCTCGTATCTCTCGCAGTGTTAGACTTTCTGGTTGAACAGCAGTTTTAGGATGAGTTTCATCTATTATATTACTCAAATCACTCTCAATTGTATTTACAGCATCTACTGTATTTTGTACATCTTCAGTTGTTGAAAAAGTTTGCATTTGTATATCTTCTCCTGCTTTTGTGAGGGTATTTTTTGATTCTAATAAGGCTGCAAAGTCTGCCCTACCCCGAGCAACTCTTTCACGTGGAACTAAATAATCATACATTTTTAAAGTGTTTTTCACAAAGTTAATACCATGTTTTTTAACTAAAGTGTCCAGCTTATAAAATTTGACTGCACTATTTCCCTTATGATAAGTAAGTGGAGCATCATCTGTTCCCAACTGAACTGCATATAACATTGTTCTACCGTTTTCGTCCTTATCCACTTTGAAATTTTTATAATCAATTTCGCTGGTATCAGCGTGAAATTCTTTATAAAATTCATCTACTAACCACCGTTTATGTTTAAGCTGTTCTTCTGTTTTATCTTCCCCTTGAAGCTGATCAATATAGTTATTTTCATTTACAATTTGTCTCTGAAATTCTGAGTCAGGTTGTATAATTTCGTCTTCAAGTATTCTATCCAAGTCTTCTTCAGTCATAGTGTCAATATCGAACGCAGGATTTTCAAATCCTCCTTCAGCCATTGTTTATTTAATTTAATTTTAAAAAATATATTTAAAAAATAAAAACAATGTCGGCTTACGGAAACAAACTTAGCCCTCATAGAAAACTAAGAGAACCTCATGGTGCCAAAGGCATCCGCACAAGTGTAGTAATAACTAATAATCCATCAACAATAGACCAAAACCAGCAACTGCTTGTGAGATTTCCCAACCTAAGTACTAATGACGTGATAGTTCCAAGTACTGCTCGTCTTGCCTTTGAAATAGAACTTAAAAGCAGAACAGACGCCAACGCTACTCTATTTCAAAATCTGGGTAGAACAATTGTAAAAAAAATGACAATAAGAATAAGTGGCAATGAAGTCATGTCAATAGATGACAGTGATATATATCATTGTTATGTAGATTTATGGAAAAGCCCTACTGAACGACAAAACATAGCTTACCAAGGTATTGGTAAACCAAACATGTTAAAACATAGAGTTAGCGCGGGAGATGCTTCCTCAGACACTAAAGATGAAGCTATAGCAGCAGCTTATGGAAATAGATTTTGTATTCCACTGGACTTTGAAATGTTAGAAAGTCATATGCCATTTTATCAAGTGGGGCTTGGTGATAGGTTAGAATATGAATTAACGTTTAACGATTATAACAAAGTTATCAAAAGCGCTGATGCTGATGCATCTTATGTAATAAAAAATATCTGCTTGGAATTTGATACAGTTAGTGATGTTGAATTAGCCAGACAAATAAGACAGCAAATCAATGGTAAGATGTCATTTATGTATGATCGTATATTGCGGCATAGAAAAATAATAGCAAACAAATCTGATACTCTTTGGAACATCAACATTAATGTACCAGCACGGAGCATGAAAGGTATTGTAATGCTGTTTGAAGACCCAGAAAGAACAAGCACAGAAACCTATTACAACCCAAAGATTGAAAAGGTTGAAATGACAATAGAGGGAGTACCAAATCAGTTGTATAGTCAGGGCATGAAGGCATATCAACATTGGGATGAAATCAACAAATATTTTGCCTTGACCTCAAAAAGAAACAAAGAGACAGAAATAGTAGCGAGGGACTTAAACTTTACCAGTGTTTCTCTTGAGACCTATTTGACAAAATCATATGCTTTGTGGCTTGACCTTAGAACATGTAATGACAATTTATTACACGGCAGTGGAAGAAGAATAGAAAACGGCAGTGAAGGCATAACGATATTAATAAATAAAAAAGCAGATGCAGATCAAACTTTAAATATTTACATATATATAATACAAGATGCGCAAATCAATTTCGAAGATGGAAGATTCAAAGAAGCAGGATACTAGTTTGCAACAAAAATATCCTAAATATTCACACAGTGCCATTATTTGTGGGCAGACAGGCTGTGGTAAAACAGAGTTTGTTCTTGACATACTTGAAAAAGAGTATGTTGGAGTTTTTGAACATATAATTATATTGTGCCCGACTATAAAGTGGAACGAGGCTTATAAAAATAGATCCTGGATAGGAGATGTAAGACACCCAAAAGATAAAAAAATAACAATTGTCAATCCTGTTGGTAAAGACGGAAATGAAATGCTACAAGAACTGTTGCGTTTATTTTTCAAAAGATATGCTGGCCAGCCCTAATTATACATTATTGACGATTGCTCAGCCACAAAAGAATTAACAAAGAAAAAAGATATGTTATCAGAGTTGGCATTCTCTGGTCGCCACGCCAAACAATCAGTGTGGGTCATTTCACAGAGATATAATTCTGTATTGAAAGATTTGAGAGAGCAAGCAAAATGGTTGTGTATGTTTTACACCAAAGACAGAGATAGTTTTGAAAATTGTTTGAGAGAGAATGATGTTATTTCAACGCTGGAAGAGAGAACCAGAATAAGAAAAGCTTTAGCAAAGACTTAATATTCCAAGTTGATATTGAGGACTGACCAACCAACTGGTTATTGGGTTGAATAATTTATTTTATAATTTTTTGCAAAAGCCACATGTTATGCGCATGTATTTTACATTAACGGCTGTACGAATTCTTTTTAAGCAGCTGTGCACAGCCGTTAATGTGATCACCTGGTTTCAATTAGGCAATCTGCCCTTGCGCTCATCCCACAATCCGTTTAACTTTTCAATGGGCTGGCTCATTCCATAGACATCACCAGAACTCTATTTGACATATCTCTACCGAAACGAAACGCAGAGATACACCTAAAGTTTGGCAAGGTCTGTTACCAGCAAACACATATCAGGGAAGAATTTTTTAGCAGCTGCACCCCAATATTAGTTTGCTAGTAACGGAACTACACAGATACCATCTACTAAGCGCCACAATTGTGAGACTTACAACAAGTTAGCAAATAACTGTCATTTTCACCAGGTAACCAACACTTACCAACATATAACCGATGGATAATATAACTCGATCTCCTATATATACTATATCACCGACCGCTTGACTTTAAAAAGGGGTTTTAAATTTGCATAAATTTAAATTATCATAGTTAGTAATTCTAATTAGCATTGTGCTGCAATACAATCTGATAAATTAGTTGTGTTGGTATTAATAGCGTTGACATTTGCTTTAATATTTTGTAAAAGTACTTTTAAATATTAATTAAAACAAAAATTGTCACAAAACGTAAACGGTTGTGTGTATGATACGGTGTATAAATAGACGGTGTATAAATAGACGTTTATAAACGGTCATGTGACATAGTAAAATAAAAAGAGTTACTTCCCTTGAAAAAAAAAGAGTTACTTCCCTTGAAAAAAAAGAGTTACTTCCCTTGAAAATTAAAATTACCTCCCCTGAAAGATCAGGGTTACCTCCCCTGAAAAAATCATCTCTTGTCATAACATCCAGTGCTGTTTTATTTTTGTTATAATCACTATTCTCACCGTCTGTTATTTTCAAATCCATTTTTTCTTATATTTTTTTTTTATTATTACAAAATATATTTTTTTACAACTGTTGCTAAAAGTAATACTAACAGCAAAGTAGCAATGTTAATAGCAATACTGACCATGAATATAGTATTGCTAATAGCATTGCTCATAGCAAAGTAGCAATGTTAATAGCAATGCTTGCAGCAAATTAATAATGTTAATAGAAAAAATAACAATATTAATAACAATGCTATTAACAATACTAACAATTACTAGTTGCATGAATATCGCTGCTAGTTGTTTTGTATTTTATATTTATTTCAAGATAAAAAATAAGATTAATAATATAAAAATGAATGCGGAAGAACTATTACAAAATATATCGGAACAGACGGAACCAGATGAATCAAAGCAACAAGAAACAAAAAAAGAAAGATTATCAGCCATAGTGGCTGGCGGCGGTAGTCGTCAATATTTGGGTAAGGACATACAACTCACGAATATAGATGGCATGTCCCCGGATGAAATTAACAAACTTTACTGCAGATATGAAGCAAGGCTTGGGGCAAGCATGACTAAAACTTTAGGCAATTCTTTTATTAACTTGTATGTGATGGGAGTATCAAAATATTATAATGTAACCAATCCACCAAAGCTAATAGAAGATTTGGAGGAAGACCCATTTATTAATCATGCTTTGACAAGCGCTTGTTGTGAGTTGTATTACAGGTGTGGAATGTGCTTAGCACCATTTACAGCAATACTGACAACTGTTAGACATATTGATTTTAATAAAAATAAAAGTATAGATAATATAAATGAAGAACCAAGAGAGTGAAGTTATACCTGTTGTTACACAACCTGTTGTTACACAACCTGTTGAACAACAAAAAGTAAAAAATCCAAAAAGAATAGAAGCTGGAAAAAAAGGAGCAGCGGCAAGAAAGGCAAAGCGTTTGCTTCAAGATGTTACAAATCAAAATGCTGCAAAGCAAGATGCTGCAAATCAAATAACAAAAATAACAATAGATGAAGAAGAACCAGAAAAAATCAAAATAAACGTATACAAAAATTATATTCCACCGTGTCTGGTTTTATTAAGCATTGCTGGGTTGGGTTTGTATATTTATAACAAAAAATCTGCTAAACAACCTGTAACTGTGCAACCTGTTCATGTTGCACCAAAAGACCCGTTTGATTTTTAATAATTTATTTTAAAAAAATAATCATATAAAAAAAAAATGGCAGCAAGTATTGACGGAAAACAAATTGTAAATATGATGTATCATGCTGGAGTGGAAGCACTTCTAACTGTTGGATATTCTGACATTGGCAGAAAACTACTAAAAAGACCAGTACCTAAAGTGGATTTTAATATGGCAGATTTTGGGATGCTGTCTGTGGATATAATGTTAGCAATGGCTACAAAGGATATGCTGATTAAGCAAGGTATTATTCCTGCGGATATTATGAAATAATTTAAAAAAAATATATATATAATAAAATGGCAAGTGCAGTAGCAATGATGATAGGTGGCGCATTAACAAATGCATTGGCGTTTAGCGGTTCAAATTATTTCTTTTCAAAAATGGGAAGTCATTCAGATGAGGAAAGACAAAGGCATGACAAAGCAGTGGCACAATTAAACGCAGCACAAGCGGAGTGGAATAAAAAAAGAACAGAGAGATTAGATTTTATTAATAAGCAACTGCAAAAAGAGCATCATGCAGAGCAGACTTTTGATGATGTGGATCAGGCTATGAAACAGTATTATTACATAACTGGTAAACATTTACTTTTGGAACCGGAGCCCAAGTTGAGTGATTTTTATACACCATCTCCGGATCAACAGAATAGAGAAATTACGTTTATTGTGGTGGGCATGGCTGCAACTGGATTTGTGGCGTACAAATTGATTTCATAAAAAAAAAATAGTTTAAAACTATAATTACTCTAGACTTTTTTGGATTTGAAATGACTAAGTTTACTTTGAAAAAACTAAGTCATATGCATGATACCTATTTTTTTTGTTGTTTTTACATGGTTTCAATACAAGTGGTCGAATATAATATGGTGGTTTAGCACTCTTCTCTAATTTATTTTTAAGATGATCAGGCGCCCATACTTCACCATTGTCTAATAATGTCAATACCATGGATGGACCATATTCAGTATCTACTATTTTCGTATCTGTAATTTTGTATATTTTATTTAGTTCCAAGTCTGTCCATTTCTTTGTGCTATTTTGATATTGCTCTTCAAGCAGTTCATCAAATTGTGCAGTTGTGATTTCCATTTTTTCTTTATAGTTATATAAAGTTTAATCTTTAGTAGAAAAAAATGGAAAAGATTTATTACAGCCCAAAAGGATTTTGGAGAGGTTACACAGCAGTTAAAAAATTAGCAAAAGAGGCTGGTGTTAGTGAAAAAAAGGCATTAGAATTTTTAAAGAAACAAGCTGTGTGGCAGATTTATTTACCTGCACCGAAGAAAATAGTTAGACCTAGGTTTGATGTTTCTGCTAAGAATGGAGTGCATCAAGCTGATTTGTTATTTTTACCGCAAGATACTTTTGGGATTGGTCGTGGGCGCAAGACATATAAATATGCATTGACTGTGGTTGATATTGCAAGTAGATACAAAGAAGCAGAGCCACTAACTTCCAAGGATAGCAAAGAAGTTGCCAAAGCATTTGAAAATATATACAGTCGACATCTGAAATATCCAAAATTATTACAAGTGGATCCTGGCAGAGAATTTATGGGTGCAGTATCACAGTTGATGTCAAAACACAAAGTAAATATCAGACGAGGCAGAACAGAAATACACAGAGACCAAGCTTTAGTGGAAAGATTTAACAGAACATTAGCTGAAAGATTGTTTGGCTATCAGTATGCTAATAAATTCGGAGACAAAAAAGCCTCCTCCTGTTGAAACAAAAATATTAAAAAATGATCCTATCTGTATAAATGCAAGTGTAAGATATTTATATCAACCCGGGGAACAAGAAGGTGGAAGACGCAGAGCAACTGATCCAATGTGGAGTGTAGATATTCACAAGATTAAAAGTTATATGGTGACGCAAGGTATAAGAGTTTATATTTGAAAGCACCAGCGCCACAGAGAGGATTTGTCAAAGAAGAACTACTTATTGTTCCTGCTGATACCCAAATTCATAAGTTTTTATAGAAACCATGTGCATCAGTTGTAATTCCATTTTCTCGAATGTATCTTTTTGAGTAATCTGGTGATAGTGTAACTTTGTTTACTGTTATGCCAAATATCTGATGCTTTATTGATCGTATCATATTCATATCATGGGTGCATTTTTTCTTGTCAATCAATACATCCTTGTAGTTTTTAAAGTTTATATTTTTTTCGATTACGTATTTTTTTACACCCTTTGCTTTTTTAATGAGTTGTTCATCCGCTCTCAAAATAGAATATAGCTTGGGTCTTAATCCAACATACTCAGCTATAGCAACACCAGCACATTCGTCTTTCATTTTACCCAATACTTTTTTGTTTGTATCATCATGCATTGGGTGATCTTGAGGATAATCACTCAAGTCATACTCATCTTTCATTTCAGCCATGTCTTTGTATGCATCATCTGTTCTGATGTCTACAAGCAAGCTGTCAGTATCTGTGTATAATAAAGTACAGTTATTTTTGTACCTTTTTTTCAAAGTATTATAATAGTAATCATGATCTTTACAAATAGCATCTAATTCAGTTACTGTCAAGTGGATTACCAGGACCGTAATATTTATAACCAGAAATTGTTAGCCTCTTTTTGGATAGCAAAGTAAGCAAAGCTTTATGGATATCAATGTTTCCACCTTGTGTACTTTTAACAAATTGCGTTTTAGTAATACCACAAGAAGCGCATTTTTGTTAAAATATAATGAGAATTAACCTTTTCAATAATTATCCTTTCTTTCACGCAGTAACTCATATATAATATATGATTAGACTAAACTTTGTTTTTTAAAAATAGGTTTGTAAGGTTTTAATATTTTATAAAGAATATAGAACATACTGTTTCCTTCTTGCAACCTTTTAACAAAGTACAGACAGAAATATCCACACAAGACACTTGTTTTATCTTGATACTGGATGGTGTTGTATTGTGTCTTGGGTATGTACGTTAAAACTTCTTTTGATGGACTCAAGCCAAACGGATCAAAATAATACTCATTACAGTAGCAACTCCAGTGTGTACCGGGTCCAGTATAATCATCAAGATTAATAATACCACATTCCAGTTTATTATGTGTTGTTGGTAATTTGTTCTTGCTAAACACTCCCCTAAAAAAAATTAATGTCTAACTGCCTAAACCCACTTTAATATGACTAAGTTAGAAATAGGCTCGTTTTTGAAAATTAACTTTTTTTTACGAATGGGATACTTCTATATGGTCTAAATTGTGAATCTACTTGTAAACCTTTGGCCTTTTCCTTTTCTACCCACTTGCAAACCTTTTCCTGTCAAGCCGCTAATAAGAGATCCAATTAAAGGAATCCCTAATGATGCAAGAAGTCCAAGAAATCTCCCGTCTTGTTGTTGATGTCTTGTCACTTTAATAGGGCAGCAACCTTTTGACTTTATTATCTTGTTTCTTTGCGCAAGTGTTAATTTACTTGATCCAAGAAGTGCTTGTTTTTTGCCGCTAGGAATAGGTACCATCCCATTTCCAAATAGTTTGCCAATTCCAGTAATTGCTAAGCCACTCAGTGCTCCTGTTGCTAGTGGTGCTAATACTTTCAGATCTCATCTGCGATTTTGATATATTCACATCCAATCCATATCCGTTGGATTTCGCTTTGTTAATATTGTTAATCTGAGTAGCTGTCAACAACAAAGGAAAATCCCCAGTTAGGTGATTTTTCTTCAGCCTGAGCGTTAATTCACTTTTGTTTTCATATGCTTTTGCCAGACTTCGTTTCTGGCCATCTGTCAAATCTATCGAATATTTTACGTAAGTCTTATATATTATAAGTTAGATTAAACTATTACCAATCATTTCCGACAGTATCAATAACTACATTTTCTTCATAGAGAACCAGGGCATAAACATTATATCTATCGGTAGGAAGGGTATTTAATTTATATCTCAAACTTAGTTGTTTTGGATCCATACTGACCTCATTTCCTTTCTAACTTAAATAAAAATATATCATTCCGAAGAGATTTTTAAAATTACCCACATTGAGTAAAGTTCCAGTGTTTTTATCATTTTGTTTGTAAAAATAAGTAATAACATCTCTGAATATTCTTATAATATAATCATGGCTGTATCAGTTTCTGCATAATATACACCGTTTCCAACTTCCAATCTAGCTAATTGTAAATAGCAATTAGCATTAACGTCATTGAGCTTAAAAGTATCCAAAAAGATGAGGATTTTGTGTTTGAGAAGAACTCTTGTTTGCCCTTTGCAAATACGCAAAAACATGTTTTGGATTTTTAACACCAGCTGTTATTCTAAATAAATATTCGACTGCTTGGGTACTTCCGCTTTCTTGTATCATTTCACGAAGATAAGTCCATCTTGTTAATGTCATGTGATTTGACATAACATAAGCCAAACCTTATGAGTTAAATATCATTTTAGGTATCCACAAAACTAATTTATTAATAACCACCCGGCCATCATCACCAGCAGCTGTAAAAATTAGCACATCATCAGACGCCAGTTGCAAGCTAATCTGAATTTGACCTGGAGGCAGCATGTTTGTTTCCAAACCTTCAAAGAATATTTGTTTAATGGAATTATAGATTCAACTTTTTTATTAGTGATGATTAAAGCATGGCAAGCTGCACATTCTAAATTATAACCAGCTTGAGCAACTCGAGATTCTGCCACAGTCGTATTATCCAAATAAAAGTTCATTTGTTCCGGTTGTTTTTGCATAATCGTCAGACATTTCAAGCAAACTTTTAACGTTGACAAATCTATGAAGATTATTTCCATCATAAACTGTTTTTCCATTTTGCTTTACCTGCATTTGATCAATCAATGAAGCTGCATCATTAATTAGAGAAATTACACCAGCGTCTACAAAATCAGCTCCACCAGCAAGCTTGTTTACTCGAAAACTGATTTCAAAATATGCGTTATACCAATCAAAGTAAGAACTTCTGTCATTTAACGTAAATTGATAAAAAAAATTCATTTATCTAGTAGCATCTCCTGGTTGTGTTATGGGGGTATCTAACTGAACAGGTACATGTTCATATCTAGTATTATATTTATCACTTCGAAACTAGAGTCTCTGACTTGCAATCACTTGCCCCTCACCGCTGTAGGTTCGATCCCTCAGGAACCTAGGAATCTTTATGTGAGGAAGCTATCCAGTTGGTTGACGGAACGTCGGTGGTTCTACCCAGGTGCCCTCCCGTGCACGAAAATTGCTCAGAGGGGCGCCTGGGGTCTTCCTCCACCAGTGGAAGCTGGAAAGTCGCCATATGACCTTAGCTGTTGGTGCGACTATAAAATCCAATTCAATTCAATCACTTCGAAACATCTATGTATACTAGTAATTAGATTAAATTAATCGTTTAATTCTTGCATGAATTCCTCTTCCGGATAGCAATCTGTTAATTTTTGTATTTACATCTTCTTCAATTATATTATCAGCCACAACATCTTTTGTGGCAGCTTTTGTAAGTTCTTTTAACATTATCTCAACTTTTGGTTTAGGTTTAATAACTGAAACTAATTTATCAGCAGTCATTTTACCTACTTCATCTCCAAGTGTTTTAGAACCACTCTCTATGATTTGTTTTCCAGCAGTTTCTAATGCTTTCTTGCCTGCTGTTTTTGCAGACTCACTAAATATTTTTGATCTAACTTTTGAAAAAATGTCAAATATGCCAGCTCCAGTTAATCGATCAACTTCAGCATAGGTTCCCATACTAGTATCATAAACTTTTTTTAATCGCGTCATACAACATATGTTAGATAAAACGTAAGTTACTCAACTTGTATTACATTTTTTCTTTCAAAACAAATCAAAATGACGTATGAACTCCGTTGAGATTAATAATTTTACCGGAGAAATCGGTTATGTAAATATTAATACTGTTAATGATCGTTTTGTTTACTCCACAGAACCCAACTATTATCGGTTCATCTCTGAAAGGATATGACCCCGTAAGGTCGGCTGTACTTATATCATTAATAACATCCCCATATGATCCATCAACAATAGAATTACTTATCAAATCACAGTGTCAATAGAATTTGTTATGTTTGGTACTACTGTCCCAAATTTGGTTTCTCTAATAACTGCATCCTTGCCAAACCCAATCAAGGTGTGAAAGTTTGATTCTCTTAAATCAAGTATAAAATTATTATGAATGGTAACTAAACATTTGAAACTTGATAAATCAAATTCAATTCTTATTGGGACAGGTGAGTCATCAGGTAAATCACCATTTACAGTCAATGTTTCTTTTATATAATTATCGATATCAGCATAACTGTAATTTCCATTTGTAAAAATAATTGCTTTTGGATCTTTATCTTTTCCATTGTAATACCTTATCACGTTGTTATTAAAATCCTCACTAATATTATACCATGAGTAAGTCATAGAATTAATCTTATCGAGTCCAATACCATACTGTTTGTTCTAGCCCAATATCAATGGTCTATCTAATACAATTGTAAAATTACTCGGTGTATTTGATCTATTAATTATTGAAGCTCTTTCTGATAATAATACAATTGTTTGTTCCATTATATATATTAGTAGATAAAATTAATCACCTTTGTAATACAGCTTTAAACTCGATTTTTCAAAATTAAAAACTTGAATAGTGTTACTTTGTATAATTGGACTGAAAATTAATGCCCTATTTTTTGTGAGATATAATTTGAATGCTTCTTTTAGCGTTGGTTTGCCGTTTTCTTCTATTGCTGGATATAATAACGTTTTTTGTTCTGCCGTATTATTAAGAAGAACATGTATTGCGTCCCCTCCTGTATAAGTAAAGTCTATTTCAAATACATAACCTCCAGATTGATCAAAAATTAGTCCAGCAACAACAGCATCCATGGAAAAATATTCTTTACTTTTTATAAATGGACTGGTTATAAAAGTAAACGCATCGAGAAAATATTTAAGATTAGTTATTTCAAGTGTTTTTTGTGTGGATCTGATACAAAATGTGTTCTCACCCCACCACGGGAGTCTACAAATGTATCTTGTATAACGCTTATTCCGTCTATTGTTGCTTCAAACATTATAATCCGACTTGCATAGTCCACTTTTGCTTTCAACTCATCAATTATACCAAGAATTGCTGTGTGACGAATCAGATCTTTGATTAAACTGTTTCAATAAAACTATTTCGCCGTCAAAAGCTTTGCTCCTATCACCTTGAGCAGCTATCATTTGTCTGGAAACACCAGCAATAGCAGTCAAGTGTTCATTTTTGTCAACCATTTTCACATTTAATTTTATATAATACTGTTCTAATGCACCTTTGAGAAGAGTTATTTCATTATCAAAAGCTTTGTTTTTTCCATCCTGGGCAGCTTTATCAACCACGTTGTTCAAAGCAGTCTCCAGCGACTTACCGTCAACCATTTTCATTTTGATGTCCTCAAACTATTTGTTGATATCGTCAACGTTAGTGTTTATCTGTTCATTTGATATTTTAATTTGAGTTATTTCGGTAGTAAAAGCAGTTCTCATTTGTGTATCACCCAGAAGTTTTATTTCATCTTTCAAGCCATTTTGAATTTCAATCATTTTCTCACGGTTTGTCTAAAATTGCTTTTGTATCAGACTTATTTTGTCATCAACACATATTGTTAAATTGTTCATCATGTCTGTAATTTTATCAATACTATAATCACGTATGATTTTTGTTATTCTTCTTTGAGAATAACTTATTCTTCTTTGCCTTGTTGCTACATCATCTGCTTTTTCTGGATTGCCAACATTGGTAATTCTATTTTTATCCATATCAAAAAGGAGTATGATAAAATGGACCTTTGGAAACGGCCGAAAACGACATATACGAAATATTGCAGTCTCGGTTTGATTGAGACTGTTCATGAGCGTTAGTGAATTATGCTTGCTACCGCAAGATCACATCTCAAAACATTTTTCTGTTTTTTTACCCTTGTGAAGATAATTAACCAATTTTGTTTTTTGGGGTACTCAGACAGCACAATACCAAAATGTGTAATATTAACACTGCCAGTAGTAACTTTCTCGCCAAGATCATTAATAAGCCCCATTATATAATATATAATAGATTAAATTTCACCGTTGAAGTTACGCTTTACTAACTTCATAGGACGATCAAAATTCACAGAAAACCGTACTGTTTGTCGGTTGCTTTTCTGTACTGCTCTTTGCTAACACCTTGTTCGTTGGAAAGCATACCAAGCTCATGATTAACTGGTGTTGTGAAGAAAATATAATGAGAACAGTTCAAACGAATATCTTTGGGAGTTTTGTAATAAGATTGTGACAAGTAAATCACGCAACAATTCTTATGTCTACCTTGGATGAAATAATTGACAATATCATTTTGGTTACGCTCGCAAACATAATCATCAAAAATAGCAATTTTTTGAGCATCAGAATCCAAATCATTCACAGGGATAACTTGATCATTCGAACATCCAGTATATCTTCGACTGGAATTTTATTATTTTTTGCTATCTTTTCAAGTTTTTGCGACAAGACCTGGTACTTTGACTGTTCCAAGTTTTTAGCAAACAAATAAATCTTCTCATAGTAAACTAAAGGTTTCAGCAACATGTGAACTAATGTGTTTGTCTTGCCAGATCCTGAATTACCGCATATAAGCATCCTAAAAACAACAGTCTGGCATGAAGTTCCATATCTGCTTTAAATTACCGTTGTCTGTCTTCATATCATAGTTTGGAATTTCCATTATAATAATACTTCGATAATACTCAACTAATATTAACTAATGTTATTTTAATCTAACCCTATAGTATATACGTCTTTGTTAAAGTGGAAAGAATTAGCGAATAAAATGAAAATATCGAATAATCTTGTTACAGAATATGAAAATAAAGTTATTCAAAAAAGACTAGAAAGAGGAGCTAGTAAGGATTTATACCAAAAAATGCTCGAGCCAGTAACTAGTGGAATAACAAGGCAAACAAGACAGCTAGCTGAATATTGGTTACCCTTCCAGAAATACGCCAACAGTTGGCTACACTTCCGGAGGCACTACGCCAGCAATTAGCTGCCCCGCCTGAGCGTGGAGCCATAGCACCACCACCACCACCACCACCACTCGTTTCTAGATATAAAAAACCGGCTATCAAGCAAACCGTGGATCCTAAAGACCAAGAACCAAGGGCTTATTCCGAGGAGGAACTAAAGCGGGTAATAAAGTCTGGACACAAATTAAGAAAAACTCCAGAAAAAGTGCTTAGATCAAAACCTGTCGGACTCATGGAAGAATTACATGAAAAAATCAAAGAAAAACGTACTTCAATCGCGCCTGAGAAAGAAGAAAAAGAAGAATCGGAAGAAGAAGAATCGGAAGGAAAAGAACCTGCTGCGAGGCCCAAAAAAAAAACACAACAACTGTATGATATTGACTTAGTTGCTGGCATGGATAAAGAAGTACTTGATGAGTATGGTTTGCTAGTCCCATCTAAAATACCAGGTAATATGGATAGAAGTGCTGATTATAACAAACATGTCAAAAAGGCTGGGGATATACAAGATCAGCTGAGTCTTGATTCAGCAGGTCTGATAATAAACATATGTGGCCTCAATCCAGAAAAACTTGATGAAAGGCTAAAAAAGGCGACAGATCTAAGAACTATAAAAAAAAACTTAAAGAAACGATTGGAAACCCCGAGACTGCTAGTGATAATCGAGATCAATATATATGGGAACATACTAAGCTGGCTAATGATATAAAAGCTATACAATTTTACAAAGAGAGGTTACCAGAACGAGTTCGGACAGCCAAAGAGACTACAAAAAAGACTTCCGGCGAAGGTATTCAGCAGAAAAGAAATTCATACAAAATAAGCAAAATCGGAAAATAAAATAGTTGCACCCTCCCAAAAAAGTAGCAAGTTATATTATCAATTATTTGTGAGTAGTATACAAACTTGGGCCTTTTCCCTCCAACTTTGATTAACAGCCGAGACTGAAATCATCTACGGTGTTGGGTTGGATTGCCTGATCTACAGTTGTTTTATTTGGGGTTGATTTAAAAAATAGCAAGTTATATTATCAATTATTTATAAGTAGTATAGAAACTAGCGGTACCAGTGGGTTTTTTTTCATCGTGGGGTTGCAATGAGTTTAAAATGTGTTGGTTGGATTGCCGGCCAACAAATTTACTGACTCATTGCATAAAACTCCCCGATGAAAAAACTGCACTGGTACCGCTAGTTTCTATACTACACTATACTACTCGTGGCATGTATCGCACTTCCAGGGTCATGCATTGCAGAGCTTCCAGAGTCATGTATTGCAGGAGCTTCCATAGCCATGTATTACAGGAGCTCCCAGGGTCAAGCATTACAGGAGCTTCAATGGTCTTGTATTGCAGGAGCTCCCAAGGCCATGTATCGCAGGAGCTTCCAGGGTCATGTATTGCAGGAGCTTCCATGGCCATGTATTACAGGAGCTTCCAGAGTCATGTATTGCAGGAGTTTCCATTGCCATGTATTACAGGAGCTTCCAGAGTCATGTATTGCAGAAGCTTCCATTGCCATGTATTACAGGAGCTCCCAGGGTCAAGCATTACAGGAGCTTCAATGGTCATGTATTGCAGGAGCTTCAAAGGCCATGTATCGCATGAGCTTCAAGGGTCATGTATTGCAGGAGCTCCCAAGGCCATGTATCGCAGGAGCTTCAAGGGTCATGTATTACAGAAGTTTCCAGGATCAAGTATCGCAGAGCTTCAAGGTCAAGTATTGCAGGAGCTTCCAGGATCAAGTATTACATGAGCTTCCAGGGCCATGTATTGCAGGAGCTTCCAGGGTCATGTATTACCGGAGCTTACAGAGTTATGTATTGCAGGAGTTTGCATGGTCATGTACTACAGGAGCTTCCAGGGTCAGGTATCGTAGGAGCTTCAAGAGTCATGTATTGCAGGAGCTTTAAGGGTCATTTATTGCAGGATATCCCAAGGCCAAGTATCGCAGGAGCTTCTAGGGTCAAGTATCGCTGGAGCTTCAATGGTCAAGTATTGCAGGCGCTTCCAGGGTAATGTATTACAGGACCTTCCAGGACCATGCATTACAGGAGCTTCCGGGGTCATGTATTACAGGAGCTTCCAGGATCATGTATTACAGGACCTTCCAGGATCATGCATTACAGGAGCTTCCGGGGTCAAGTATTACAGGACCTTCTCGGATAATGTATTACAGGAGCTTCCAAGATCATGCATTACATGACCTTCCAGGATAATGTATTACAGGAACTTCCAGGGTCATGTATTATTGGAGCTTCTGGGTTCATGTATTACAGAAGCTTCCAGGGTCATGTACCAGGATCATGCATTACAGGAGCTTCCGGGGTCAAGTATAACAGGACCTTCTCGGATAATGTATTACAGGAGCTTCCAGGATCATGCATTACAGGACCTTCCAGGATAATGTATTACAGGAACTTCCAGGGTCATGTATTATTGGAGTTTCTGGGGTCATGTATTACAGAAGCTTCCAGGGTCATGTATTACATGGGCTTCCAGGGTCATGTATTACATGAGCTTCTAGGATCATGCATTACAGGAGCTTCCAGAGTCTTGTATTGCAGAGCTTCCAGGGTCTTGTATTACAGAAGCTTACAGGCTCTTGTATAACAGAAGCTTCCAGGGTCCTGTATTACAGAAGCTTCCAGGATCATCTATTACAGAAGCTTCCAGGATCATGTATTACAGGACCTTCCAGGATCATGCATTAGAGGACCTTCCAGGATCATGCATTACAGGAGCTTCCAGGGTCTTGTATTACAAAAGCTTCCAGGGTCAAGTATTACAGAAGCTTCCGGGATCATGTATTACAGAAGCTTCCATGGTCATCTATTACAGAAGCTTCCAGGGTCTTGTATTACAGGAGCTTCCAGGATCTTGTATAACAGAAGCTTCCAGGGTCTTGTATTACAAAAGCTTCCAGGGTCTTGTATTACAGAAGTTTCCGGGATCATGTATTACAGAAGCTTCCATGGTCATCTATTACAGAAGCTTCCAGGGTCTTGTATTACAGAAGCTTCCGGGGTCTTGTATTACAGGAGCTTCCGGGGTCTTGTATTACAGGAGCTTCCGGTGTCATGTATTACAGGACATTCCAGGATAATGTATTACAGGATCTTCCAGGAGCTTCCGTGGTCTTGTATTACAGAAGCTTCTGGTGTCATGTATTACAGGACCTTCCAGGATAATGTATTACAGGAGCTTCCAGGGTCTTGTATTACAGAAGCTTCCAGGGTATTGTATTACAGAAGCTTCCAGGATCATATATTACAGGACCTTCCAGGGTCATGCATTAGAGGACCTTCCAGGATCATGCATTACAGGAGCTTCCAGGGTCATGTATTAATGGAGCTTCCAGGGTCATGTATTACAGTAGCACTTCCAGGTGCATGAACTGTGGGAACACTTTTAGATTCATGTATTGTGGGAACACTTCCAGATTAATGCACTGTGGGAACACTTCCATGTGCATGCATTGTGGGAGCACTTCCAGGTGCATGCATTGTGGGAGCACCTTCAGGTGCATGCATTGTTGGAGCACTTCCATGAGCATGCATTGTGGGAGCACCTTCAGGTGCATGTATTGTGGGAGCACTTCCAGGTGCATGCATTGTGGGAGCACTTCCAGGAGCATGCATTGTGGGAACACTTCCAGGTGCATGCATTGTGGGAGCACCTTCAGGTGCATGTATTGTGGGAGCACTTCCAGGTGCATGCATTGTGGGAGCACATTCAGGTGCATGTATTGTGGGAGCACTTCCAGGAGCATGCGTTGTGGGAACACTTCCAGGTGCATGCATTGTGGGAGCACCTTCAGGTGCATGTATTGTGGGAGCACTTCCAGGTGCATGCATTGTGGGAGCACCTTCAGGTGCATGTATTGTGGGAGCACTTCCAGGTGCATGCATTGTGGGATCACTTCCAGGAGCATGCATTGTGGGAACACTTCCAGGTGCATGCATTGTGGGAGCACCTCCAGGACCTTGCATTGTGGGAGCACTTCCGGGTGCATGCACCGTTAGATTATTGCCAGGAGCATGCACTCTGGTACCACTTCCAGGTGCATGCATTTTGGGAACACTTCCAGGAGCATGCATTGTGGGAGAACTTCCAGGTGCATGAATTGTGGAAGCAAGCACTGTGGGAGCTCATCCAGAAGCATGCATTGTGGAGCACTTCCAGGTGCAAGCATTGTGGGAGCACTTTCAGGTGCATGCATTGTGGGAGCACTTCCGGGTGCAAGCACTGTGGGAACACTTCCGGGTGCATGCAATGTGGGAGCACTTCCGGGCGCATGCACTGTGGGAGCTCATCCAGGAGCATGCATTGTGGGAGCACTTCCAGGTGCAAGCATTGTGGGAGCACTTCCGGGCGCATGCATTGTGGGAGCACTTCCGGATGCATGCACCGTGGGAGCACGTCCAGGAGCATGCACCGTGGGAGCCCTTCTTGGTGCATGCATTGTGAGAGCACTTTCAGGTGCATGCATTGTTGGAGCACATCCAGGAGTATGTGTTGTGGGAGCACTTCCAGGTGCATACATTGTGGGAGCACTTCCAGGTGCATGCATTGTGGGAGCTCTTCCAGGGGCATGCGTTGTGGGAGCACTTCCAGGTGCAAGCACTGTGTGAGCACGTGCATGCACTGTGGGAGCACTTCTGGCAGCATACATTGTGGGAGCACTTGCAAGTGCAAACAATGTGAGAGCACTTCCAGGAGCATGCATTGTGGGAGCAGTTCCAGGTGCATGTATTGTGGGAACACATCCAGGAGCATTCATTGTGAGAGCACTTCCGGATGCATGCATTGTGGGAGCACTTCCAGGAGCATGTCTTGTGGGAGCACTTCCAGGCGCAAGCACTTTGGGAGTCCTTCCGGGTGCATGCACTGTGGGTGCACTTCCAGGAGCATGCACTGTTGGAGCACTTCGAGGTGCATGCATTGTGGGAGCATTTCCAGATGCAAGCATTGTAGGAACACTTCCAGGTGCAAGCATTGTGGGAACCCTTCCAGGAGCACGAATTTTGGAAGCACTTCCAGATGCATGCATTGTGAGATAATTTCCAGGTGCAGTGCACGTCAAGAAGCATGCAATTTGGGTGCAATTCCAGGAGCATGCACTGTTGGAGCACTTCGTGGTGCATGCATTGTGGGAGCACTTCGAGGTGCATGCATTGTGGGAGCACTTCCAGGTGCAAGCATTGTGGGAACACTTCCGGGTGCATGCATTGTGGGAGCACTTCCGAGTGCATGCATAGTGGGAGCACTTCCGGGTGCATGCATTGTGGAAGCACTTCCAGGAGCATGCATTGTAGGAGCACTTCAGAATGCATGCATTGTGGAAGCATTTCCGGGTGCATGCACTCTAAAAGCACTTCCAGGTGCAAGCATTGTGGGAACACTTCCGGGTGCATGCATTGTTGGAGCACTTCCGAGTGCATGCATTGTGGAAGCACTTCCTGGTGCATGCATTGTGGGAACACTTCCAGGTTCATGCATCGTGGAAGCACATCAAGGAGCATGCACTGTTGGAACACTTCCAGGTGTATGCCTTGTGGGATCACTTTCAGCTGCATGCAGTGTGGCAACACTTTTAGGTGCTTGCATTGTGGGAACACTTCAAGGTGCATGTATTGTTGGAGCACCTCCAGGAGCATGCATTGTGGAATTACTTCCAGGAGCATGCATTATGGGAGCACTTCCAGGTGCATGCATTGTGGGAGCACTTCCAGGTTCATGTATTGTGGGAACACTTGTAAGTGAGGAAGTGTCGATTCTTACGGATGGCGGGAGGTGCGCAGTACTGGTTCTACCCAGGAACAGTGGGTGGTCTGCCTCCACTACAAAAAATTGACCGTCATATATAACCTTACATGTGTTGAAAATGACGTAAAACACCATACACACAATTAAACACTTTCAGGTGCATGCATTGTGGGAGCACTTCCAATGCATTGTGGGAGCACTTCCAGGTGCATGTATTGTGGGAGAACTTGTGGTTCGCACTTTGAATGGCATAAACAAAATAACCACCATTCCTGTGGAGTAATTTCACCAGTTGTCTTAACAAGGAGACGGAAGCCATATATTTAGATTAAGATGGTCACCCGAGGTTTCTCTTCCAGATGATTGTTTTTCGCAAAATGTATGACCTCTGTCTATCCGTGACAATGAAATGAAAGTCAAATCAATTTCACTCAAACTAAACTTAATAATACAGTATTTGCCGCTACTAGATAAATGTGTTAGGATGGATAGCGAACTATTCACAGTTGTGTTGGATGCTTCTTTGATACCGAACAGTATCTTATCAAAATGACACGCAAAGGATTATTGTATTGTAAAAACGACAGGTCTTACGATATAAAATCCCTTGTCGCAGTATCTTGCTTCTATTAAAACAATTACTCAAACTGTAAGATATAGTTTAGCCCTGAATATGCGTAAAATGAATTATGAGTTGGTAACTCTTATTATATATATTGTCTCTATAGAGTTTGGATTCTCAAAATTAAGTTAGAAACGGTGTGTACATCTGTTGTAAAATGTGCCTGTTGATGGCGGGATAGTGAATTTGATGACAATATAGTGTATGATTTGATTTGAAACATTATAAGTCCATGTTATGAGCTAACATGTCTCTTACGGCAATACAGGCAATAAGGTAAGTCATATGTCGACATTGTTTGTCGTCGGGGACGTCCGTGGCCGAGAAGTTAACGTTTCTGACTTGAAATCACGTGTATATATGCATATGCAATACAAAGGGGAATATTATCTTTATTGCCTTGCAGAAACTTCTGTATTTTTAGAAAATATCGTGTACTTCAAGAAATAAAAAGTACATGTCACCATACTTGTATTTGATAAAAAGACAGTAATAGCCCTAAAACTTCTAAAAATGTATGGGTTTTAGAGCAACACATTTTTCTTTAGCTGTTACCTACATAACCCTTTGTTATTTAAATAGATTCAGCATGTGTAAACATAGTATACAGTCACCAAGTCAGTAGTATTTAATGTTTTAATTAATTCTTAAGTTTCATGCAGACATTTATGCACTAAGTATGAAAAAAGCAATAGCGGCTAAACCAATAAATCTCTCTGTGGCTGTATCAAAATATTGAAACTATATATCCTATCAACAAATTATTTCATTATCTGAAAAGTTAATTAGGTTCATATGAATGATCATCAATGAAATATAGTGAAAAAATATATAGAAGTTTGTAAAAAGTATGTTATTGGTACACGTAGTCTCTCTTAGACAGGTATGCGCGGAAAAGATGTACATAAATGTACTTCACAATAGTATTAACCACAGTAGAAAAGAATGGGTTGTCAATGTTCAACTTGTCCAAATAGCTCAGTTGGCTAAGACTGGGTTGACAGTTTTCTGTCGCAAATAAATGAATACACACTCTTTTATCCAATTGATAGTAGACGCAATGTAGAAATAGGTTAATCTACATTGACGTCGCCATGTAATTATGTGTCAGTATATATTATTATAAACATCCATTACGTATTTAAGGTTTCCAATTATGTAAAGGTAATGATGTCTCTATGTCACATAATTATTGTCTTATTTAGTAAGAATCGTGATATATCAGCTACGGAAATAATGCGATTTTATATAAATCTCACACGATGATTATATTGAAAAAAACACACGCGTCGTTAAAAGTATTGTATAACGACCAAGAACTAGGTAATATCTTTCTCATTAAAACAATGTCACCATACAATACTGTATACAAGTACATGTGAAATGAGAAGAGACAATGTAGCATCCACAGATCTCAGTTATCTACAAGACGGTAGTTACAAAAGTCAAACGGAAATGTAGCATCCACAAACCTCAGTTTGCTTTAAAAACGCATTCAAACAAATTCCACTTACAAAGACAAGACATTAAAGACGCATTCAAACAAACAACGCTTACAAGGAAAAGACAATAAAGACACATTCAAACAAACAACACTTAAAAGGCCTTAAACATACATTCAAACAAACAACACTTAAAAGGACAAGGTCTTAAACATACATTAAAACAAGCAACACTTACAAGTACAAGGCCTTAAACACGCATTCAAACAAACAACACTTACGAGGACAATGCCTTAAACACGCATTCAAACAAACAACACTTACAAGGACAAGGCCTTAAATACGCATTCAAACAAACAACACTTACCAGGGCAATGTCTTAAACACGCATTCAAACAAACAACACTTACAAGGACAAGGTCTTAGGCTCGCATTCAAACAAACAACACTTACGCGGACAAGGCATTAAACACGCATTCAAACAAACAACACTTACAAGGACAAGGCCTTAAACTCGCATTCAAACAAACAACACTTACCAGGACAAGGCCATAAACACGCATTCAAACAAACAACACTTAAAAGGACAAGGCCTTAAACACGCATTCAAACAAACACCATTTACAAAGACAAGACATTAAAGACGCAAGCAAACAACACCTAGGCGGAAAAGGCCTTATACACGCATTCAAACAAACAACACTTACAAGGACAAGGCCTTAAGCACACATTCAAACAAACAACACCCACAAGGCCTTAAACATACATTCAAACAAACAACTCTTACAAGGACAAAGCCTTAAACACGCATTCAAACAAACAACACTTACAAGGACAAGGCCTTAAATACGCATTCAAACAAACAACACTTACCAGGGCAATGTCTTAAACACGCATTCAGACAAACAACACTTACAAGGACAAGGTCTTAGTCTCGCTTTCAAACAAACAACACTTACGCGGACAAGGCATTAAACACGCATTCAAACAAACAACACTTACAAGGACAAGGCCTTAAACTCGCATTCAAACAAACAACACTTACCAGGACAAGGCCTTAAACACGCATTCAAAAAAACATCACATTCAACGACAAGGCCTTAAGCACGCATTCAAACAAACAACACATATAAGGACAAGGTCTTAAACACGCATTCAAACAAACAACACTTACAAGGACAAGGCCTTAAACACGCATTCAAACAAACAACACTTACCAGGACAAGGCCTTAAACACGCATTCAAACAAACAACACTTAAAAGGACAAGGCCTTAAACACGCATTCAAACAAACAACACTTACAAAGAAAAGACATTAAAGACGTATTCAAACAAACAACACTTAAAAGGACAAGGCCTTAAACACGCATTCAAACAAACAACACTTACAAGGACTAGGCCTTAAACACGCATTCAAAAATACACCACTTACAAAACAAGACATTAAAGACGCAAGCAAACAACACCTAGGCGGAAAAGGCCTTATACACGCATTCAAACAAACAACACTTACAAGGACAAGGCCTTAAGCACACATTCAAACAGACAACACTTACAAGGACAAGGCATTAAAAACGCATTAGAACAAACAACATTTACAAGGATAAGGCCTTAAACACGCATTCAAACAAACAACACTTACAAGGACAAGGTCTTAAACACGCATTCAAACAAACAACACGTACAAGGACAAGGCATTAAAGACGCAATCAAACAAACAACGCTTAAAAGGACAATACATTAAAGACGCATTCAAACAAACAACACTTATAAGGACAAGGTCTTAAACACGCTTTCAAACATACAACACTAACAAGGACAAGGCATTAAACACGCATTCAAACAAACAACACTTACAAGGACAAGGTCTTAGACACGCATTCAAACAGACAACACTTACAAGGAAAAGGTCTCAAACACGCATTCAAACAAATAACACTTACAAGGACAACGTCTTAAACACGCATTCAAACAAACATCACATTCAACGACAAGGCCTTAAGCACGCATTCAAACAAACAACACATATAAGGACAAGGTCTTAAACACGCATTCAAACAAACAACACTTACAAGGACAAGGCCTTAAACACGCATTCAAACAAACAACACTTACAAGGACAAGGCATTAAACACGCATTCAAACAACCAACACTCACAAGGACAAGGCATTAAACACGCCAAGGACAAGGCCTTAAACACGCATTCAAACAACAACACTTACACGGACAAGGCCGTAAACACGCATTCAAACAAAAACACTTTCATGGACAAGGCCTTAAACACGCATTCAAACAAACGACAACTACAAGGACAATGTCTTAAACACGCATTCAAACAAACAACACTTAAAAGGACAAGGCCTTAAACACGACAAGGACAAGGCCTTAAACACGCATTCAAACAAACAACACTTACATGGACAAGGCCTTAAACACGCATTCAAACAAAACACTTTCATGGACAAGGCCTTAAACACGCATTCAAATAAACAACACTTACAAGGACAAGGTCTTAAACACGCACTCAAACAAACAACACTTACATGGACAAGGCCTTAAACACGCATTCAAACAAAAACACTTTCATGGACAAGGCCTTAAACACGCATTCAAATAAACAACACTTACAAGGACAAGGTCTTAAACACGCATTCAAACGAACAACACTTACAAGGACACGGCCTTAAACACACATTCAAACAAACAACATTTACAAGGACAAAAAGAAACAGGTAGGCGACACACCACACACACAGTGGTTGCTAACAGCAGTACCGCATTGTAACGGTCTGTAATAAAAAATCACACAAGGGTTGAAACAAGCGATACCATCATGCAAGGGTTGAAACAAGCGATACAGCTGTCTAACGGTTTACGACAAAACGAGCCACATTGGGTTTAAACAGACAATGTCCGTAAGTTTTAGCTTTTAAAATACAAAATAATTACATTAACAAACATCACATCAACCATTATCGAATATTTACTAAATAAACCAAGATTGTTTGGCGGAATTCAATATCTGTGCTCATGTTTTCATGAATACATTTCACTGAATAAAAATCAGACATTTGGCTATGCTTAATATCTGTTTACTTACGGACAGTGTCCCTTTAAACAGTTTCTAGAATACCCCAAACCTCAATCTTGTCATAATGCCATCCCAATAAAAGGGACAGTGTAAATAAAGGAAACTTAGCAGCATTAAAAGGCGATATGATAAAAACATCTAGATGAATCGAAATTCTATTTTAAAGCAACATAGAAAGGGATTGATGGTCCCAAATGACCAGTAAGTAATAAAACTACACATGATACAATAAAATGTTCTTACGAAAATAGTAAGTGGCGAAAATTGGTTGGAAATTGAATAATGTGTAAATTATTTTTGTCTGTTTGTAATTGCCTGACATATAAATACAGAATCAGGCATTTGTTTGCAACACATGCGAGATGCTACGAAGAAATATGTTAACCTACATCGAATATGTCGTCGTACAAGTACGTCTCTATGTTATAATGATGCCTGAATCCAGTACATTAATGCCGTCATAAAAAACATTATTGGTCAATCTATTTTATATTAATAAATAGGACAACATAAACTCAACATTAAACGACATATACTAGTTTTCCGGTTTTCAATGTTGTATGTTTAATGAAGCCATTATGTCACAAAACATCTTAACACGTAACACGTATGATACATGAGCTAAAACTAAAGTTAGACTGTTAATAATCTCACACGATGATCATTAAAACTAAACACGCGTCGTTAAAAGTAATTTATACAACAAACTCGGAACTTTGTTTTTATCTTTCACATAAACATACACAGCTTGAAGGTCGCCGTAGAATAATATATAAAAATAGAAAGTCGAACAGAAAATGTAGCATTCGTGGATCACAGCCAATCAACATAGACATAAAATGTCGAACAGGAAGTGTGGCATTCGCGGATCACAGCCGATCAAAAAAGACATAAAAAGTCGAACAGGAAGTGTGGCATTCGTGGATCACAGCCAATCAAATAGACATAAAAAGTCGAACAGGAAGTGTGGCATTCGCGGATCACAGCCAATCAAAATAGACATAAAAAGTCGAACAGGAAGTGTGGCATTCGCGCAGGATCACAGCCAATCAAATAAGATATAAAAATCGAACAGGAATTGTAGCATTCGCAGATCACAGCCAGTCAAAGTAGATATAAAAGTCGAACAGGACGTGTGGCATTCGCGGATCACAGCCAGTCAAAGTAGATATAAAAATCGAACAGGAAGTGTGGCATTCGAGGATCACAGCCAGTCAAAGTAGATATAAAAGTCGAACAGGACGTGTGACATTCGCGGGTCACAGCCAGTCAAAGTAGATATAAAAGTCGAACAGGAAGTCTGGCATTCGCGGATCACAGCCAAAGTAGATATAAAAGTCGAACAGGAAGTGGGGCATTCGCGGATCACAGCCAGTCAAAGTAGATATAAAAGTCGAACAGGAAGTGGGGCATTCGCGGATCACAGCCAGTCAAAGTAGATATAAAAGTCAAACATGGAATGTAGCATTCAAGGACCACTGTCAGCCAAAAACACGCACAGAAAAAGCAATAATTACAAAGATTAATAAAAGGCAAGATATGACATCACAAACATAAAAGGGATGGCAAAAAGGCTACCGCTTTGAAACGGACTTGTCGGGAGCCATAACAACAATATAATGAACCTTAAAGGGTACACAATTATTTCAAAACAAATTCCGGACTTTTAAGTTGACGTCGTTTGAAACAGTTTCTAGTTATCAAAGAGGGTCCTTGGTGTGTCCCTAATGTTTCCTTAAAGTAGCTATCCCGTCAACAACAGCCGAATTTTACAACATGTGAAACACCGTTTCTCCCCTAAATGGTAACTAGCCTCTCCCGTTTCTAAACCTATAGACGATGAGTTATATACTAGTATATAACTTGCATATTTTGAGAATCCAAACTCTATAGACGGAATATAAACGGCTTTAACCAGCCAGGACAAACCCCAACACTGGAGCGTTGAAACTCATAATTCATTTTATGCATTTATGCATATTCAATCACGGGTAGTTTAAGAACCCGTTAAAATACTATACCTTTTATTGGTACATAATAGTATATGCTGTATATGTTGTAAGGGTTTGTAGACAATTCTTCATGATATGTGTGTTTAAAGTTGGCAAATATTTTGTGAACTTTTCTAACTGTGCCACTTGAAATTTACACAATTTTCATAATGTCCAATCTATTTGTTATTAGGTCTGTGTTACAGTTTAGACTGGACACTGAACTACTTTCAGTGTATATATATGTTACAAATATGTTGTATGCATATTTATACTATGAATGTGGTGTGAGGCGAATATCCTAACTAACCAGTCTGATAGTTGCATGCACTTTGAACTCCTAGCTTGTTCTTTAAATAGTTCCCGCCTAAAAGCCCTCTCTAATATCGCTTTTGTACCACAATAGCCTAAATACACACTATGCATCGTGTAATACCCGAGGATATACACAGCATATGTTAGTTATTGTGGTACAAATACAATAGAGCATGAGTCTTGCACGTGTACGGACGATAATGCCCCCCGTACACGTGCAAAACTCATGCTCTATTCTATACATAAACTTGAAGGTCTGAGCCTAAACCGTGCTATAACTGCCGGTATATTTCAGCCGTGCTATAAATGACAGATTCGGCAATTTACACGCGCGTAGTTGTAATGTTTACACACAACCTGTCAATCAAAATGTCATTACCGGCATTGAATGGCCATGGTACAAAATATTTTTATACCACAATAGCCTAAATACATACTATGCATCGTGTAATACCCGAGGATATACACAGCATATGTTAGTTATTGTGGTATAAATACAATAGAGCATGAGTCTTGCTAACGCTTGTGCATTATCTCCCCGTACACGTGCAAAACTCATACTCTATCCTATACATAGCATATTTTTCTCGTAAGCGATTTATACTGCACTCTCGGGCCTGCGGCCTTCGAAAAACAGAATAAATCGCATATACTCGAAAAATTATGCTATACATATTACTTATCACACCAGTAAGCGGAGTAGGTCCTTCCTCTCCAAGAATATAATTATTGTAGATACAAATTCGGATAGATATTTTGTTTTTTACCGTTACCTCGATGCCTCGAAGCCACCGATAGCTCGAACATATCCCTATGGTCCCGCCGACTTCGAGCTATCGAGGTTCGACTGTAGTTGATACTATCCATACTTACATTTACTTGCCTGTCTATATAGTGTAGATAGTTGATACTATCCACACTTACATTTACTTGCCTGTCTATATAGTGCAACTATATTGAGGTCATTGCCTGGTATGTATTGATTTATTTAATTGTGAAATGTTGTATTTCGCTCGACATGCTTGGAATGATGGAATGTAAAATTGCTTTGTACATTTTATGTATTAGGCTAAAATGTTATGTCTTTATAATTCCAGGCTGTTTATTTCCGTGTATAAACCTGCAAAGGTCGTAATTTTGTCTATAGGTTATAATAGCGTAAATGAGTCTCCATTGCCCTTCCATAGTAAAGATAGAATGTTGACAACCTGTTAAAAACTTAAACCTCGTTAGAATTCTGGGAAACTTACTTTATCATGCAAATAAACATGTCTGCTATTAAACATCAACAAGGAAATAGGGGGTTTAATACCTTCTAAGAAACATTTCTTCAGTTGTATACCAACACCGGATGAAAGGTCAACATTATTTTTACCCCTTGAAATTTCATACCCTGTCTACTTTCACTTCTCAAATTTATATCAAAAACTGTCAAAAACATGATGAGCTGCATTTTCAAATATCAGCAACATGTCCAGAATACAGTTACAGCCAAAAAATAACAGGAAACTGCACTAAAAAAAGTTTTTAAAGAAAAAAAGATTAGCACTCTTTACTACAGAACTACTTTCGATGCACCAGGCGAGCACATCCTGTTGATTTAGTGTAATTAGACCTATACCTACATGTATACATGCACTGGAGTGCCTGGTCCTGTGGTAGAGCGCCGAACTCCTGATCGAGAGGTCGTGGGTTCGATCCTCCGTCGCACCACGTTATTTATCCTTGAGCAAGATAATTAATCCACATTGCTTAGTACTGGTTCTACCCAGGACGCCATCGAGAGTGATTAATCTAAGTTGCAAGAAGTTGTTTCGCAATCGATGTAAAATAAATATGTATAAACAAAAAACATAAACATACCTACAGCGAAACTGTTATGGATGTGTTTTCCTATAGTTTTTTTCTCGGTGTCTATCTCTGTTTGTTTATAGAACCCATAAGAAAAGTATAAGCACAAACATTGCTTTGATATACAATACACGTCTGCCATCAATTTATATTATTTAATACATTTGAAATTGCTTCGGATGTTGCAGAACATTATCATCGTTTTTTCTGCAAGTAATGATAACAGATATTCATAAATATAATGAGTTTTTCGAGGAATGGTCTAGCGTCACCACCTGCCGCTCGTTTTAACTGTAATGAGCAAGGCGTACTTCGTGTATTCCAAAACAAAGGTGTTAGGTTCATCAATATATGATAGGTAACCGTGATCAGGCAGGTGAATGACATATACGGTTGGAATGTACTTGACTTTTCTGATTATTGCATTTTTACGGAAAATATCTCTTTTATAGTTCCTTATAATATTATATATAATCAATACGCTTGTGATCATAGCTTATCATGTACATTTCAGTGCTTACCCACTTTATACTTTTACGATTTACAAGTAATAAAATCAAGAGGGCCAAATGACCCCGAAACGCTTACCTCATGACACTGACAAACACTAATAGTAATGATGATGATGATGATGATGATGATGATGATGTTGTTGATGATGATGTTGTTGTTGTTGTTGTTGATGATGATGATGATGATGATGATGATGATGATGATGATGATGATGATGATGATGATGATGATGATGTTGTTGATGATGATGTTGTTGATGATGATGATGATGATGGTGATGATGATGATAAAGACGTTATAGTAATAATAATAATAATAATAATAATAATAATAATAATAATAATAAAAATAGTAATAATAGTAGTAATAATAAAGACTTTATTTAACGAGAGAGCTCATTTGAACGAGACAATCGTCCATGAGGCCCTCAACAATATATATATATACAATATATATATTTAAAACAAAACATTATATACAGTTAAAGCGATTTTTAGTATATTCACTGTTCAGTAATGGAAATATTTTCAAATAGAGTTGCAAGACTTACTAATATGTGGCTTGGTCAATCTACTGTAAATACAATGTTTTGAAATGATTAACAGACTGGGCATTGTTTTATATGGTAAGGAAGTAAGTTCCACATTTTAGAGTGAATAGACAAACGATTTGCTGAAAAGCTCACTATTCGGTGTAGAGAAATATAGTTGTAGATTTGAGGATTTTGCTTATGTCCATTTGAAGTTAGAGTAAATGTGTCTCTTAGATAAGCAGGAGCTTGATCAATAACTGTTTTAAACATTAGGATTGCTTTTTGGAATTTAACTCTATCGAGAAACGTCATACATCGGTAACCAGTTCAACAGTAGGCGTTCCGAAATATTGATCAAGAATAAGACTTGCAGCTCCTTTTTGGGATCCTACAATTGTATCGTCATGAGAATTGAACTGAATGTTGTTTAACGGCTCATCAACACAGTACAGGTTATTTAAAGCCGCCCCAGAGAGAGGGGAAGGATACATAGGAATCCGGGAACCTGCCCTACTCTTATTATCGAATAGATTCCTATGGTTCTTTAACGTGCTCGGTTGATAGACCAATACACGGGACCGCCCGGTTTACGTCCCCATCCGACGGACGAGGCTAAGGAAAAGTGTCTTGCCCAAGAACACACCGACGGAACTCAGTGGCACCATGGATGAGAAACGGTACAATTTCCCCATATCACTAACAGTTATCAAGACGGGGTAAGACATAAACATTGAAAAACAATTTACGCACATGTATGGAAAGGTAAATCTTTATACGAGAAAAAAATACCTTAGGAAGAGTTTGACACACACATTTATTTTCATAGAAATTCGAAGTTTAAAGGTAAATAATTTTAACGATGTTAATTAAACATGCCGCAATCGTAATTCATTAAAGTATGCACTTCACCAGTTGGTAGTGATGATGTGTGTTAAGTTTTATTGCAATCGGTACACAAGCCGGAGACGAATTGTGCACACAAGCTTAGTTTTATAGAAATTCCAATTTCAACGGGACCTAACCCTGATAAAAAACAGTCCTGTCCAAACAGTTATTTATACCACAGACCACTAGCGGATCCATGTAACTGTAGATAAAATATCAAACAATTTCGTTGCACGCCCTCAGTGTAAAAGAAATGTCTCGCTCGCTTCGCTCGATAGACGCATAATGGCTAATGAGTGGTTTAATTAACACATTCTTAAATCCTTTTATTTGAAAACGGACTTTTTTATTCATACATGTATGTGCCCCGTGTGGTTCTCGGGGGGCCCCGTTTGGTCACGGGGCAAAGAATAGGGCCACTGCAGATCCCTTTGGAGGGATAGGCAGAGGGGTAGAATCCCCCCAAACTCATGTTCATTTTATCATTTTTTGTTCATGTTCATTAAAGGTCTTCATCATGATCCCTGCATTGTTTCAGGTGCTATCTCGCTCGCATCAAAAGAGCAGTGGCAGAAAAACAATAACGTGGCTCCAGCGTAAATGGAGTTTCTACGATAGAATTTGCAGCAACTCTGCAGTTCAGGGTGAGAAGATTCTAGGCCCATTTTCCATATTTTATCTTGATGTACATGGAAGATGAGCCTGGCATGTTCATGCCTTTTAGGCGCCATATAACCTTTTCATGTGTTGGTGCGCCTTAAAACCCCAATTCAAATCAAATCATACATGTATGTCCATGTTACTGTAGATAAAATATCAAACAATTTCGTTGAACGCCCTCAGTATAAAAAATGTTCTCGCTCGCTTCGCTCGCTCGCTCGACGCTTAAAGGCTAATGAGTAGTTTAATTAACACATTCTTAAATCCTTTTATTTGAAAACGGACTTTTTTACCCTAGCAATGCACTACCGCAACCGTTTTATGAGGCTAGAGACGCACCCGAAATTTGACTAAAAACTTACGCCCCCACCCCCTAAGCTGAAATCCTGGATCCGCCCCTGCAGACCTAATAACAAATTATTAATATGTCTGTGTTTATGCATCCTTTAATATGACAAAATGTTTTGCAGTGGCATCATTGTATATATACGTTTGCTTGTCTTGGATTTCAATAACGTATGTTTTGTTCACAGACCTAATAACAATTATTAATATGTCTGTGGTTTTGTTAAACTACACGCGCATTCTCTATTATAAAGTCAATGCCTCCATTATTTGAAATCAAACTCCTCGTTTATTCACGATGTTCAAAGTCATTAATATTTCCTGCAGTGGCATTATTATGTAGATATATTGGATGATCCAAGATGTCATGCAAACGTTTTATTTGGTCTCAACTGTCATTGAAATTCCTTATGTTTTTGAGATACTTTCGTCATTCAAAAAAAATATTATTATGCCGAAATGAGTTTGAAATGTATATGTTATTGCCATTCTGAAATAGACACTATGTCGACATGACTTTGAAATATAAATGGTACCGCCATTAAAAAGAGGCAATATGTCGACAAGACTTTGAAATATAAATGGTACCGCCATTAAAAAGACGCAATATGGCGACGTGTCTTTGAAATATATATGGTACCGTCATTCAAAAAAAGTAAAGAAAATACAATATTTTAAACTATGGATACATAATTATATGGTACCCCATTCAAAAGGAGACAATATGCCGACATGACTACTATATGTATGGTACCGCCACACTATGCTGACATGATTTTATGTGCATATGATAACGTCACACTATGCAATCTCCACGCAGAGTTATCGTTCTTTGCACTCAGATATATATCTCTGCTAACTACTAAATTACAAGATTTTGGGAAAACCTGTTAAATTGGAATATTTTTGCCTTAAACATATTTATTTCTTGTGTAAATATAATTTTCAGAATATCTGCAAATTAGATGTTGCAAGATTTGAAATAATGCATGAAAACAATTTAGTTTTAATCGGGACTATTTTATTACCATAATAATACGTACTTAGGTCTCTTCAATCGCTACGCATATGTAAGCATTTCAAACCGAAGATCGATAGCAGAAAATTACTACTGATCTTAACTCATAGAAAAACAATTTGAAAATATTGAATATAGGTCTATATTTAATCTTTGCGGATCACGCAAAAGGATTTATTATAAACTTCGTCACAACTTTTTTGAATAATCACGTGACCTAACTTCTTTGACTTTGACAGAGTCAGATTGCACACTATGCTGTCATGAGCTGTATATGGTGACATGAGTTTAAATGCTGACATTAGTGTATATGCATATGGTAACGTTACACTATGCTGTCATGAGTTGTATATGCTGATATGAGTTTATATGCCTATTGTTTGACCACTTAGATGTTCCAGCATCTCTGGGTGTCCTACAAGTACTATTTACGGACTAAAAGTGAACGGACTAAAAGTGTTCCCACTAGAATTATCTAAGAAGAAGGAGCTATCCCAAATAAACTTTACGAAGTATATATCAATCATTAATTATTTCGAATCATTAAGTGGCCAGGCATTAAAGACAATCTTCAAAATGAAGTCTAATATAAATCAAAAATTTACTGACTTATCGGTCTGTCACACTTTAGACATTGACAAACTCATTTTGCCAATTTTAAATTATGGTGCAGAGATATGGGGATTCTCAAATGCGGAAAAGTTAGAGAAAGTACACCTTCAATTTTGTAAACAACTTGTATGTGTTAAAACACAAACTTAAAGCAATTTCTTATACAGAGAACTCGGGAGAGTCCCTTTAACAATTCAACGTATGGTCTATATTATCTGGTTCTGGTTAAAAATTACACGTACGAGTGATTGCAAATATATAAAATATGTATAATGTTATGCTAAATGATCTGATTGTAAACTCATACAATAAACTGGGCATCTCAAGTTAAAGGGTTATTGGAACGAACAGGATTTAATGAAGTTTGGTATTCTCAAGGAGTAGAAAGCATAACGTATTTCATTAATACATTTAAACAACGAATTAAAGATATGTTTATACAAAATTGGAATGCTGAATTATCGGCTTCCTACAGAAAAATATCAGATTTCAGGATTAAGTATTATCTAGAAGTACTAAATATAAAGAAATTTTGAGTTTTATTTTTACAAAAACAAAGAGTCTCTAGTCACAGGTTAGAACTTGAAACTGGTCGATGGCATAGACCAAATAAAATGCCAAGATGCGAAAGGAAATGCCAGCTTTGTAATATACTAGAAGACCAATTCCACTTTGTATTGGAGTGTTCACTTTATCATGATATTAGAAAAGAATATGTTAACAAATATTTTTGGAAACGGCCAAACATACCAAAATGTATTGAACTTATGACAACAGGAAACAAGAGTTTATTAAAGAAACTGTCAGTTGTCATTAGTAGGAGTTTTAACAAGTTTTATAAATAAATATCACTTTTCTCCATTTGTGTCCACATATATAAATAAATGTGTATTGATCAGTACTGAGGACTATTAATTTAAAAATATATATTAAACAATTATATACTTAATAGTTGTCAAATACTTTTTAACTAGTAACATATACAAATGATATTTAAACTCGCCTACAAAATTATACGAATTGTCATTAACTGGAAAATATTGTGTGTGTTTATATGTATGTACTATTTGCATGTGAACTGTTGGGCGTGATGCCTTATGTTTGAATAACATATATAGAGGATCTTAAACGAGTTCCCATTTCATATAAGATTTATGAAACGAGTTATGAATTATTTTAATTTTAACGAGCCTTTTGGCGAGTTAAAATTAAAAATAATTCATAACGAGTTTCATAAATCTTATATGGAATGGGAACGAGTTTAATATCCTTTTTATCACATAACATTGCAATCAAATTAGTAAAAATTAATTCAGATGGACCTAGACACACTCACACATAACGTTGCGTATAAAAGAGTTCGTGTTTTACCTCTTATAAATAGCAGTTTACGCCAACTTTTTAACAAACCAACAACAATGTTTTGTATAACGTGCATTATTTTTTATAAGCTGTCACAAATAATAAGTTTATGACTCAGATCTGGGTGAATTTGTAATAAATAAAATAGTTTCAGTTAATAAACTTGCGTAGTATTACAGGTTTAACTCAACCAATCAAAATCGTTCCAGGTTGTATTACACGTGTGTCATACAATAGAATATTAAATGGGTGTTCGACACTGCTAACAAGGGACGTTTTGTGATAAATATCTATATTATGCAGTATGCAGCATGCCACATATGACTCTTGAGCACAATGTTAGACAATTATATAAATACTATATCCATGGCGTTATGTTGTAAAGGTTAGCTCTACTGGCCGAAGGCAGTTGAGCTTAAAGGTGAATGGCCACCCTTTTTGCAGTATTATCAATTAACAAATTTAACTCTTAAACATCATAGGAACATTTCTTGATAGTCCCGGAGAGAAATATACATTTAAACCCGCTACTACGTTGTATGTGAAAATAAGTATTTTTTGCATGACGTAGATACTACTTTTACCACTGCGTGACTGCAACGGGGAAATGAGGTAAATCTGAATTGTATAGCTGCACAACTATTGCCAGATAATTGATAAATACATTTACATGTGGATTAATTTATCTGTTCAAAGTTTACGTCATCAAATAAAATCTTATTCTCATTTTTCACAGATATTGCAATGTGTGAATTGTAAATGTCTATTGTTGTGCATTGATTTCGATTTAAATACACATAAACATGTTCATGAAAAAAACAACATGGGATTGCACATAGACCTGGTGTGAAGTAAGATATCGTTTAAATCCGGTTTAATGCCATATAGTATCATGTATGCCAGCATTAATCTAGAAGTAATGTGATCTGCGAGCTTAGTTCTATTAAAAATTACAACTTGCAGTGATTTGGCGTACATATTTCTTATCATTTACGAGGTTTTATATTATTATATTCAGGTTATTTTTTTCTATATTTAAAGTCCATTTTGGCGTATGAAACTATGTTTTGACAAAACGTTGTTATTAGTGTGTTCATTAAAATGATAGACTGAAGTTAAAATCAGCTTTGACTTATAAATTCCCAAACAAGGATGGTTTATTTGATAACGTTACCTTTAATGGCTTTTATAACATTTTTAATATGGTGTTTGACGTCAAACACTGTTGTTTTTGTTCTTTATATCGCAAAACCGGTCATTAACCGGCAGATCATCTTACCCGTTAGAGTTCATTAGTTCATATATATAATAACGGAGACAGTTTCTTGTTAATGAAAGGGCACTAACTAGACGTGCGACTGAAGTTAACAACGAAGATAAAAGGCAGTTTATTTCTGTCACAAAGGTGATTATGCTTTAATAGTAGAAACTCCTCAGTCGGTGCAATGACCTACCTACCGTTCACAACATAAACTAGTATATAAGAATATAAAATGGGACTGAGAACGTGATATTCAGTTCCAATAATCACCTTCATCTCCATTTGTTTGCTCATTACGATCCAACATTACAACCCCATATGACCCTAGATGTGAAAGGGTTGTAGAAACTCAGTCATTCATTCGGCCTCGGTAGCTCAGTGGATATGGCCTTTTTCTTTGAGCTACAGACCTCTGCCAAGGGGCGGGAAACGTCATCCTTCATCTCATCTCCCTCTGAGGTTGCTGTCCCAATATAAAAGGATGTGTTAACGGAACATAACCTCCCATTTTATTCATGCATTCATTCACTCCCCTAATTGTTTTGCAAACACCAACAGAATGCTTAAAAGTAGAAAGCTGTTTTTAGACACCAGCTGTCACATGTCAGGATATACCTGATTGTCATGAAACTGTGCTTTAACTAACCTATATAAATAACAGAGCGCTAAATTCACGACATGTTTTTGCATTTGTAATGTTTACAGATATGTAAATATTTGTGACTTTCTTAATCACTTAAGACAGAAATAAGTTTAAGTTCAATGTGATCCTAACCTTTTATCTACTGACACCAAATTTAACGATCAAACCCCAAAAAAACAAACAAAAAAAATCAATTTCAAGACGATTGGTGAAGTAGATAAACAACTTTGTAAGTTGACAATCGGATGCCTTTTCACCAAAAGTTCACCAGCAGAGGTACTTAAGTACATCACCAGTAGAGGTACTAAAGTACATCACCAGTAGAGGTACTAAAGTGCATCACCAGTAGAGGTACTAAAGTACATCACCAGTAGAGGTACTAAAGTACCAAACAAAAACATCTGGCATTGGTAGTCTTACGTTTAATTCTGTATAAGAAAAAAATAATAAAATAAAAATAGTTCAACCGATATGAAAATGTTAGACGATTTATTATATCAAAAACTGGCTGGTGTCACATTAATATCAAGTTCTGTCTGCAGAAAGAATACAATTATAGAATTGTTGTTCACGAATTGCTTTTCAACAATATATACAAGGTTTCGACTTTGCAATTTACCTGGATAAAATCCGGAATGTCAAGGGTTTTCATCAGATTTCCGAATTTAAGACTTAAACAAACCAAACAACAACAAAGAAACATTGACATTTTTAATTTAACAGCATCATGCAGTTTTAAAGATTTTCAGAACTTTCGTGTATTGGTCCTAAAATATTGTCATATTAACGGGGTTAGTTTATTGTACTGACTGCGGAAGCAATTAGTGACACTTGACAGATGATATTTTCTCACTTTTAATTACACCGTAGTTCCTTCCGGACACAATTAACATCAACAATAGTAGTTCCTTCCGGACACAATTAACATCAGCAATAGTAGTCCTTCCGGACACAATTAACATCAGCAATACATAATTGGTAACACAAGTAGGAGCTAGCGTTTCCTTCAATGTTTCATTATATTAATAATTGCTGGAACAACCTGAAGAAATAAAGAAATATCTAATATTCCCGGATTTGTAATGAAACTTTTGGGATGTTACTATAAGGTGTCCTAATTAGTGGCCTTGTCTTCTGTACATTCCAGTCGTAATTGGAGGACATTTATAAACTACACTGAGTTGTAATTAGGTTGTACCAGAGACTAATCTACTTAAATCACTGGTTGTACGGCAGGAAATGTTCAGTCACTTCCAAGATGGCGGAAGATCACGTTTCCCCGAGATAGGTGCTCAACTTTATCATGTATTGTATGTTTATTGAATGAATATTTTCCTATCCCTATCAGCCAAACAGTGATAAAGAATCTGCTCTCTCCCCGGCGATATACACGTTCTGTCTAGCAGTTTAATTGAATGTTGTTTAACGGCTCATCAACACAGTATAGGTTATTTAGAGGCGCCCCAGATAGAGGGGAAGGCTACATAGGAATCCGGGAACCGTGCTCTACTCTTATTATCGAATTGATTCCTGTGATTCCTGTGGTTCTTTAACGGAGAGGACTGCTTTAACGTGCTCGGAGGATAGACCGATACACGGGACCGCCCGGTTTACGTCCCCATCCGACGGACGAGGCTAAGGGAAAGTGTCTTGCCCAAGAACATGTCGTAGGACCGAGATTGTTATCGTTTTGGTTCCGCAAATAAAATAGAAAACTAAATAATGGGTGTTGTTTTCATTGTATTCCTTAATCTAAATGTGAAACAGCACGTGTATATCAATATGTTGAAACCCCATAAATTACTTCCAATATGCCTTATATAAACCTTAAATCAGTCTGCTTTTCCAATAGCCTTATTATCAAAGTACCGTTAACACTCACTAAGACCAATTACTAACCTGTGACCCTTGGCTACACTATGTAATGTTGATTGATGAATGCAACGGTGCGTTGCATTCGCCATCTACACGTTGACCAGTATGGTCAAGAGTATTTATTTGTAAATAAAATATATATAGATATCTAAGATATACATATTGTTACAGTGTTTCAGTGTCCCAAACAGAATAGAACCACCGACCACCACAACATGTTGCCACATATAGTACAAAAAGAATAGTACGGTAACTGTACCGGCTGAAGCCGTCCGTGACAACTGGCGTGTATAGAAACTACTCGAAGAGCAGATAAGGAAAGAAGTAGAGGAGAAGCTTCGCAAAGAGAATGAAACTAAATGTAAAGAAAATGACGAGAAGGAGAAGATAGTTAAAGAAAAACGACAGAAACGAAAGTTAGAGGAGCTTGAATTATTGAAGTCTATTGAAGAGCTTAGGATTAGGGAAAAGGAAATAGAACATAGAAGAGAGAAGGAAACTAGACAGGCAGATTCTTTAGATAATGAAGAAGATAGATTAATGGAAGACAGATTGAAAAAGCTACGAGAGGAAAAGAAAGCTTTACAAGAAAAGATTACGAAGAAAGAAAGTAGTGATAACACACAAAAGGAAAAGAAAGACAACAATGTTTTCGTTTCACGTGGTTCAGAAAAAATGACTGGGAAACCAAAATTACCGCAGTTTGACGGAAGTCAGTTTGAGGAATGGAAATTAGAAGTAACCAGTTTACTGGAAACCAAACTGTATGCAGATCTAATTCTTTCGCAGGCTGTAAGGAATTCTCTGATCGGAAAGGCGAGAAAGGTACTTCTCACGATGAAACCATCATCATCAACAAAAGAGATTTTGAAGAAACTGGAAGATATTTACGGAAACATCAGAAGTGGTGATTCAATCATCCACGATTTCTATTCTGCCAAAAAATTAAAAACAGAATCATGTTCAGAATGGGGTGTGAGAATCGAAACATTATTTTATCAAGCTTTAGATAGAGGTGAAATAGAAGAGTCAAAAAAAGATATCAAACTTAAGGAAAGATTTTGGAGAGCTTTATATTCAGAACAGCTGAAAATGGCCACACGAACGTCGTATGAATCAACAGAAAGTTTTGACATTCTTAGAAAGAAAGCAAGAATGGAAGAAGTAGAAATGGAAATTGTAAGACAGGAAGGTAAAACGACAGACGTTAAGGCAGCAACAGAAGAAATAAAAGTACATCAACCTATTCAAAATGTAAACGAAACGCAGAATAAACTTGACGAGCTATTACGGAAAATGAAGGAATTAGAATCTGAAATAAGAGATATTAAAACAAAACAAAATCAGACGAATAGTGGAGGAGATCATTGGAACAGTCGTTCATTCAGAGGAGGATATGGATTTGGATCTAGAGGAAATAGGATTAATTCAGAGAGAACGGAAAGGAAAACAAAAGACGAAAAAAGTACTGATCCAAAAGTACCAGAGAAAAAGACAGAGAAGGAACAAGTGAAAAACTCTACAACGTCCTTAAACTAGAAGGAGTCTCCGTTGAGGGGAAAACGGCAGACCATAAACATATCCCCACTTACATTAATAACACTCTATTTGACCGAATAGTTGGATCAAGTAATATTACAGATATTGAAGTTGAAGGCGTGAAAACAAAAGGTTTGGTTGACACAGGATCGATGATCACCACAATTGGATCCAAATTTCTACATGCATTGCAACCAACGCCAGCAATGTATCCTTTAGAAGATTTCGACTTAGATATAAAATGTGCTAGCGGTCAAACCTTACCATACCGTGGGTATACTGAAATTGCAATCAGAGTCATTAGCCTTTCAGAGATGGTATTTACAGCGGTAGCCTTGGTTGTGGAGGATACTGAATTCCATCAAACAGTTCCATTAGTCATTGGAACGAATATAATTAGAGAGCTGAAAGAAATGGCTTCGACAGAAAGTAGTAACACCCCAGAGGCATGGAATACAGCTTTTCGAGCAATGTGTAACTCGTCAGTTGGAATAGTGAAAACGACGAAACCAGTTGTGATACACCCAATGGAAACAAAAACAGTTACAGGATTCGTTAGAAAACAAAAGAACATACAGTCAGCTGTAACAGAACCACTAGACAATATTTTCGAAAACAGAGTGACAGTTTGTCCACGAGTAGTTTCCCTTGACAGTCCTGGAAGGAATGCAAGAATTCCTGTTAGAGTGTGCAATTTAACAGCCAGAACAATAACCATTCCATCTAAGCATAACCTCTGCCAATTAAATGAAGTTAATGTTCTCCGTGAAGCACCAGTGTTTGATAAATCAGCAACAGCGCATCAACATCAGCAATCAAGTCTTGAAAAAGAAGAAAGATCAAATAAAGACGAAGCTAAAATCAATGACAAACATGCAAACACCGAAAAAGAACATCAGCCCGAAAGAGAAACAAAGACTAATTATGGAGTAGACCTCGAAGACAGCCATCTAACAGAGCAACAAAAACTAAAGGTGTACCAATTGTTTGACAAATGGCAATCAGTTTTTCCAAAATCATCAACTGACCTTGGCCATACTTCAGCAGTCGAACACAACATAGAATTAATAGACAATGCACCATTCAAAGAACCCTACCGTAGAATTCCACCTGCAATATTCAATGAGGTTAAGGAGCACCTTCAAGAGATGTTAGAAATTGGTGCCATTAGAGAGTCAAAAAGTCCGTGGTCATCCAATGTAGTCATAGTGCGTAAGAAGGACGGTAGCATTCGATTCTGTATCGATTTCAGGAAGCTGAATCAACGCACAAAGAAAGATGCTTACGCCATACCACGGATCGAGGACACTCTGCATCTCTTGACCGGCTCCAAATACTTTTCAAAACTTGACCTCAAGTCAGGTTATTAGCAGGTCGAGCTACGAGAAACGGACAAAGAAAAAACTGCTTTCCAAGTTGGAATTGGCCTTGGATTCTTCGAATGTAACCGCATGCCTTTTGGGCTCTGCAACGCCCCGGCTACATTTCAGCGTTTGATGGAACGTTGCATGGGCGACATGAATCTCAGAGACTGTCTCATATATCTGGATGATATAATAATTTTCAGCGCAGACGTAGACAGTCATATAGAAAGGCTCGACGCAGTTTTTCAGAGACTTTCAGATTACAATCTGAAAATCAAACCCTCGAAGTGCGAGTTCTTTAAGACCAAAACAACATATCTAGGACATGTCGTCTCTGCCGAAGGTATCCAAGCAGACCCTCAGAAAATTGAGGCAGTAAGAACATGGCCCATACCTAAGACAGTCAAGGAAGTCCGCCAGTTTTTAGGTTTTGCGGGATACTACCGCCGATTTATAAAGGATTTTGCGTCGATTGCTCGTCCGTTAAATAACCTTCTTATTGGCCATCCTTCGAAAAAACAGAAACAGAAGCAAAAGAAGCCTGTCAAGAAATCTCCATTCAAATGGGAAACAGAACAACAACAATCTTTCGAGGAAATTAAAAGCATACTTACCAATCCACCAGTCCTTGCTTATGCCGACTATAACTTACCATTCAAAGTCCATACAGATGCCTCCTCAAAAGGTCTGGGTGCGGTACTTTATCAGCGACAGGACAGCAAAGACCGAGTCATCGCTTACGCCAGTAGAAGCCTGAAACCCGCTGAGAGGAATTATCCAGCTCACAAGCTCGAGTTCCTCGCCCTTAAGTGGGCCGTGACTGAAAAGTTCCACGACTACTTATATGGTACGAAATTTGAGGTTGTGACTGATAATAACCCTCTCACATATGTTAATACTACTGCTAAGTTAGACGCTACTGGCCAAAGATGGTTGGCTTCCCTTGCCAATTATGACTATCAGGCAAGATATAGGAATGGTCTTCAGAACGCAGATGCAGATGGTCTCTCTCGAAGGCAACACCAAGATGAAATGCATACTGAAGTTGTTAAGGCACTCAGTATGGCAGCAATAGCCGACATAGGATCATTTGCAGATACACTGAGAACACCGGACACACCATCTGCTGAGAAAGAACTACACATTCCACCAGAAATACTTTATTCCAGCAGTCTCTCTTCGAAAGACTGGTCTAAGGCACAGCATCAGGACACAGTCATATCTCGAGTAGTGGAACATGTCAGAGACGGTCTGAAACCGGCTAAGCCAACGGATCGTTCATTGTCTGATATTCTTACTTACCTGCGGGATTGGAACAAACTTATTCTGTTTCAAGACGTCCTCTACAGACAAGCTTTAGTCCACGGAGAAGAGCACCGACAGCTGGTCCTTCCAAGAAATTTAAGAGAAGACGTATTCAGGGCACTCCATGACGATCTTGGCCATCAGGGTCGAGATCGCACAACATCACTGTTCAAGGAACGCTTCTATTGGCCAGGGATGGACGGGGATATTGCGTCAATGGTCAGAAACTGCGGACGATGCATCAGGCGCAAAAGCATGCCAACAAAGGCTCAACTCATCCCAATTCAAACTACCTCGCCTATGGAAGTCATTTGCATTGACTTTCTGTCCTTGGAAAGATCGAAAGGAGGCTATGAAGACGTGCTGGTGATAACCGACCACTTTACTCGGTATGCACAGGCCTATCCCACACGGAATCAGACGGCGAAGACTACAGCGAGAATTCTATTTGAGAACTTCGTCGTCCATTATGGCTTCCCAGCACGGATTCATAGCGACCAGGGCCAGAATTTTGAGTCTAATCTCATCAAGGAACTGAGTCAGCTAGCCTGCACCAAGAAAACCAGGACGACGCCATACCACCCGATGGGTAACGGGATGGTCGAACGGTTTAATCAGACGTTACTTAAAATGCTAGGCACCCTTGAAGATTATCAAAAGGCTGATTGGAAGGCGCATGTACCTACCTTGGTGCATGCGTACAATGTCACTCATCATGAGAGTACAGGGTACTCCCCGTACTATCTGATGTTCGGCAGACATCCCAGACTTGCCATCGATGCGTTCTTCGGGTTGCCAACAGACACTTTGTCTGCTAGCAAACAATCTGAGTATGTGAGGAAGCTGCGAGACCGTCTCAAGACAGCATACGCCAAAGCCAGGGAAGCAGCAGCCAAGAGAGCAGGCATCAACAAGAACCGCTATGACGAACGGGCGCGGAGTTCTGTCCTGGTCCCTGGAGATCGAGTATTGGTCAGAAATGTCTCAATAAGAGGGAAACAGAAGCTTGCAGACCGCTGGGAACACCAACCTTATATTGTGATCTGCCAGCCAAATGACGACATTCCTGTGTACGAAGTGAAACGGGAAGGAACGCGGTTTAGAAAGTCTAGGACGTTGCACCGTAATCTTCTCCTCCCTTTCATGTCCGTCACTGATGTCCCTGAAGACAACAACCCTGATTATGACAACAAACATGACCATAAGATCAATCTCTCACACACTGAGAGTGATGATACAGATGATGACAGCAAAGTAGACAGTACTCACGCCACGCCGTACATCATCCCAGCAATGCGTCCACCGGGAACACCTGGACTACAAACAAGGAGGGAGAAAAGGCCTGTGCGCCAACGGAAACCACCAGACAGGTTTGGCGACCGTGTGACTTAAATGTATTCTCTCTGTAGAGCAGTGGTGAGTTTTTTTCGTAGTATGTGTGATATTTGTACAATTGAAAGTGATGCCTGTATGTATTTTAATATTTTATTGTCAGCGAATCGTGTAACATAGCTGAAGAAATATAATAATGGCGGTTGTATTTTATACATTTATTTACATAAATGTTTCTACTTATTTTTCAGAAATGGCAGCGATTAACAATTCTGCTTATTTTTCAGAAATGGCAGTGATTAATGTTTCTGCTTATTTTTCAGAAATGACAGCGACCAATATTACTTAATAACCTCAAGGTGACCTTAGGCATTTATATTCTATGGTTATATTTATAGTTATTTAGCATACAGTGGCAGCAATCAGATATGTTTCTGATTTTATGTTAGTTATTACATGTTTCGGCATCTTCATCATCCCATTTTATTACAGAGGTGCAAATGTCGGGACGACATTTTTAAAAGAAGGGGGAGTATGTCGTAGGACCGAGATTGTTATCGTTTTGGTTCCGCAAATAAAATAGAAAACTAAATAATGGGTGTTGTTTTCATTGTATTCCTTAATCTAAATGTGAAACAGCACGTGTATATCAATATGTTGAAACCCCATAAATTACTTCCAATATGCCTTATATAAACCTTAAATCAGTCTGCTTTTCCAATAGCCTTATTATCAAAGTACCGTTAACACTCACTAAGACCAATTACTAACCTGTGACCCTTGGCTACACTATGTAATGTTGATTGATGAATGCAACGGTACGTTGCATTCGCCATCTACACGTTGACCAGTATGGTCAAGAGTATTTATTTGTGAATAAAATATATATATATATCTAAGATATACATATTGTTACAGGTTAGTGTCACATTTATGTTTTAGTTTGTACTCTGCAATATTGTATTAGTTTAAAAGATACTTATGAATAAGTTAATAACCATGTATTTTACAACTCATTCCTTCATTCCATCAATGTTTGCTATGTGTTCACCATTTGTGTATTTATAATATAATGATGGGCATTCGCCATCTACACGTTGACCAGTATGGTCAAGAGTATTTATTTGTGAATAAAATATATATAGATATCTAAGATATACATATTGTTACAGTGTTTCAGTGTCCCAAACAGAATAGAACCACCGACCACAACAACATGTTGCCACATATAGTACAAAAAGAATAGTACGGTAACTCTACCGGCTGAAGCCGTCCGTGACAAACACATGATTGATTTGATTTAAAAATGTCACGTTGGCGTGACTTTCATAAGAAATTATACAAAATCGAACCTTTGTCAGATAAATACTGTTGATGGCCACTAAATAGGAAATTCGAAAGTCTTGCTCTTTCCCATAGTCAAAATCATTTTTCTAGGTTCCGGTTCCGGCTTCCTCAAAGCAAGATGTCTCCAAAATGTGCTCTCGAATTATCGGTTCAAAATCCAAGTGAAACATCGACATCCCATCTCAACAACTTTAAGAAACCTTCTGACATCATTCTACGATCATTCAGGAATGGTTCATAAGTTTTATTTTTTTCTAATTAGCAAACTTTGGCATTTTTTTCTTTTGGTCGGGTGTCTCGTTCCAACTTGAAACAAAGGAAACAATTCTAAACCTATACAGATTCGTTTTCTCTTCAACTTATACATTATAAATTACTCAAATTAAAATAAATAACATGGAGCTTGTTACTTAATCACTATTTTCTTACATATTAGTTTACTATTTACTATTTGTAATAATTTATTACTGGTAAATACCGGTACAAACAAGCGCCATTTAATCATGTAAATTATTCACCATCTCGAGTCGGGTATTGTGAGCGTGTGGAAAGCCCTACATCACCTCTTGCCTCAGTAGTTTGTGTCCTGTAGTGTAGTGTTACCAGGATTCTACAAGGTAAGAATTTGACTTCTTGAGTTCAAATTTAAACTCATATATTTAATATTTATCGATACAGGAGCTTAAGTGAGTCACGTCGGACCGCACGCTATTCAAGTTAAAGGTCATCTCGGCTGGTATGCTTTATTATGTCATCAGAGATAGGAAAAATACATAAATACGTGCAGTCTAATCCTGGGCAAGGGCTTCAACCATCCAAAAACAAACTCTTTATATTGACCGACAGCAAAGGGAATTACGTAATCACAGAAACACTAAATATAACTTTAAATAAACCAGAGGTGGTTTGGTGGTGCATGTCTGGAAGGAAATCTGTCGAAGGTCTAAGATTCCTAGAAGCCAACATTGAACAATTGTCCAAGAACTACAGTGAGGAAACTGTTCTCTTCTGGCACTTTACGTGTGACGTCACATGTAAAGTTATCCCAGTACAAGAGTTCGGATGAACTTATTACTGCCATAAGGCTGTACTAGACCGGTTAGTTGCCCTAATTAAACAGTATATATGACAATATCCACATATGGATCCTTCAAATTCCACCAGTTTTCATAAAGGACTGGAACAGGTCTAGGGGCTTTGTTGACTGGGAGAGCATGGATGACAAAGATTTGCATCAAATAAAGGATCTAAAACACAGTAATAGACTCCTATAACCAGGAACTAGGCTTCAACTCGCCAAAATTTGCCCGTGATTTCATACACAGCCGCAAAAGGGGTATAAAACACGCTATTTCAATAGCTCTGTGCTCCTCCTCGACGAGGTTCACCCTGTCCCCATTTTTGCCAGGAAGTGGCTACAACACATCTTCAATATATTTTTACATTAATCATGCCACTTTCCAATGTTTTGACACTGACCTGGGGTTAACTTAATCTATTTGAGTGTGGGGACTGCCCTAGCTCTTATCCATAGTCTTAATTCTGTTTGTGTCACCTCGACTCATTTCGGGTGATCTGCCTGCTGGATTACCCCCATTACATGCCTGTTGTGATTATCTTTGGGAGAGTGGGAACTGCTCTGCCCATAAAGCTTGTCACCTGTGTGAAATGTAAATTTGTGCTTTTCTATGAATATTTAGAATAGTAACTGTTATTATAAACTACCCTTCTGTGTTTACTTCAACATCATTTGTCATTAACGAGTGACATACTATTATATATTATATATAAAACAAAGAAGAATTTAGCCAACTGGTGGATGGTAAACGGTTATTGTTAGACATACAAAATAACATCTACTAGTTATCTTTTATTCATAACCTCTGAGTGTGGGGACTGCCCTACCTTTATATGATTTGAAATCCTCCTGTTTTCTGAGATAGCTAAAACTAATAATCATGGCATTAGGTTTCAATACGCCAAAATGTTTTTTCAGCAAGAATGCTTGTTTCAACTCTAAAAGGTCAAGGAAAAGACCAAGTTCATTGATAACTCCGTGCACAAAATGTGACATCGAACTAAAACAAAGATGAGGACTACTTGGTGTGTGATGGCTGCTCCTTAAAATGTTGTTTTATATGCACTGGAATGACGAAATCTGCTTTCAACTGTGTCCAAAATGTGGAATTTGAAGACTACTTGGTACTGCAAGCCATGTAAAGCTACTACAACTACTTTGGAAAACATAACTAGTATGCTTAAAGATATGCAAACAGGTCAAAACGAAAGAATTTCTATTGTTGAAAACAGAGCTGACCAAATTACATTTAACACACCAAAGGAAATCGATAACAAACTTGAAGGGTTAAAAAGGAGGTAGTCTCAGATATTAGAGAGGATGTAAACAAATGTGTAGAACAGATATTTAAAGAAATGGAAGATAGAAAGAGAAGAGAATTGAACATTGTACGCTTTAGCCTAAGTGAATCAAATTACGCAGATAAGGAAGCAAACATTCAGGCTGATAAAGAGAAAGCTATATATATATGCTACGCTTAGATGACCTCTCATTAGAGCCATATGCAAGTTAGGAAAGCAAACAACTGGCTCGAAAGGAGTTACCGAGGTAATTTTGGAAAATAAAAAACAAAATAAGTTTTTACTAACTGATGCCAGGTTATAGCAACCAACGTAGATGATGAGTATAAAAGAGAAATCATCAGTCGTGACCTAACAGAAGTGGAAGAGAAGAGAGAAGGAAATCTAGGTCCGAGGCTGCCCCAAAGGTAAATGAACTTGTGCCAGAGGATATGGAAATACAACCAAATCAGCCTAGTCAACATGACTCAGGACACATTCTGGACAATTTCTTTTGGGGCGCAAACTTATCGGACATTAATATTGAACACTTACCAGGTGATCTTATGATTGTTGAAAATCAACATCTAAACAACCCATACTTCTCTGGCACTTTAAGTCTTGAAGATACAATTGTGGGCGGTCTAACCCAATTACCGACTGACATACAATTGTGGGCGGTCTAACCCAATTACCGTCTGACATGGATAGTTATTTCTCATCTATAACTACTAGTGATGAAGGATACCCTGGAATACACGGTCACTAGGACAACTAATTTAGTCCGCATAGAGAACACGTTTTTAATAATTCAACTACAGTGGTCAAAAAGGTGCGCAGTTTGAGTGTTGTGTATACAAATGTCGATTGCTTAACCAAAGAGAAAATCCGAGCTTTTATCTTTAATTAATTCTAATCACTATGACATTATTATCATATGCGAAATTCTACCCAGATATTCAACCTTGGTCCAGTGTGAAGAATTCTTTCAAATTGAAAGCTTTGGCATGCATACGTCAAACCTACAAACAGATAGAGGAGTAGAAATCTGTACAAAAATAAGGTTAAATGCAATCTTGGTTGAGGTCGACTCTGACTTCAAAGAATCTGTATGGTGTGAAGTAAGACTCCACAATACTGATAAACTTATAATAAGATGTGTATATAGTAGCCCCAATATTGATTGTTCAAATAATCTCAAACTGCCTAGTCTTTTTGGCAACATTTTATCAAATGTGTATTCTCATGTGTTAATTATGGGTGATTTTAACTTCAAAGAAATCAAGTGGGATGATATGAGAACCACTTGTAGGGATGAGCATCCTGCAAATGTTTTCTTTGAAAGTATCAGAGATCATTTTCTGTTTCAAGATGTTGTTGAACCAACTAGATATAGAGCTGGCGATGAACCTTCTCTGCTTGACCTCATATTTACAAATGAGGAAAATATGATTGAATCAAGCAACTATGACTCGAGCCTGGGGGAAAGTGATCACATAACCCTAAACTTTAAATATAATTGTTATTTTGACCTTGAAGTCAACAATATATTAAAATTGAATTTCCGTAAAGGTGACTATACTCAATTGAATAGTGATCTGGATGATGTCGATTGGAACGATGTGATAGGGGGAAAAACAATAACTGAGACATGGAGTAGTTTTGCTGAAATCATTTTCAATTCATTAGAAAAATCCATACCAGTGAGCACAGTCAATCCAAGGTCAATCAAAAATAACCCTATTGTAGACAAAAAACGCAATTAAAATCATAAAAATAAAACACAGGAAATGGACCAAATATAAACACTGTAAAAATTAAATAAACTACAACGAATATAAAATAGCAAGAAATAATGTCGTCTACGAATTAAGAAGATGTAAATATGAGTATGAAAAAGACTTGGCAACAAAAATCAAAACTGATGACAAACTATACTGGAAATACGTCCGATCAAACACCGAAACAAACATTTCTGTCAGCAACTTAGAAACAATAAACGGCGATATAACGATGAATGATAAAGAAAAAACCGAAGTAATAAATAACAAATGTGTGCATGTATTTACTAAGGAAAACATTTATACAATACCAATACTGAAAGAAAAACTAACTACTTCTAGATTAGGAAACAGCAATATATCAGAGGAAATTGCCAACAAACTATTAATTGCAATAAAGTCTTCTAAATCACATGGACCAGATAACGTCCACCCTAGAATACTCAAGGAATGTGCGAATACATTGACTGCACCCCTTACAAATCGCTAAAATTACCGACCAATCAGTATTATACCGATATCTTGTCGAATAATGGAAAATATTGTTAGAATAGAAGTAGATGATCATCTAATCAAGAACCTGCTACTAGCAATGCATTAACATGGTTTCAGACGGGGCTACTCCTGTGCTACCCAGTTATTGGAGAATCTTGATGACTGGTCAGATGCTACATACAGCGGTGCGGAAGTCGATGCCGTTTATCTGGACTTCAGAGCAGCTTTCGACAAAGAACTCCATACAAGTTTATTGAGTAAGGTAAAATATATTGGCATAACGTGAACTATACGACTGGATAGAATACTTTTTGACAAATAGAAAACAAAGGGTAATGATAAATGGGCAGGTCTCAGAATGCAGGGATGTCACAAGCGGGGTTCCTCAGGGCAGTGTTCTTGGGCCTATTTTGTTTCTTATTTACATCAATGACCTCCCAGATGCCATGTCCTGTACCACCAAACTATTTGCTGACGACACAAAACTGTATACGTGCATAAATAGCCCACAGCTTGCGATCGACCTTCAGGACAGTATTTTCACCGCATGTGAATAGGCCAAAAAATGTCAAATGACTTTTAATGTAAACACTTACACAATGGTAACAATGATGATGAATCCAATGTATTTTATAATAAAGATAATGAGAATAGAATCGAAGAAATTACGAAGGTAATACACGAAAAAAACACTAGGAGAAACATTTGAGTCAAAACTGAAGTTTTCCAATCATATAAGTGGTAAGGTGTCTATTATAAGGCCAATAGAAATATTGACCTAATTTTTAAAACTTTCACTTACATGGACAGCGAAATGTTCCTGTGTTTATGCAAATCCCTGTTATACCGACACACCTTGAATACGCCACGGTGATTTGGACCCCTACTTAAAAAACGATATAATTGCTATATAAAATCTCCAAAAAAGAGCAACTAGGAGGGTGGAAAACCTCGGCGACTTTCCTTACCATAAAAGACTCACTATGCTAGGGCTACCAACCCTTGAGTATAGAAGAGAACGGGCTGACGTGATTCAGGTTTATAAAATCCTAAATAATAGCAATACACTAGGCAAAAATAAACTATTCATTCAGGCCCTTGATCTTGGTACAAGGCGAAACTCTAAGAAACTATTTAAAAGAAAGAACCAGAATTGATATTAGGAAAAAATCATTTGCCTACAGAGTCGTAGATTCTTGGGACAAACTCCCAGGTACAGTGATTGAGGCACCCACCATTAATTCCTTTAAAGGTAGGCTAAACAATCACTGGGAAAATTATCCTCATAAGTTCAGACAAAAAAACAATAAGAAACCGGAAGTCATTTAACACTCATGGAAAAAACCAGACTGGGAAAACAACTTATCAAAATGGGCCTAAGAAACCTATGGTTTACATCCGGCTTCTAATACAGTATGAACAGTGTAGGAAATGTCTATAAATACCTAAAAAACAACAGCTTCCATGAATTATCAACTGGATGGTTCCGTCCCATACACAATTCAAAACATGGACGGTTCAGTTACTGCGACTTGATATACGGTTTAGTCCTAATTTTTTACACCGATTCTGTAGCCCGAACCTTTCTAAAAAGTTTGTTTGTACATGGTGTTTTACATCATTTTCAACACATGTCAGGTTATATATGACAATCGATTTTTTTTTGTGGTGGAGGCAGACCGCCCACTTTTGCTGGGTAGAACCAGTACTGTACACCTCCCGCCATCAGTAAGAATCGACATTTCCACACTTACAAATCAAGCTCCCAGTGGGATTCGAAGCCGCAGCGGTGATAAGCGGGAATGTTAACAACGCCACGTCGACCACGGAGACGATTCAAACGTTGAAAGGTGCCTGACAATCATGTAAACCGTGTATACCCATTTGCATGTATACTCTCCACTTTAACATAGTCTTCTTCTGTATACGATGTAGATTATGTAGATATGTGTACAAATCGTCATATAATTGACATATGTTGTTTCGACTTTGTAGCAGATTTTTGAATGCATCTAGTGGAATAACTATTAAAAGTTGCAGTGGCAGTTTTATTGAGTCGCCTAAGTTGCATGGCAGACACTTAGGGATGGATCACTTTGCCCGTCGTCCGTGGTTAACGTCTCTGACCTGTAATCACTTGCCTCTCACCGCTGTGTGTCCGAGTACCCGTGGTACCAAAACTTTTATGTGAGGAAGCTATCCAGCTGGTTTGCGGAACGTCGGTGGTTCTACCCAGTTGCCCACCCGCGCTCGATATTTGCATTGAGAGGCACCTGGGGTCTTCCTCCACCAATGGAAGCTGGGAAAGTCGCCATATGACCCTGGCTGCTAAGTGCGACTATAAAGTCCAATTCAATTCAATTCAATTCAGTCCGTCTGTCCTGCAGCCTAACCGTGAACATAACTTGAAAAGTATTTAACTTATGGTCACGAAACGTCACACACATCCTCATCTGCCATTACGCATATCTAGGTAACTATCCCCTCACCAAAAAAACAACAACAAAATCTAAATGAAATGACAATGGTGAAGGTTATGAGGAGATGCAATAACAATCCAGTTAAAGTATAAGTTCAGTGTAGGTGTCCATAATTCGCCGTCAGCTGATTTTGATTAGGCCCATGACTAGATAGCGAGGGTTGATGTCCCCATAATAGACATTAGTTATGGGACCTAAATCAAGATAAAATAACTGCACAGCTAGGACATTCATTAAAATGTTTAGTTAAGAGCCGAAAAAAAACACAAACAAACTAAGACATGGTAAGGAATGTTCCCATGAAGTAAGCTGTTCATAGTTTAGGCCATTGAACAGACATTGTAGGGAATGTCATTGTGAACTAAGTTGTTCTTGATTTAGGCCCCCATAAACAGACATTGTAAGGAATGTCCACATGAAATACATTCTTCTTGCTGTAGGCCTATAACAAATATTGTAAGGAATGTCCCTGTGAAGTAAGCTGTTCTTAATTTTTTTTCCATGTGAAGTAAGTTGTTCTTGATTTTGACCAATAACATATTGTAAGGACGTCCATGTGAAGTTAGTTGTTCTTGATTTAGGACTATAACATATATTGTAAGTAATGTCCCTGTGGAGTAAGATGTTCTTGATTATGGCACTTATCTAGACATGATAAGGAATGTCCATGTGAAGTGTGCTTTTTCTTGATTATGGTCCTTAATCAGGCATTGTAAGGAAAGTCAATGTGAAGTTGGCTAAAGCAACTCCATCAGGGATACCGTTACCATAAACTTCGTAAAACCTTTGCAAAACTGTATTATCGTAACCCTGATCTTCTTTCCAAATATAAAAGTAATTTAAGAACTCTTCTGTGACAAGGACTATCACAACCTGACTTCTATGGTGACGTGATTTACAAACTTCGCAAGGTCCATGGTCATGATCATTTTTATAATATCTTTGTTAAACTTGTTAAAAGGTTTATCAAAAGAGGTTATGACCCTATCATTTTGCAACGCACTGCATGCTTGGTGATGGACCCATTTTCAGTTCGCCACTATGCTTTTTTCTTTAATTGTGCGATGACCGGACAGGCTGTGGACCCAATGATGACGTCTACCTAAAGCCTACGAGGATGGTGACGTTTGATGTTTGTCTGCAATCTTGTCTTGTCGTGCCCTCAATGGTTTATTCTCTTGTTGCTCTGTCTTCTGCCAAGTCAATGAGTACATTCTTTGAAGCGCTTTCTAGGCTATTGTATTTTGTATTTATATATATATATATATACACGAGCATCTTTGTGTTTTACTTATATTGCCTATTAATACTGGCTTGTTGGTTAGCGAATAGTTCATGGCGGCGATTTCTTTATTGACACTGTCCCGTTTTATTGGGATGACAGTAGGGTAAGTGTGAGGTTTGGTGCATCCTAGAACCTGGTTTAATTCCCCAGCGGCCTTTTTTGTCCCCCAGAGGCCTTTTTTGCCACTGTCCGTTCCAAGGCGGTAGCCCTATTGTCAACCTGTTTTGTGTTTGTGACATCATATGCCGTTAAGCCTTATTAACATTGCCATTCAGTTTGTCTTTTTGCGTGTTTTTGAGTCTACTGTGTTCTGTGAAAGTTGCATTTCCTGTTCGACTTTTATACTTATTTTTAGTTCTTTCTTTATTTAGGAAAATAACATATATTGTAAGGAAAATCCATGTGAAGTAAGTTCTTGATTTAGGCCAATGACGTATATTGTAAGAAAAGTCAATGTGAAGTAAGTTCTTCTTTATTTGGGCTAATAACATATATTGTAAGGAAAGTTCAGGTGAAGTAAGTTCTTCTTGATTTAGGCCAATGACATATATTGTAAGAAAAGTCCATGAGAAGTAAGTTCTACTTGATATAGGCTAAAAATATATAGGAATGTCCCTGTAAAGTTAGTTCTTCTTGATTAGGTCCACATAAGTGGACATTGTAACGAATGTCTATGTGAAGTTAGTTGTTCTTGATTAGGTCCACATAAGTGGACATTGCAACGAATGTCCCTGTGAAGTTAGTTGTTCTTGATTAGGTCCACATAAGTGGACATTGCAACGAATGTCCCTGTGAAGTTAGTTGTTCTTGATTAGGTCCACATAAGTGGACATTGCAACGAATGTCCCTGTGAAGTTAGTTGTTCTTGATTAGGTCCACATAAGTGGACATTGCAACGAATGTCCCTGTGAAGTTAGTTGTTCTTGATTAGGTCCACATAAGTGGACATTGCAACGAATGTCCCTGTGAAGTTAGTTGTTCTTGATTAGGTCCACATAAGTGGACATTGCAACGAATGTCCCTGTGAAGTTAGTTGTTCTTGATTAGGTCCACATAAGTGGACATTGCAACGAATGTCCCTGTGAAGTTAGTTGTTCTTGATTAGGTCCACATAAGTGGACATTGTAACGAATGTCTATGTGAAGTTAGTTGTTCTTGATTAGGTCCACATAAGTGGACATTGCAACGAATGTCCCTGTGAAGTTAGTTGTTCTTGATTAGGTCCACATAAGTGGACATTGCAACGAATGTCCCTGTGAAGTTAGTTGTTCTTGATTAGGTCCACATAAGTGGACATTGTAACGAATGTCCTTGTGAAGTTGTTCTTGACTTAGGTCCACATAAGTGGACATTGCAAGGAATGTCCACGTGAAGTAAGTTGTTTTTGATTTAGGCAAAGAACGTATATTGTAAAGAAGTCCATGTGAAGCAAGTTCTTGATTTAGAACAAATAACATACATTGTAAAGAAGTCCATATGAAGCAGGTTTTTGATTTAGGCAAATAACATACATTGTAAAGAAGTCCATGTGAAATAAGTTCTTCTTTATTTAGGCAAATAACATACATTGTAAGGTAAGTCCATGTGACGTTAGTTCTTCTTGATTTAGGCCATTAACATATATTGTAAAGAAGTCCATGTGAAATAAGTTCTTCTTTATTTAGGCAAATAACATAGAGTGTAAGGAAAGTCCATGTGACATTAGTTCTTCTTGATTTAGGCCAATAATATATATTGTAAAGAAAGTCCATATCATGTAACTTCTTCTCGATTTAGGCCAATAGCATATATTGTAAGGAAAGTCCATGTGAAGCAAGTTCTTCTTGATTTAGACCAATAACATATATTGTAAAGAAAGTCCATATCATGTAACTTCTTCTTGATTTAGGCCAATAGCATATATTGGAAGGAAAGTCCATGTGAAGCAAGTTCTTCTTGATTTAGGCCAATAACATATATTGCAAAGAAAGTCCATATCATGTAACTTTTTCTTGATTTAGGCCAATAGCATATATTGTAAGGAAAGTCCATGTGACGTTAGTTCTTCTTGATTTAGGTCAATAACATATATTGTAAAGAAAGTCCATATCATGTAACTTCTTCTTGATTTAGGCCAATAGCATATATTGCAAAGAAAGTCCATGTGAAGCAAGTTCTTCTTGATTTAGGCCAATAACATATATTGTAAAGAAAGTCCATATCTTGATTTAGGCCAATAACATGTATTGTAAAGAAAGTCCATGTGAAGCAAGTTCTTCTTGATTTAAGCCAATAACATATATTGGAAGGAAAGTCCATGTGACGTTAGTTCTTCTTGATTTAGGACAATAACATATATTGTAAAGAAAGTCCATGTGAAGCAAGTTCTTCTTGATTTAGGCCAATAGCATAAATTGTAAGGAAAGTCCATGTGAAGCAAGTTCTTCTTGATTTAGGCCAATAACATAGAGTGTAAGGAAAGTCCATGTGACGTTAGTTCTTCTTGATTTAGGCCAAAAACATATATTGGAAGGAAAGTCCATGTGAAGTAAGTTTTACTTGATTTAGGCTAATAAGATATATTTTAAGGAATGCCCCTGTGAAGTTGATTGTTCTTGATTTAGACTCACCCCCACACCCCACGACTAGACATTGAAATGAATGTCCCTGTGAAGTTAGTTATTCTTGATTTAGACTCACCCCCACACCCCACTAATAGACATTGAAATGAATGTCCCTGTGAAGTTGATTGTCTTGATTTAGACTCACCCCCACACCCCACTACTAGACATTGAAATGAATGTCCCTGTGAAGCTGATTGTTCTTGATTTAGACTCACCCCCACACCCCACTACTAGACATTGAATAAATGTCCCTGTGAAGTTAGTTATTCTTGATTTAGACTCACCCCCACACCCCACTACTAAACATTGAAATGAATGTCCCTGTGAAGTTGATTGTCTTGATTTAGACTCACCCCCACACCCCACTACTAGACATTGAAATGAATGTCCCTGTGAGGTTGATTGTCTTGATTTAGACTCACCCCCACACCCCACTACTAGACATTGAAATGAATGTCCCTGTGAAGTTGATTGTTCTTGATTTAGACTCACCCCCACACCCCACTACTAGACATTGAAATGAATGTCCCTGTGAAGTTGATTGTCTTGATTTAGACTCACCCCCACACCCTACTACTAGACATTGAAATGAATGTCCCTGTGAAGTTGATTGTCTTGATTTAGACTCACCCCCACACCCACTACTAGACATTGAAATGAATGTCCCTGTGAGGTTGATTGTTGTTGATTTAGACTCACCTCCACACCCCACTACTAGACATTGAAATGAATGTCCCTGTGAAGTTGATTGTCTTGATTTAGACTCACCCCCACACCCCACTACTAGACATTGAAATGAATGTCCCTGTGAAGTTGATTGTCTTGATTTAGACTCACCCCCACACCCACTACTAGACATTGAAATGAATGTCCCTATGAGGTTGATTGTTCTTGATTTAGACTCACCCCCACACCCCACTACTAGACATTGAAATGAATGTCCCTGTGAAGTTGATTGTCTTGATTTAGACTCACCCCCACACCCCACTACTAGACATTGAAATGAATGTCCCTGTGAGGTTGATTGTCTTGATTTAGACTCACCCCCACACCCCACTACTAGACATTGAAATGAATGTCCCTGTGAAGTTGATTGTTCTTGATTTAGACTCACTCCCACACCCCACTACTAGACATTGAAATGAATGTCCCTGTGAGGTTGATTGTTCTTGATTTAGACTCACCCCCACACCCCACTACTAGACATTGAAATGAATGTCCCTGTGAGGTTGATTGTTCTTGATCTAGACTCACCCCCACACCCCACTACTAGACATTAAAATGAATGTCCCTGTGAGGTTGATTGTCTTGATTTAGACTCACCCCCACACCCCACTACTAGACATTGAAATGAATGTCCCTGTGAAGTTGATTGTTCTTGATCAAGACTCACCCCCACACCCCACTACTAGACATTAAAATGAATGTCCCTGTGAGGTTGATTGTTTTGATTTAGACTCACCCCCACACCCCACTACTAGACATTGAAATGAATGTCCCTGTGAGGTTGATTGTCTTGATTTAGACTCACCCCCACACCCCACTACTAGACATTAAAATGAATGTCCCTGTGAAGTTGATTGTTCTTGATTTAGACTCACCCCCACACCCCACTACTAGACATTGAAATGAATGTCCCTGTGAAGTTAGTTATTCTTGATTTAGACTCACCCCCACACCCCACTACTAGACATTAAAATGAATGTCCCTGTGAAGTTGATTGTTCTTGATTTAGACTCACCCCCACACCCCACTACTAGACATTGAAATGAATGTCCCTGTGAGGTTGATTGTCTTGATTTAGACTCACCCCCACACCCCACTACTAGACATTGAAATGAATGTCCCTGTGAGGTTGATTGTCTTGATTTAGACTCACACCCACACCCCACTACTAGACATTAAAATGAATGTCCCTGTAATGTTGATTGTCTTGATTTAGACTCACCCCCACACCCCACTACTAGACATTGAAATGAATGTCCCTGTGAGGTTGATTGTCTTGATTTAGACTCACCCCCACACCCCACTACTAGACATTGAAATGAATGTCCCTGTGAAGTTGATTGTCTTGATTTAGACTCACCCCCACACCCCACTACTAGACATTAAAATGAATGTCCCTGTGAAGTTGATTGTTTTGATTTAGACTCACCCCCACACCCCACTACTAGACATTAAAATGAATGTCCCTGTGAGGTTGATTGTCTTGATTTAGACTCACCCCCACACCCCACTACTAGACATTGAAATGAATGTCCCTGTGAAGTTGATTGTTCTTGATCAAGACTCACCCCCACACCCCACTACTAGACATTAAAATGAATGTCCCTGTGAGGTTGATTGTTTTGATTTAGACTCACCCCCACACCCCACTACTAGACATTGAAATGAATGTCCCTGTGAGGTTGATTGTCTTGATTTAGACTCACCCCCACACCCCACTACTAGACATTAAAATGAATGTCCCTGTGAGGTTGATTGTCTTGATTTAGACTCACCCCCACACCCCACTACTAGACATTGAAATGAATGTCCCTGTGAAGTTGATTGTCTTGATTTAGACTCACCCCCACACCCCACTACTAGACATTAAAATGAATGTCCCTGTGAGGTTGATTGTCTTGATTTAGACTCACCCCCACACCCCACTACTAGACATTGAAATGAATGTCCCTGTGAAGTTAGTTATTCTTGATTTTGGCCAAACACTAAACATTGCAAGGAATGTCCCAATTTTGTGTGTGCAAGTTTTGGCAAGCGTACATTATTGTAAAGATTTTATTCCCCATAAGAATGAGCTGGAGAAATTAACATGGAAAGAGTAGTATCAACATATTAAAGTCGCACTTTGAAAATTATTTCAATAGGGAGATTAAAAATTGAGAAAATATAGCACATAGAATCTGGATTAAAGTAGCACAAAGTTAATTGAGAATGTATGCATTTTATTAAAAACTATTTATAACACCACGTGCTACTGTTGCTACCAGGAAACAGATATAGTATCACAGTTGTTAATAGCCCTAAACATTAAATACATACATCATATAAAGAGATACCTCACATGCCAAATTATTGGAACCAATCAGATTGCAGATCGTGGCATTTGCTATATACTATTTAATACCACAACAAACCAACTGCGCCGAACTGCAACAAACCAACTGTGCCTTTGGTGCAGTTGGTCAGAGAATCGTCTACTATGTGTCTACTGAACCAAAGGTTCAGGGTTTGGTTCAGGGTTCGAGCCTTTTATAAGGCAACACTTTTTAAACCGTACAATGTTAAGATATTTCAAAAAATATTATACGAAACTACTACGGAATAAATCGGATTGGTTCCGACAATTTGGTATTTGAGTACTCTGTTAATCTATACTAATATGAATTATATTAAAAAAATAATCACATACTTGTTAACAAGTCGTTAAAGAAATAAAATGAGATTTTTTTTTATGAATAAAATAATGTGTTTAAAGACTAGTGTAAAACATAAAATAGCAATTGAGGAAGATATTGCGCTCCTAAAGCAGGAGAACAGACCCAGGCATGTGTCGCATTAAAAATATGTAATAAAAAACAATGAAAGACAATCGAACAACAGAATGAAAAAGCACAGGAAAATACTAATAAAATAATTAAATGTTATACAAATGTTGATAAATTATACATCTTACCACAGATATGAATAATAATGAAGTCCCTATTTTATAAATTATTTTAAAGGTACACTCAGCTGAATCTTGTTTTAGTTTTCATCGGACATTTTTTGAAAGCAAGAACATTAATATGATGCTATAGTGAAAGTTAAAATCAGCAGAGTTCTTGAAAATCTAATTTTAATTTCAAAACAATGAATTTCTGTTAAAGGGACACAGGGCAATCTTGAAGTGTTTATCAAACATTGTAAATAGCATCTTGATTTAATTATCTATTTGGTATCATTTTGACTTTAAACCTGCTTGCATATAATTAAATAAAATTTTGATTTTTCATTTGTTCGTCTTTCTTATTTTACAATAGGTTTAATTATATTATTGGTGTAATATGCAAAAACACTTTTCTTATAATTAATATTAATGATTGAACAAATGTAAGTTATATAGAAAAACTAATGGGACAAGTTTAAAAAAAAAAATCAAGATTGCCTTGTGTCCCTTTAAGGGAAATTTGCTCTACTATAGCCAAAATATTAATTAATTCTACAGGTTATTCCTACTTAAAAGCAATGCGGGACATATTATAGCCACTAATCAATATTAACTGCTGATTTAGCAGACAGTATTATTATCCATTTAAATAGGTTCCCACTGATTATTTATTAAAAGTAGCGCAATGTCGCCAGTTTCGAAATTCTACAAACTATTTCAAAAACGTAACATTTCAGCTTATTGAATAGTGGTATTATAAAGAAGACAATAATACAGGTTTGTTGAACAAGAGCATCAAGAATTGCAGGGCAATCCATAGTCCCCCACCGGCCCAGACAAACATTTTCCAGACATTTTCTATGGTGGAGATCAAAGATCAAGGTCAAGGTCACAATGACCTTATTTTGGTACATGACACACCACTATCCCAAGATGTATTCACATACCAAGTTTGGTATCTCTAAGTGTTATAGTATTGAAAATACGGTCCGGACTAACATTTTCTATGACAGAGGTCACAGGTCAAGGTCACAATGACCTTATTTTGGTACGCGACACACCGCTATCCCAAGATGTCTTCACATACCAAGTTTGGTGTCTCTAAGTGTTATAGTATTGAAAATACGTTCCGGACAAGCATTTTCTATGATAGAGGTAACAGGTCAAGGTCAAGGTGACCTTATTTTGGTACGTGAAACACCGCTATCCCAAGATGTATCCGCATACCAAGTTTGGTATCTCTAAGTGTTATAGTATTGAAAATATGGTCCGGACAAGTATTTTCTATGACAGAGGTCACAGGTCAAGGTCACAATGACCTTATTTTGGTACGTGACACACCGCTATCCCAAGATGTATTCACATACCAAATTTTGTATCTCTAAGTGTTATAGTATTGAAAAAACGGTCCGGACAAGCATTTTCTATGACAGAGGTCACAGGTCAAGGTCAAGGTGACATTATTTTGGTACGCGACACACCACTATCCCAAGATGTATCCACAAACCAAGTTTGGTATCTTAAAGTCTTATAGCATTGAAAATATGGCTCGGACAAGCATTTCTGAAGGATGGACGGACGGACGGACGGACGGACGGACGGACGGACGGACGGATGGATGGAGGGACGGACGAAGGGCAGACAAGGTGCAAACCTATATGTGCAAACCTATATTCCCCGGTGGGGAACTAATAAAAACATGTAAAACAGACTTCAAGATCAACAGCATCAACATTGCACACTAGTAATCTAACATGCATTTACATGGCCCTGCCTATGTAGCAAGTGTCCTGCATCAACACTGCACACTAGTAATCTAACATGCATTTACATGGCCCTGCCTATGTAGTAAGTGTCGTGCACCAACACTGCACACTAGTAACCTAACATGCATTTACATGGCCCTGCCTATGTAGTAAGTGTCGTGCATTAACATTGCACACTAATAATCTAACATGCATTTACATGGCCCTGCCTGTGTAGTAAGTGTTGTGCATCAACACTGCACACTAGTAATCTAACATGCATTTACATTGTGCATATGTAGTAAGTGTCGTGCATCAACATTGCACACTAGTAATCTAACATGCATTTACATGGCCCTGCCTATGTAGCAAATGACCTGCATCAACATTGCACACTAGTAATCTAACATGCATTTACATGGCCCTGCCTATGTAGCAAGTGTCGTGCATCAACACTGCACACTAGTAATCTAACATGCCTTTACATGGCCCTGCCTATGTAGTAAGTGTCGTGCATCAACATTGCACACTAGTAATCTAACATGCATTTACATGGCCCTGCCTATGGAGTAAGTGTCGTGCATCAACACTGCACACTAGTTATCTAACATGCATTTACATGGCCCTAACTATGTAGTAAGTGTTGTGCATCAACACTGCACACAAGTAATCTAACATGCATTTACATGGCCCTGTCTATGTAGCAAGTGTTGTGCATCAACACTGCACACTAGTAATCTAACAAGCATTTACATGGCCCTGCCTATGTAGCAAGTGTTGTGCATCAACATTGCACACTAGTAATCTAACATACATTTAAATGGCCCTAACTATGTAGCAAGCATTGTGCATCAACATTGCCCACTAGTAATCTTACATGCATTTACATGGCTCTAACTATGTAGCAAGTGTCCTGCATCAACATTGCACACTAGTAATCTAACATGCATTTACATGGTCCTAACTATGCAGCAAGCATCGTGCATCAACACTGCACACTAGTAATCTAACATGCATTTACATGGCCTTAACTATGTAGTAAGTGTCATGCATCAACATTGCACACAAGTAATCTAACATGCATTTACATGGCCCTGCCCATGTAGCAAGTGTCGTGCATCAACACTGCACACTAGTAATCTAACATGCATTTACATGGCCCTGCCCATGTAGCAAGTGTCATGCATCAACATTGCACACTAGTAATCTAACATGCATTTACATGGCCCTAACTATGTAGTAAGTGTCATGCATCAACATTGCACACTAGTAATTTAACATGCATTTACATGGCCCTAACTATGTAGTAAGTGCTGTGCATCAACATTGCACACAAGTAATCTAACATGCATTTACATGGCCCTGCCCATGTAGCAAGTGTTGTGCATCAACACTGCACACTTGTAATCTAACATGCATTTACATGGCCCTGCCCATGTAGCAAGTGTCGTGCATCAACACTGCACACTAGTAATCTAACATGCATTTACATGGCCCTGCCCATGTCGCAAATGTCGTGCATCAACATTGCACACTAGTAATCTAACATGCATTTACATGGCCCTGCCTATGTAGCAAGCGTCTTGCATCAACACTGCTCACTAGTAATCTAACATGCATTTACATGGCCCTGCCTATGTAGCAAGTGTCCTGCATCAACACTACACACTAGTAATCTAACATGCATTTACACGGCCCTGTCTATGTAGTAAACGTCGTGCATCAACACTGCACAGTAGTAATCTAACATGCATTTACATGGCCCTGCCCATGTAGCAAGTGTCGTGCATCAACATTGCACACTAGTAATCTAACATGCATTTACATGGCCTTAACTATGTAGTAAGTGTCATGCATCAACATTGCACACTAGTAATCTAACATGCATTTACATGGCCCTAACTATGTAGTAAGTGCTGTGCATCAACATTGCACACAAGTAATCTAACATGCATTTACATGGCCCTGCCCATGTAGCAAGTGTCGTGCATCAACACTGCACACTAGTAATCTAACATGCATTTACATGGCCCTGCCCATGTAGCAACTGTCGTGCATCAACATTGCACACTAGTAATCTAACATGCATTTACATGGCCCTGCCCATGTCGCAAATGTCGTGCATCAACATTGCACAATAGTTATCTAACATGCATTTACATGGCCCTGCCTATGTAGCAAGCGTCTTGCATCAACACTGCTCACTAGTAATCTAACATGCATTTACATGGCCCTGCCTATGTAGCAAGTGTCCTGCATCAACACTACACACTAGTAATCTAACATGCATTTACACGGCCCTGTCTATGTAGTAAACATCGTGCATCAACACTGCACAGTAGTAATCTAACATGCGTTCACATGGCCCTGCCCATGTAGCAAGTGTCGTGCATCAACATTTCACACTAGTAATCTAACATGCATTTACATGGCCCTGCCTATGTAGCAAGCGTCTTGCATCAACACTGCTTACTAGTAATCTAACATGCATTTACATGGCCCTGCCTATGTAGCAAGTGTCCTGCATCAACACTACACACTAGTAATCTTACATGCATTTACATGGCCCTGTCTATGTAGTAAGCATTGTGCATCAACACTGCACAGTAGTAATGTAACATGCATTTACATGACCCTGCCTAAGTAGCAACACAACAATAATAAAGTTTTTACAGTTAACATCAACACATGATTTACTTTAAATATAAAATAACACATTAAACTGAAAATTGCAAATCGTTGTCACTGAGATCACCTTTTTAATCATTTTCATTTCCATACAATTGACTGTTGACTGACAATTTGAATATATATATTAATCTTATTCAATTGTCCTAACATTATTTTAACAACTGTCTTAAAATACACAGGCATCATAAACATATTAATCTAATAACATTTAATTAGTAAAGACTAAAGAACCTGAAGAAATAAACAGATAACAATGTCTAAATCTCTATATATAAACAGATAACAATGTCTAAATCTCTATATATAAACAGATAACAATGTCTAAATCTCTATATATAAACAGATAACAATGCCTAAATCTCTATATATAAACAGATAACAATGTCTAAATCTCTATATATAAACAGATAACAATGTCTAAATCTCTATATATAAACAGATAACAATGCCTAAATCTCTATATATAAACAGATAACAATGTCTAAATCTCTATATATAAACAGATAACAATGCCTAAATCTCTATAAATCTATAAATAGATGGTATGTATTTACACAAACCCAACTCTTCAAGGCCATTATTTTTTGATAATTTGTTTTACGAAACCTCCTACGACATAACGAAATTAGGAATTTTATTTTTCCATAGTAAGTTGATAGTTTACTGTGTATGTCTACCTCCTCCGAGATTTTAATCCAATATTTCATTCTCTTTTCCTTTCCAACGAAAAAATATATTTTTCACATTTTCCCCCCTGCTCCTACAGCAATTCTCTGTCTTGATGGTTCGTAAAATGAATAATCAAACAAGAATGAAATGTGTCATAATCCTGAGGTAAGACAGATCATCTTCAAACAACACAACATGACATAATACTGATCATAGTAATACAATAAAGACTGAATTTGATAACCAGCATGCTCTTTGCTGCTGTTCTCTTTGTCTTTAATATAACAATAATGAAAAGGCTCTTTGTCTTTAATATAAAAACAATGAACAGGCTCTTTGTCTTTAATATAAAAACAATGAACAGGCTCTTTGTCTTTAATATAAAAACAATGAACAGGCTCTTTGTCTTTAATATAAAAACAATGAACAGGCTATTTGTCTTTAATATAAAAACAATGAACAGGAACGAGCTGCCAAGTAGCAAACAGAATTGATGCCATCTTGTTGGCAACCTTCAGATGACTAGCTCAGTGGGTAAGGCTATGGCCTTTAGAGCTAACCTCTCTGCCCTGCGTGGGTTCACTCCCTGGTGGAGGCATGTCTGATTGGAGATTTCGTCCTTGATCTCATCTCCCTCTTAGTTTGTTGTATCAATATAACCTAATATCACGTGTAAACAAAACCTAAAAACCTATTTCATTTTCTTTTTCAAATTACATCTAGCGGTAACAGTTAATGCTCGAAACTTGATATTGTCTTCTCAAGACATCCTTATATAGATTATTTCAAACTAGACAATCTTAAAATAAATACATTGGGAAAAAACACCTCTTAACCGTCTAGGTGAGCCAGATGTTTTGACAAAACTGACAAACCAATGTTCTGGTGACCTACAACAGACATAAGAAGCTCACATGAATGTTGTCAATAGTGTTATAACCAGTCTAAATATGAGTGGGGCTGACACAGGGGTCTGAACGGCAACTGTCTAAATCTAAGAGAGGCTGACACAGAGTTTAATGTTCTTCCCACTTCACCATTATTTCTGGCCTCATTTCCTATTTGTCTCCTTTTCCACTTCCCAAATGAATTTTTTAGCACAAAATCCCAAATCATATTTTAGCCGTTTCCCAGATCCCGAGATCCTATGTCCATCTGATATAAGTTTAATAGCCATTGGTACCCGGACCGGGCTAGACACTGTGTTGGATCAAGAAGATGCAGCTCGATGACAACAAGTCAATCATGAAAACAATGTCGAAATCACATTCTGTCCATTATCCAACATCTAAAATATGAAACAGTTCGTATGTATATCAGTTACCTTTTCAAACAACAGAATAACAGTTTTGGTGTATTTTTCCAAAAATATTGAGCATAATCCATATAAAAAAAACTTATTGGTACTAAAAACAATGTCATATTATTTCCAATAGGTTTATTATTTAGTGCACATACCTCTGTAATTTTCTTCATTTACATGTCATGTCTTTTAGCTGAAGAAAAAAAATGAAATAAATATTGATACAGCATTTGGAGTCAATCGAGTGTTGACAACTACAGGGTGGGAAGCGGCAAGGGAAGTCAGACAAAGGCTCGGGTCTGTGAGGGCAGGGCAGAGGGAACGTCAAAGCAGCAGAAAGGGAGCAAACCCAGGCGAGGAAGAAAAGTGCTAACAAGGAACATTATAGGCATTAATTTAAATGTAGTTTATATTTCTAACAGTTATACCTAATAAATCAAGTAACACATAGTTTGATCACAACACAAGAACATATGAAAGCCTTAAACCATCATATGCATTAATACTGATGATTTGTACCATAGCTCTAATGGTTTTCCTTTGTTCTTGCTTATATAATTTTCATAAACCTGAAGGTCTGAATAAAGGTAGAACCAGAACATGGAAATGTATTCCTTCAAATATAATAAATATGTATTCTAAATCAGAATTGTAAATTTAAAAAAAAAACACACATACACAAAAGAACATGTTATGAAATTCAATTATTATATATTATAACTAGAACTATCATTGAAGGGGACGTACGAGAGGTGTTCAACTTATAAATGAACACTTTTGTTTAAGATGGGGTTTTTCAGCGGAAGTGATTGTCATAAAAAATACGTGATTTAATGATGTGAAACTGTCATTTAGAACGTATGCATTTAAAAATAATATCCAATTTCACGCGGTTCTTTTTAAATTACATTTTGAATAAGGTGTACACTATTTTCTAATTTTAAACCTATATGTTGCTGTTGCCGTGGAGTTTTACCTTAAACCAAATAATTGCACTAAATGCATATAATAATTGTTTAAACCTGTGTTTATAATTTAAATATGATCGTATGTTTTATTTTAAGACAAAAATATAGATGCTGAATTAAAAGCTCGACTTTTTATCGCAATATTAAAACATTGACAGATAATAGGAAAATTTGCTCATATGTTACTGATAATTTTATAAATTAACCAAAATATCTATTTTAATCATATTTTGTAAAATAAAAACATAAACAGTTATTGTTGATGTATATCATATATGTATATCATATACCTTATAAAGATATCTTTGGTAAAAAAAAATATTATTTTTATCATTATTTGCAAATGTGTGTGTTTTGCCCCTAAATTATGTTATATTTTTTTCTATCTTTTCTTTTGAGAAACTTATGAAACTTGTTTTTTATAGCGGAGGAAGTCTTCATAGTTGAATTTCATGTTAATTTTCGCTAAAATCTTGAAAATCGACAAATTAAAAAAAAAATGCATATTACACTTTTCTACATTCAGACATGGACATATCGGATTACTATAACCTTTAACGATATTTTAAAAGCATTTGTGTTAAAATTTGTATTGCAGTTATTTTTATAATTGACGATTTTTGCTTCAAAATGTCATTCTCTACCCATTTTCAAAAATACGAATGCAGCAACATTAGGAAGCACATAATAGTCATGTCATAATGTTTCATATCGAAGGAATCATTAGACTTGACATTACAATCAACATATTAGGCGAGAATTTCAAGATAGTTGATTCAGTTACACAATAAAAGTGTTCAAATATAAGTTGAACACCTCTCGTATAACCCTGCTTTTTTATTAATAATAAATGCCTAAAATATTTATGATATTTGTAATTAATAATATCGAAACATGTAATATAAAACCTAGGTCCATAATTGTGTAAAAAACAACAACTGTAGAATCAAAAATGGTTGATGCAGAGACACATCATATCATCAAGTGTGAACTGTATGTCAAGTGTAATAACAATCCATGAAAACTTTTATAGAGTGGAAAATTCTGTCAAACAAAGGGCTATAATAGTTCATACGATAATAAATTTGGCATCAACAATGCATGTATTATGTAGAGGGGCATATGGTCATTAGTTGTTATGTGTATATGAAGTTTGGGAACATTCAATTTGAAAATGTTTGAGGAACAATGTCTTACAGGTCATTATACAGTATAAGATTGGAAAAGTCTAAGTCAAACAAGAGGCCATAATTCTGTAATAAATTAGGCAATCAACAACAAGTGATTTAGAGGGACATAATGTCATCAGTTGTTATGAGTATAATAACTGTTTGAAATATACAAGTATTAAACATGTGTTACGCGACGTGACAGGACGTGATGGGACAAAAAAACATGATGGGACTCATCGGGACAAAATGTGTTTCGGAACGGGATGCAACGGGACGTTATGAACAACGTGATTCCTATATAGTCTGCACTTCACTGCGAAAGTGGGGGTATAAATAATAATGATGTAATTAATAAGTACAAACCCTTTTGTTCTCTTGAATTAAAAGCTCGACTTTTTATCGCAATATTAAAACATTGACAGATAATAGGAAAATTTGCTCATATGTTACTGATAATTTTATAAATTAACCAAAATATCTATTTTAATCATATTTTGTAAAATAAAAACATAAACAGTTATTGTTGATGTATATCATATATGTATATCATATACCTTATAAAGATATCTTTGGTAAAAAAATATATTATTTTTATCATTATTTGCAAATGTGTGTGTTTTGCCCCTAAATTATGTTATATTTTTTTCTATCTTTTCTTTTGAGAAACTTATGAAACTTGTTTTTTATAGCGGAGGAAGTCTTCATAGTTGAATTTCATGTTAATTTTCGCTAAAATCTTGAAAATCGACAAATTAAAAAAAAAATGCATATTACACTTTTCTACATTCAGACATGGACATATCGGATTACTATAACCTTTAACGATATTTTAAAAGCATTTGTGTTAAAATTTGTATTGCAGTTATTTTTATAATTGACGATTTTTGCTTCAAAATGTCATTCTCTACCCATTTTCAAAAATACGAATGCAGCAACATTAGGAAGCACATAATAGTCATGTCATAATGTTTCATATCGAAGGAATCATTAGACTTGACATTACAATCAACATATTAGGCGAGAATTTCAAGATAGTTGATTCAGTTACACAATAAAAGTGTTCAAATATAAGTTGAACACCTCTCGTATAACCCTGCTTTTTTATTAATAATAAATGCCTAAAATATTTATGATATTTGTAATTAATAATATCGAAACATGTAATATAAAACCTAGGTCCATAATTGTGTAAAAAACAACAACTGTAGAATCAAAAATGGTTGATGCAGAGACACATCATATCATCAAGTGTGAACTGTATGTCAAGTGTAATAACAATCCATGAAAACTTTTATAGAGTGGAAAATTCTGTCAAACAAAGGGCTATAATAGTTCATACGATAATAAATTTGGCATCAACAATGCATGTATTATGTAGAGGGGCATATGGTCATTAGTTGTTATGTGTATATGAAGTTTGGGAACATTCAATTTGAAAATGTTTGAGGAACAATGTCTTACAGGTCATTATACAGTATAAGATTGGAAAAGTCTAAGTCAAACAAGAGGCCATAATTCTGTAATAAATTAGGCAATCAACAACAAGTGATTTAGAGGGACATAATGTCATCAGTTGTTATGAGTATAATAACTGTTTGAAATATACAAGTATTAAACATGTGTTACGCGACGTGACAGGACGTGATGGGACAAAAAAACATGATGGGACTCATCGGGACAAAATGTGTTTCGGAACGGGATGCAACGGGACGTTATGAACAACGTGATTCCTATATAGTCTGCACTTCACTGCGAAAGTGGGGGTATAAATAATAATGATGTAATTAATAAGTACAAACCCTTTTGTTCTCTTGTTCCAAAGCCTCCATTTGTTTCTGTAGAGATTCTATAACACTGGCATGAGTTTCTTGAATCTGGACAAAAAAGTTTCAATTAAATCCTATTGCTGGTCTGACCTGTGGTATTCAACACAATAAAACATCTGTGTTAACCCTTTCTGCGCCACTTTGCATAAATGCGACAACCAAGCAGAGAGCCATTATTAGCTCTAACAGCAAAAACTCAGCATCTGCGGCAATACTTCTATTTACTCTAAGAAGTAGTAATATTGGTTTATAAGAGTTATTTCCATTTTTTTGTTAGTGCTTTTTGGTAAATTTGCCATTCATTAAAATGTGTTTAAACCGCATCAGCATTATTTTCTTGTTGCTAAAATACCAACAATAATGTTTCTTGGGAGAATGATAATGACAAAAGTGAAAAAGAGACCACTACCGTCGGTGTAATTTCAGACTGTGGAATAGCCATTTTCAATTGAGACACATTGAATATGTGCGCAGTAGCCTACTTGAAAAGTGAAGTTTATTTGAAATTAAGACATTTTTTCTTCTTTTTTTTCTTCAGAAAAAGTATTGATTGAATAGAAATATTTGGCGTTGGAAGAGTTAAACAAGATTTAACTATATAAATCAGTCAAAATTGCTGACGTCATCAAATTCCTGGTTTAATATATTATTTTACTTTCAAAATTTTACAAAATGGCATATATAATACACATTGTTCTATATATAAACAAGAGGTCAATGACCTTGCAGCTCTACTGATAGGTTTTTGATAGCTAGATTCCTGTGAAGTTTCATGAAAATCTGTCAAGTAGTTTCAGAGGAGTAGTCACTACAAGTTTTTACTATATAATTCTATGTAAACAAAGATGGCCGCGGCAGCCATGTTTAATGTCGAATCAAAATAATTTTCAACAAGGACCAATATCATGTCATGCTGATCATTTTAGAAAAAGTCCCATATCAATATCACTTATAGTTTTCAAGTAGTAGTCACTACAAACTAAAAATTTTAGGCTTGGTGGCCATCTAGAATTTCCGGCCGACCTGAACGTTTGCTAGGATCAACTAGATATCAAGAGCAACATTCCTGTGAAGTTTCATGAAAATCCGTCAAGTAGTTTCAGAGGAGCATACATGTGACACTTTCAGGACCTCAATCTGGGAGTTTAGTGATTTTTTTAAGGGAGATTCATGCAAAAATCTGGGAGTTTTTTTCGCGGGATATTTTAAGCGCGGGGGCAGTATTTTTTAACCAAAATACCTGAAACAAGTTTCTTCATTGATGTCATGGGAGCCGGATAACAAGAAATGAGTAAAAACAAAAAAACAAAAAACAATATTTTATTTTCATGCTTTTTTTCTTTCTTTTTTTTCATTTCCTTTTTATTATTAATTTATTTTTTAATTTAATATTTCCAACTTTAAATTTGGTCCAAGACAAAGTACAAACATGGAACAAAAGCAACGTACGTCAATCACGGAACTCTCTTTGAAGTAAAATCTTTATAAAATTCATTAATTGTTTTAATTAAATCAAACATTCTCACCAAATTCGCGCCGACAAAGTCTACTTTCGTTTTCGCTATCCGATAATTACTGTGTCAAACATTCATTTTCAACTTCTGAATAAATGACACCGGCAATTTGTTTTAAGTCGTATCGAACCTGCTTAATTACAGACATCATTAAATACTTCATAAGTGTGCTGCTAATCCTTTGATAAGATCAATTAAGCCAATAAACTGTTTGCAAATAACACTTTTCTCCCCAGGCCATCGATCCTACAGGTAAACAACGCGTCACGTGATTGACTCGCTAAACAATAGAATAGAATAGATTAGTCCTTACTAAACAAAGGAAATGGACCGATGATTTTCGAAAAATCCATTTTAGCAATTTTACGGGAGTTTTTCATACAATTCTGTGGGGCCGGAAGGAGGGTTAGAATTCCGTGAGATTTCATCTCATGCCGTGAGGTATCATATGTATGGCTCAGGAGTAGTCATTACAAGTTTTTACTATATAACTCTATGTCGGTACAAACTTGTTTTTCAAAAAAAAAAGAGTAGTTCAGGAGTAATCGCTACAAGTTTTTACTATATAACTTTATGTAAACAAATATGGCCGCTGGCAGCCATGTTTAACGTCGAATCAAAATGATTTTTGAAAGGACCAACATTATGTCATGCTGATCATTTTAGAAAAAGTCCCATATCAATATCCTTATAGTTTTCAGAAAGAAGTCACAATTATTTTTTTAAATCTATTTTTAGCTGTGGTGGCCGTCTTGAATTTCTGGCTGGCCTGAAATTTTGTTAGGATCAACAAGACATCAAGAGCAACATTCCTGTGAAGTTTCATGAACATCCGTCAAGTAGTTTCAGAGGAGTAGTCGCTACAAGTTTTCATTACATAACCCTATGTAAACAAAGATGGCCAAAGATATAGTTTTCAAGTATTAGTCGCTACAAACTTGCTTTTCAAAAATATAATTTTAGCCGTGGCAGCCATCTTGAATTTCTGGCCGACCTGAAATTTTGCTAAGGATCAACTAGATATCAAGAGCAACATTCGTGTGAAGTTTCATCAAAATTCGTCTAGTAGTTTCAGAGGAGTAGTCGCTACAACTTTTCATTAATATAACCATAGGAATCGGACGTATTGTAAACACAGTCCAGTATCCCCATATGTAGGTCCACGTTTGTATATAATTTTATATAAAAATAGATTTTTTTTTTTTTTAATATACTAGTAATGGATAGTCAATGTGATTTATAACGCGTTTACAATATGTCCGATTCCTGTGATATAACTCTATGTTAACAAAGATGGCCAAAGATATGGTTTTAAAGTAGTAGTCACTACAAACTTGATTTTCAAAAATAATATTTTAGCCGTGGCGGCCATCTTGAATTTCTGGCCGACCTGAAATTTTGCTAGGATCAACTAGATATGAAGAGCAACATTCCTGTAAAGTTTCATGAAAATCCGTCAAGTAGTTTCAGAGGAGTAATCGCTACAAGTTTTTTAAAAAATTATTTTTAGCTTTTGTGGCCATCTTGGATTTCACATCAACATGAATTTTTGCTAGGATCAACTAGACTTCATGGGCAACATTTCTGTAAATTTTCATGAAAATCCATCTAGTAGTTTCAGAGGAGTAGTCGCTACAAAAAAGTTTACAGACGAGCAGATGGACGGACGACGGACACCGCACCACGGCATAAGCTCAGCTGATCTTTGATGATCAGCAGAGCTAAAAATAAGTTTATTTTTTACATGCTGGCGAATCACGTGGTTTCAAAACCTCTTGCTTTGAGAATTTTTTTTTAAAATATATGTATTTACTCTATTACTATACGTATTTTCATGCAAAAAGAAAGTAGATTTTCCTTTAATCGACAGCATATTTTGTGGGTAAAATGTTATATAGTTTATTCGTAAAAAAACTGTCCTGGTTTCCGAAATGTTCAAATGTACAATTACTGGAAAATAAAACATTTCGGAAATGGGGGCGGGTTATAGGAAAAAAATATGGAACATTCAACAGCAATCAAATGAAAAATAAGTCCACTCTCTTTATGTCATAGTACAGTAATAAACTAGAACTATCACTGATTAATACCCCTGCAAATGGGTACCCCAAAACGATATGCACATCTCCACTTCATACTGATGATTCTCATAAATTTTGATGAAAATCCATATACGAGTTATGTAGAAATGGATCGGAAATATTTTTCTGAAAAAATATTCAAGGGGCCAAACTCCATCAAAAATCAGTGAACCGGAACCTCAGGATGACATGTTCATCTCCATTTCATACTGATGCTTCTCACAAAGTTTGTTGAAAATCCATCAAGGGGTTATGGAGAAACACAGCGGACAAGATTTTTGTGTGAAAATATTTAAAGGGCAGCAACTCCGTAAAAAATTATCAAACTAAAACCCAACAAAGATATGAGCATCTCCTCTTGATACTGACAATTCACACAATGTTTGGCAAAAATCCATCCAGGGGTTATGGAGAAATAGTGCTGACAAGATTTGTGTGTGAAAATATTCAAAGAGCCATAACTCTGTCGCAAATCATCGACCAGGAACGAGACAATGTTATGCACCGGCATCTCCACTTCATACTGATGCTTCTCATAAAGTTTTGTGAAAATCCATCCAGGAGTTACGGAGAAATAGAAATAGTTTGAAAATATTTCGAAGGTTTACAATTTCTATGATAAATAATTCTGAACATACCTTTCTATTTTCCAACTCTAGGTCTGCTATCCTTAACTGCAATGATTCTATTAAACTGTCTTTGTCATTTGCCTGCAAAACACATATCACAGTAAAGCAATTAAAAATGACATAGGTAAGTATATAATTTAAACTAAGTTTACCAGAACCTTTCACGAGGTGTTCATATATTTTCATTTATCAAAAATATTTAATTATGTATGTCGACGGCTCAAAATGATTAAAGAAGCATTTTTTACAATTTTTTTACTGTAATGAAACTTGTAGTACATTTGCAATTCTACAACGCAACTATTATGTAACGCCTTCACTCACTCCATTAGCTTACATCTAATATTTGCAACCTTAAAACGCCCGATTTATGTCTGAAAAGTATGTGACATCACATAATGTTGTAACAAGCGACATCAACAAAATGCCATTATCAATGAATTTGACTTTTCATAGGAAAAAGTGTGTATGCATGATTTTGCTTTATATTTCTGGCATTTAAATGGAAAAGTATGTGGTTGGTTTTACGGTCTGAAATGACCGCGTCGCTGTAAACATCTTAGCATGGTTATCTCTGGAATTTATTGCAGTACTGTCGTGTGTCCAGCAAACCCTTAGCTACATGTTTGCAAGACTTTTACATATCACGTATCACTATGCAATGACATTTGCTAAATTAACATTTTATAACAAAACATACTGTATTCCCCTAATAGCTAATAGCAAAATGCAAAGGGGGCACTCCTTTTTTTTAGGGTTATACTTAAAAACAGTTCTTGCCAGACTATATACCCAAAACACCGAGATTCAAATGCAATTCACACTAAATCTAAAAAAAAGGTTTTTGATTTTCTATGAAGGTAATATTTCTAAGAAAAGGTTGTGGGGATGAGAGAGGAGGTCGGGAGGCATTTTGTTTAGCGGAGGCGCTACTATTAGGGGTTAGTTTTCATCTGCTTCAGTATTTTTTTGGTGCAGTGTATGAGTGATTTTTTTTATTGGGAAAATCAAACATCAGGTCTACTGTTAATAACCATATCAAACAAAATATTTTTTATTTTCTAGATCAAAGATAAGAATATTTAACATTTCATATAGTCAGTAACAATTAGGTGTACACTATTCATATAGTCAGTAACAATTAGGTGTACACTATTCATATAGTCAGTAACAATTAGGTAGGTGTACACTAGGCAGTTCTTAAAGGGACACACGGCAATCTTGAAGATTTTATCAAACATTAAATAAGCATCTTGTTTCATTAATTCCATTACGTGGTCCGAGTATTAACTTTCATACCCCATCCAACCCCTTCTCCAAGAAGCAAAAACGGGGTTGGCTGGGGTATGAAATAAAAACTGAACTTCAGCTTAAAAAGTTTGCACATTGTAAAATCCAAACATTTAATAGGCAATTTTAAACAGCTATTGCATTTTTTTTAAAATTGTTTTTACACATGTTGTATTGTCGAAATATCCTTTATAACAACCTGCACATATAAGCGTTCCCATCGCTTACTGGAATTAAGGCGGGACCAAGTAATGAGTATCATTTTGACTTTAAACCTGTTTAAATATAATTAAACACAATTTTGAGTTTCAATTTTCTTCATTATTGGTGCAATGTGGTCAACCTTTAGTAACATGCAAAACAATTTGCTGTTTACCATTCTTATAATTAATATTAATTATTGAATAAATGCAACTTATGTAGAAAAACTAACGGGACACCGCGAGTCAAACAAAATTCAACTAATACATAAATAGGCTGTATATCAGTGAAACAGACATTTTTTGGTGGTAAATAAAAATACCTTATTTTTCAAGATCTAATTGAGAAATAAAAATTTCAAGTGTGACAGTTGTTTTTGATAGGACATTTCAATTGCAAAATTCTGCTGCATCAACAATTATATAAAAATATTTTTATCCAAAAATGGTTTAAATGTGCTGGACAAACGTAAATTAAGACACACTGAACATTTTATAGCAAACTATTAATGCTAACAAGTTATTTGAGATGTTTTAATTTTCTGCTGTCCCAGAAATGAGGAGTTCAGTAATTACATGGGAAAAGACCCATCAAAAAGCATTTTGCTTGTAAAATATTTATTTCTCAACCAATTTTCAAAATTAAGGTATTTTTTCTTACCACTAAAAATTCCAGTTCAAATGATATATATTAAGTACGTACATATTTTAAAATTTCTTATGTTAATGCTGAAAACTCTTTGGCTGAAACAAGCGCTCCGAACAATAGGCTATCGCATCATGCAACTAGATAATTTATAGAGCATACAGAAAAAAAAGTTAAATCACATGTAATACCAAATTTATTTTTTATTTTTATTGAATTCCTATTTAAAACAAACTAAACCCATTTTAGACTATTCAGGCAACTTCTTAAATAATGGTACATTATACAAGAAACTTGAACACAAAAGCACCGCATCCAGAAACTCTGGTTAGATGTTAAGAAACCTTATCTGGCTATATAAGCATATCTGAAGCACTACCTGAATCTCCCATCAGCAAAATCACTTACACTAACTAGCTGGTTGTTGCGCTTTTCTCAAACCAGTTTTATTTAAAAAAAGTTCTAAAATATTTAGAAAAATATGAAAAAATCATCGAAATACCATAGCAAGTAAAAAGAGAATTGACCTACCAGTATTAGAAAATTGCCAAGAAACAGAAATCTTGAAATGATGACATCAAAGCCTTTTGCCATATATGGCATATTGATCAAATGTTAATAAAGAGTCACAGCCACTGAATGTAAAATCATAAAATGATCTTACAATGTGAACATTTTACAGTATACTGCATTTTTTTGTTTTTTACAATTCCTGCTTTTATTTGCTTTAAACATATCTGAATTTGTTAAGGTATTTTAATTCTTTTTTCACTATTTTCTAAGGTTTATTAGCACCCCATTAAATAAAACTGTGCAGCATCCCACTGAAGTTTATATAAGCAATAAATAGTACTTGAGCAGAACATCAGAGATTATGACAAAAAGTGTCTGTTCACACACATCACCTTTAAAACAACAGTACAGTCTTGGCCCTAAAAGTAAAATGTAACTTTGCTCAGTTACTTATCAGTTTGTATGGAATCTTATCAATGTTAACACATTTCCAAATTTTATTTTTGACTTTTGGTTGTTTCCATCACTGGACAGTTTGTAAAATGAAAATTATTTTGCTCATGGGTTAATGAAGTAAATATTGCCATTTTATTTCTGGATGACACCCCCCATTTTGACCCAAGCACACACACACACAGGTTTAACTGAAACAGTTTAACTGAAACTGAGGTTTAACTGTGGTTTACACTTGGTTTAAAGTCAACATGCAAATTTAACACCATATTTACACTGTTTCTAAACCTACTGATGATGAGGTATATATAAATATTTTGAGAATTCAAACTCTATAAACAATGTATAAACGGCTTTAACCAACCAGACCAAACCCCAAAACTGTCAAATTAAGAGTAACCAACTCATAATTAATTTTATGTATATTCAATCATGGGTATTTTAAAAACAGATGAATGAACATATACTTTTAATGGGCAAATATACATTATTATACGATCTGAACACCTGGAAGAAGTTTTGATGAACGGTTTTGCCATTATTTGGCAGGTAATTTTCTTAAACTGAAATCAGCGAACCAGAAGTGAACAGAGGAACTACACCATCTAACTTAAATGTTCTATGTTCCTTCTTATCTCATATGCACTTAGAACTGTAACATGTTCTAAGTTCGATGTTTTTTTAATTTTATATGTGCTTAGGACTACAAAATGTTCTATGTTCCTTCTTATTTCATATGTGCTTAGAACTGTAACATCTTCTATGTTCCTTGTTATTTCATATGCACTTAGAACTGTAACATGTTCTAAGTTCCTTCTTATTTCATATGTGCTTAGAACTGTAACATGTTCTAAGTTCCTTCTTATTTCATATGTGCTTAGAACTGTAAAATGTTGTATGTTCCTTCCTATTTCATAATGCTTAGAACTGTAAATGTTCTAAGTTTGTTCTTATTTCATACATGCTTAGAACTGTAAAATGTTCCATGTTCCTTCTTATTTCATATATTCTTAGAAATGTAACATGTTCTATGTTCCTTTTTGTTTCATATGTGCTTAGAACTAACATGTTCTATGTTCCTTCTTATTTCATATGTTCTTAGAACTGTAACATGTTCCATGTTCCTTCTTATTTCATGTGTTTATAACTGTAAAATGTTCTATGTTCCTTCTTATTTCATGTGTTTATAACTGTAAAATGTTCTATGTTCCTTCTTATTTCATATGTGCTTAGAACTGTAACATGTTCTATGTTCCTTCTTATTTCATATGTTCTTAGAACTGTAAAATGTTCTATGTTCCTTCTTATTTCATATGTTCTTAGAACTGTAACATGTTCTATGTTCCTTCTTATTTTCTTAGAACTGTTACATGTTCTATGTTCCTTCTTATTTCGTATGTTCTTAGAACTGTAACATGTTCTATGTTCCTTCTTATTTCATATGTTCTTAGAACTGTAACATGTTCTATGTTCCTTCTTATTTCATATGTTCTTAGAACTGTAACATGTTCTATGTTCCTTCTTATTTCGTATGTTCTTAGAACTGTAACATGTTCTATGTTCCTTCTTATTTCGTATGTTCTTAGAACTGTAACATGTTCTATGTTCCTTCTTGTTTCGTATGTTCTTAGAACTGTAACATGTTCTATGTTCCTTCATAATTATGTACTTAGTAGCTTTCACTATTAATTAAACACTCTATTTTATTAGAGAAGTGCCTGGTGAACTTACCGTAGCGGGGATAGAATCTGCACTTGGCGTAGTTGGAACATCTCCATCAGGGATGGTTAATGGAGGTATAAGAGTTGGCTGCAATTGGCAACCATCAGGGGTTACTGTGGGCGGCACAGTGGGAGAGTGAATGACAAAATCTGAAGGAATGGCAATGAAATCATCCCCAAGCTCCTGCAAGCAGAGAATAAACATATTGAAAGGGAAACTATTGTAACTAAATATAAATAAAGAACAAGATAACATTGTTTTGCATTGAACCCTGATGTATATAATTCTCGAATTTGTATTAAAAAAAAAAGTAACAAGTGAAACACCAACAGTGGTGCGAACGCGGGAAAACGAATTCAACATTTTATCTGAAAAATCTAAGTAAAAAGGGGGGATAATTCAGATAAAATACATGATAGAGTTATGGTTCTTGTCATATAACATTGTGTAATGATAATGAACATGTGTGCCAACTTTAACCAAAATGGACGGACGGACAGACAGACAGATTGAAATCGCCAAACTATAAGCCTGGATCTGCTACGCAGTCCTGCTGAAAAGACATGCATGTGTCATAAGGACAATGCTGCATAGCGGCAACTCAACAGCATTCAGTTACGAGGCAAGACTGTTACTACCATTAGACAGCAACCCAACCCTACCCACCCCCCCACCCTCAGCCCCAACACCACCCACCTCAAAATGTGCATTAAATGCTTCCATTCCGACCTTTTATTGTTGTCATTGTATATATGCCATCAGCATAGCTACTACTAGGCCATATTGAGGATTTAGCGCAAGACTATCATAACTATGTATGAATAAAGAAGGAGATAAGATAGTCTTGCACTGATTCCTTGAATTATAGGCCCGGGCCTATACATCAATTAAAAAAACAACACAAAGTCCAAAAAAGCAATAAAAACTGAAGCGAGATGGGGTGGGGGTGGGGTTCAGGGTCAACATTTGTTTCTTAATTTAACTTTGACAAACGTTATTCTCAAATTTGTAAAAAAAAAAAAAACTTCAAATACCACACAAGTGCTCTGTCAGATATACGCCAGAACGCACCATTGCATAGCTAAGTTAAAAAAAGCCTGGGCAGCATGACGCCGGACCACCCTAGTTTGTTGGGCCTATATATGCATTTCAGGTCAGCTATGCCCCTGTATGCTGAAGTTGTTGGTTGAATGGTGTTTTACATCATTTTCAGCACAAGTTAAGCTATTTATGATGGTCAATTTTTTCGTGGTAGAGGCAGGTCACCCACTTTTTCCTGGGTAGAACCAATCCTGTATACCTCCAACCATTTGTAAGAATCAACACTTTCTCATTTACAAGCTGAAGTTGTACATATCATTAATAAAGTATGTTCAAACCAAAAGCATGTCGAGTAGCAGACGCATTAAAGGCGCTTAACATAGTTATGGTGACCAGTTACAATATGAAATAAGCGAACGAAAAAAACTGCAGTATGTACATACGGCTTCAAGCCAGGGAGGTAGTGCCCATTCAGACCTGTCACCATCAACAGCTGATGAGCCAATATTGGACGGCAGAGAGAATGGTAATGACCCCTCAGGTGAGACTGGTTTCCCAGAGTCCCCACTCGTATAGGAAAATGCTACATCATCAGCAGTCTGGTTCTGTGGTTGATAATCAATGGAGAAGGCACTGTCCTCTGGTATTATTTCAGACGAGTTCTCAGCAATATTGAAGATGTTCACTGAAAAAGGAAGGATGAAAGGGCAGAGCTCCAGATAAGCTGTGTATCTGCATAATGTACAAAAATATATGAGCCAACAAATGCAGAAGTTTTTGTTCTGTGCGTATTAAAAACGTAAATAAATGTGAGAAAAACACAAAGGATTTATTTCAATGCATAGCGAAACATAAATATATATATATATATATAGCTTTAAACATTTGCCAATCGCCATCTTCAGAATTTATGGTTCTATTGTCAAACTGTTCCGTACTTGTCACTCATGTGTAGAATATGTTCATTTGCTATATGGTGCAACCGATTTGAAATTATTCAGAAAAAATCTGTGCTTGACAAAACAAGCATTTTATAGACAGGTTTCAGGTTTATGTTTACTTCTTTAACCGTGTTGAAATAATGTATAATTAATAGGTACTGTAATCGTGTCCGTGTATTTATATCCATTCAATTAATACGAAAACATATCGTCAGGTAAAAACATTCTCGGGTGGAAAAAAGTATAAACAGCGATGACACCGCATAAATAAAATTACGAGTTATCTTCGAGTTGTCTTTCCATGAATGAAGACGCTGCTTGTCAAATATTGTTTGATTTAATTTACCAAAGCATTGCAAAGTAAAAAAGAAAACACAAACATACACGCGTGTACACAAACACATAATTTGACAATTTAGTTGAAACCATGCAATATAGAATAATTCTGAGTAACTGAAGAAAAAAAGCAAATGTAAACAAATGAAGGGTAATAACATACTGATGAGAAAAAAATGATTGGGGTAAAAAAAAAAAATATACAAAAGGATGAAAAACCCAGATATTAAAATCCTTATCTAGAGCTCTGAAAGGATACTGGTAAATACACGCAACACGCTGAATACCACAATGTCTTAAAGAAGATTGAAATTTGTTCTATTTAAATTCAGGAAGTTTTGCGTTAAGCTACTGTCATTAAACATTTTCAAACTGTCCAGAGAAAACAACACTAATTGTGGCAGCAGATTCTATTATCAGCTGCTTACTTACACATTAGGGTAAAACAATCGAATATTGTCCATTAATTGGCCATTTGAGATATTGTTTAGCCACTGGTAATTTGGTGAATGTTTAGAGTAAGCCTAGATTGAAAACCTGGAAGTATAATCCCCTAAAATCAATAGTTCAAACAGATCTTAAGATTTATGTCCTTTTATGTGTAAAACTTTCATGCTCTTAACCCGCTAAGCATGACTATAATAGCCTTTGCGTCCATTGTAAAACTATAAACTATTTAAAAAAAAAAAAGTGTCCATTGTGCATGCATTTTGGACAATGTAACCAAACACATTAGATTATTTAAGTTGAAGTATTATCTTTTTGAAATGCTGTAAGAAGTGTCCTAAATGATTTATTTCAAGGGGATATCACATTTGACACACAATTTGCTATTTAACGTTATGGTCCTTTGGTATAAGTTCAATCCAACGGTAATTTAAAATAGGATATGCAAAAAATAATAATTATACTGAAAGAGTATAAACATAAGGGGATAGCTGGCAAATGAATTACCACACCTTATTCTATTCAAATTTGTGGTGGAAAACAATGTAATATATAAGTGCCCTTGCCTTTATTAGGCACAACACAATAGCATTATGCCATACATGGAGATGAAAAACCAGCGCAAATAAATATCTTCAAAGGTTGTATATTATATACAACCACATATTCCACCTAAAAGCAAATGTGATTTCGTGCAGGGAAAGGTAAGACAACAAAGCTGTGTACGGTTAATAGCTATTTTAAGCTGCTGCAAACTATGAAATTTGTTCATGCAACTGCTGTCTATAACACTCATGCACGTCTAAAAGCTTGTAAGCGGAGATTTTACTTAATATTTGCTTTGTACAGCTTTGTACTATAGTACCTGGGGAGTGGCATGCATTCAGTTAACGGTTTGTAATGAAATTCGTATATATACCTTGGTGATTTTTCGGTAAACAGATTGTTATAAAATTCGTATATACCTTTGTGATTTTTTCGTAAACAGTCTGTAACAAAATTTGTAACTAACATAGTTTATTAAAATACTCATAATGATTTGTTATTGAGGAGTTTTTAAAATTCCTATCAAGACGTCTGGCATCACATCCTTCAACCGTTAGAATGTCATTTTAAACGATTTAAACATTAGAAATAGAGATAACGTTAGTTTAAAGCAAGGTTACGTTCCAACAACAAATTGAAATTGTAAAAAATAGGTTAAAGGTGTATATTTTCTTCGTTTGGTGTTGAGAGATGGACATACAAACTAAGTTGTGAGAGTTTGTTTGTATTATGTTCAATCTCTCAAAAACGTGTATTAAATACATAAAAATCCATGTCAGATAAAAAATAAATTATTTCCAGTGGGTTTATTTTGTGTGACATCAAAACCTGTTGTTTTGGGACTTGAAACACATCAAAACTGCAGGACTACAACCCTTTGTATCAATGATCTTGAAGTCCCACTCACCAGGTATTGATCTAGGACAATATAAACTACACCTTTGTGATTTCTTGGTAAATGTTTCGCAAAGTTTATTCGGATATACCTTGGAGAGTTCTAGGTAAAAGTAAAAGTTTTATAACATAAACAATATAACTGGGTGAATTCTAAGTAAGATTGCAGATATATATTGCAGAAAAGTGCCAAATTTACATAACAAAATGTTTTACTGTTTTCTAGGAACTAAATGCATGCCATATAGACACAGATTATTTTCTTCATTTTTACTGTCCTTATACCATCAAATGTTGTTATTGTACGTATTTATTTTATTAACAATTCAAACCATGTTTGAAGTCCAAAACAGAGAGATGGATAGACAAAAAAACATTGTGCAGCAATCATATATATTTAAATATAGGTCCAAATATTTATCAATCAATTCTTTTAACAAAAAACTATTTCTTCCAGAAGATGAATATTATAATAGATAAAAAAAATATTATTTTTTTAACCAATTTAGGATGGTAATGCAAATTTTAAAGATGCGATGCTTCTTAAACAGTTTTCAAATTGATCTAGGGTCTAATTTCTTTGACAGTTTTCAAATAGATCTAGGGTCCATTAATTTCTTTGACAGTTTTCAAATTGATCTAGGGTCCATTAATTTCTTTGACAGTTTTCAAATTGATCTAGGGTCCATTAATTTTTTTAACAGTTTTCAGATTGATCTAGGGTCCATTAATTTCTTTGACAGTTTTCAAATTGATCTAGGGTCCATTAATTTCTTTGACAGTTTTCAAATTGATCTAGGGTCCATTAATTTTTTTAACAGTTTTCAAACTGATCTAGAGTCTAATTTCCTCAACAGTTTTCAAATTGATATAGGGTCTAATTTCCTTAACAGTTTTCAAATTGATCTAGGGTCTAATTTCCTTAACAGTTTCAAACTGATCTAGGGTCTAATTTCCTTAACAGTTTCAAACTGATCTAGGGTCTAATTTCCTTAACATTTTCAAACTGATCTAGGGTCTAATTTCCTTAACAGTTTCAAACTGATCTAGGGTCTAATTTCCTTAACATTTTCAAACTGATCTAGGGTCTAATTTCTTTAACAGTTTTCAAATTGATCTAGGGTCTAATTTCCTTAACAGTTTCAAACTGATCTAGGGTCTAATTTCCTTAACATTTTCAAACTGATCGAGGGTCTAATTTCTTTAACAGTTTTCAAATTGATCTAGAGTCTAATTTCAACAGTTTTCAAATTGATATAGGGTCTAATTTCCTTAACAGTTTTCAAATTGATCTAGGGTCTAATTTCCTTAACAGTTTCAAACTGATCTAGGGTCTAATTTCCTTAACATTTTCAAACTGATCGAGGGTCTAATTTCTTTAACAGTTTTCAAATTGATCTAGAGTCAAATTTCCTTAATAGTTTCAAACTGATCTAGGGTCTAATTTCCTTAACATTTTCAAACTAATCTAGGGTCTAATTTCTTTAACAGTTTTCAAATTGATCTAGGGTCTAATTTCCTTAAGAGTTTTCAAACTGATCTAGGGTCTAATTTCCTTAACAGTTTCAAACTAATCTAGGGTCTAATTTCTTAGTTTCCAAATTGATCTAGGGTCTAATTTCCTTAACAGTTTTCAAATTGATCTAGGGTCTAATCTCTTTTTAGTTTGGTACTTATGATTATGTGGTATCCTAATACAAATACAATTTTTTGCGTTTGGCAAAAATTAAGCGCTGGTATCTAAGTACCAATAGCTAGTAAAGGTCAAGGTCATACAGGTCAATATTTTATTAATGTAATAATAATAATAATAATAATGTTCTTTGGTGAATGCATGCAGTTTATAACAAATGAGCTGTCGGAAGAACTGAACAGATTGCGAGGGACATATGGCACGTACCTTCAACTGTCCGCTGTACTATACCTACTTTCTTCGCTAAAATGGTTAATACAGATTGAGTTAGAGGTGTAGTAGAGATAGATTTGAGAGAGACACACGGGAAACAAATATAAAGCAATAGGTTTATATAAATTACGTCTGTTAATAAACTATTAAAAAAATAAATATAAAACCTAACAAGAGGTCAATGACCTTGAAGCTCTACTGACTGATTTTGATTTTAGGAAGTAGTCGCTACAAACATGTTTTTTGAAAAATTATTTTTAGCCGTGGCTGCCATCTTGAATTTCCGGCCGACCTGATATTTTGCTAGGATCAATTAGACATCAAGAGCAACATTCCTGTGAAGTTCATGAAAATCCGTCAAGTAGTTTCAGAGGAGTAGTCGCTACAAGTTTTCATTATATAATTCTATGTAAACAAAGATGGCCGCTGACAGCCATGTTTAACATCTAATCAAAATGATTTTTGACAAGGACCAACATCATGTAATGCTGATCATTTTAGAAAAAGTCCCATATCAATATCACTTATAGTTTTCAAGAAGTAGTCGCTACAAACTTGCATTTTGAAAATCTATTTTTAGCCATGGCGGCCATCTTGAATTTCCGGCCGACCTGAAATTTTGCTAGGATCAATAAGACATCAAGAGCAACATTTCTGTGAAGTTTCATGAAAATGCGTCAAGTAGTTTCAGAGAAGTAGTCGCTACAAGTTTTCATTATATAACTCTATGTAAACAAAGATGGCCACTGGCAGCCATGTTTAATGTCGAATCAAAATAATGTTCGACTCGGATAACCATCATGTCATGCTGATCATTTTAGAAAAAGTCCCATATCAATATCACTTATAGTTTTCAAGAAGTAGTCGCTACAAACTTGTATTTTGAAAATCTATTTTTAGCCATGGCGGCCATCTTGAATTTCCGGCCGACCTGAAATTTTGCTAGTATTAATTAGACATCAAGAGCAACATTTCTGTGAAGTTTCATGAAAATCCGTCAAGTAGTTTCAGAGGAGTAGTCGCTACAAGTTTTCATTATATAACTCTATGTAAACAAAGATGGCCACTGGCAGCCATGTTTAATGTCGAATCAAAATAATGTTCGACTCGGATAACCATCATGTCATGCTGATCATTTTAGAAAAAGTCCCATATCAATATCACTCATAGTTTTCAAGAAGTAGTTGCTATAATCTTATTTTTTAAAAATCTATTTTTAACTGTGGCAGCCATCTTGAATTTCTGGCCGATCTGAAATTTTGCTAGGATCAATAAGACATTAAGAGCAACATTCCTGTAAAGTTTCATGAAAATCGGCCAAGTAGTTTCAGAGGAGTAGTCGCTACAAGTTTTTACTTTATAACTCTATGTAAACAAAGATGGCCGCTGGCAGCCACGTTTAACGTCGAATCAAAACGATTTTTGATAAGGGCCAACATCATGTCATGCTGATCATTTTAGAAAAAGTCCCGTATCAATATCACTTATAGTTTTCAAGAAGTAGTCGCTACAAACTTGTATTTTGAAAATTTATTTTTAGCCGTGGCGGCCATCTTGAATTTCCGGCCGACCTGAAATTTTGCTAGGATCATTTAGACATCAATAGCAACATTCCTGTGAAGTTTCATGAAAATCCGTCAAGTAGTTTCAGAGGAGTAGTCGCTACAAGTTTTCATTATATAACTCTATGTATACAAAGATGGCCGCTGGCAGCCATGTTTAACGTCAAATCAAAACGATTTTCGACAAGGACCAACATCATGTCATGCTGATCATTTTAAAAAAAGTCCCATATCAATATCACTTATAGTTTTCAAAAAGTAGTCGCTACAAACTTGAATTTAAAAAATCTATTTTTAGCTTTGGTGGCCATCTTGGATTTCACATCAACATGAATTTTTGCTAGGATCAACTAGACTTCATGGGCAACATTTCTGTAAAGTTTTATGAATAATCATCCAGTAGTTTCAGAGGAGTAGTCGCTACAAATAAAAGTTAACGGACGGACGGACAGACAGACGGACGGACGGACAGACGGACGGACGACGGACGCCGCACCACGGCATAAGCTCTGCTGATCTCTGATCAGTAGAGCTAAAAAGTATGAACTATTAAAAAAAAAAAAAGTGTCCATTGTGCATGCATTTTGGACAATGTAACCAAACACACTAGATTATTTAAGTTGAAGTATTATCTTTTTGAAATGCTGTAAGAAGTGTCCTAAATGATTTATTTCAAGAGGATATCACATTTGACACACAATTTGCTATTTAACGTTATGGTCCTTTGGTATAAGTTCAATCCAACGGTAATTTAGAATATGATATGCAAAAGATAATAATTATACTGAAAGGGGATAAATATAAGGGGATAGCTGGCTAATGAATTACCACAATTTATTCCATTCAAATTTGTGGTGGAAAACAATGTAAGTTGCCATGGCACTCTTTCTTAAGAAATGGACAGTTTACCAATTTTTTTGTTATTAAAAGCAATGTGCTTTGTATGGGTGTTTGTCCCTTTCTGAGAAAAAAACTTACATTGTATTTCAAAAAGGAACTAAAGAACAAATCTAGTTAGATACAAACTACAGTAATACTGATATAACACAAACCATATTATACATGTTTTTTTTTTTTTTTAGGAAAAGCCACTCGAGTTGTTTATGACTTGACATATGATATTATACTGCAAGATGATGGTTAACCCAGGTAAGGGAAGTAACTCTAGATTTTGATACCATGATTATCTGCACATAGCAGAGAGACAGAATGAATGAATGTTGTTTTACGGCACGTCGACACATAAATAGGTCATATTGTGCGCAAAAACTGACGAAAGATGAAGAAATTAAGTAGTAATTAAAAATTAATGTAAATATATAAAGATAAAAATATTAAAAAATAAGGGATGTAATATAAACTATATATGTAAATCAGAGACAGTACCATCTTAAATTGACTTCAATGCTAAACATAAACCTTATCAGAGACCACAGGGACACAAGGATATGGGTACGTTTGGAGCAAACACCAGAACCAGAACTATTTCAAAGACATTATTATAAGTTTCAAAACAAACAAAAAAGTATTCTCATAATCCATCCAATAAGCCTTGAACTTTAAATTCTTTTTGCTTATCGTTTTAAAATGCCACAGGTGCAATATTTGAATTCAACGTCACTAAAAAGAAAAAGTTATAAATACTATAACGTCACAATTTGAAGTAAATAAATTGATTTACAAAAATATTATGTCTGGATTCACTTGAATTTTAGGTTAATTTTTGCCCAAATGTACCAAACATTATTTTCTTTTTGACTCATAAATTCTCTTTCCTTTTTTTAAATTTATTTTTTATTATATCTCACTCTAAATTAATTGTAAATTATAGCAAAACCCAGTTCACAATAAATCTTATGCAAAAGTTCATGTCCTCATGTCCCTGTGTTCACTGTCAAGTAAGCGTTTGAAACGTTTCCCGATACAATCTGAAAAATGAAAACTAGGAAAGGAAAACAATTTCTAGAATAAAACAGGCGAAAAAAACAAGGGAGCAAATGGAGGGCTCACTGCAAAACTATGGTATCTTGTTCTTCATTTCTTTATAGATACAATCACAGACTTGCATTACGATAATAAATAGAGAGAAGAAGAGATGGTGTTATAGGGTATATAGTAAAGGTAAGGCCAGGATCATAATACACTCTCATTTACCGAATTTGTTAAAATGTCTTTTTACTATTCCGTGCTTACATTTTGCTCAGCGATCGTGTTAAATAATTTATACATTATTTTTCGTTTTTGCAACATTGGCTTATCTAAATATGCCATACCGACTAGGAAATTTGTATTATCGCAATTTGCAGATTGCATGAAGGTTTATACAAAACACAGGCTTAATACACTACTTGCTCATGCCACCAAGACGGAGTATAGTTTACTGCTGTTTTATACCACTATATCAAGTTATTACAATTTAGAAAACAACGGGGAGTGATTCGCTACTCTTTTTTTTTTTGTGTAAACCTTTATACATTCTGCGAATTTTGATAACTGATGAAGAATTTCCTCGTTCGTGTGGCATATTTAGGTAAGCCAATGTTGCAGAAATGAAAAATAATGTATAATTATCTGACACAATCGCTGAGCGAAATTTACGCATGGAATAGTAAAAAGGTATTTTAAAAATCTGGAAAAATGAGAGTGTATTATGATTCTGTTCTTCCCTATACTAAATACATATACTATAACACTATTAATCTCTTCTTCTCTCTATTCTACTATACTATTGTAATGGACGCCTGGTTACCGGTACAATAGTTTCGCGTTCAATCCTCAAAATGGTGTTTCCTTCTTTTTTGTCAGTGCTTTATTAATAATTCCTAGTGAAAAAGCTAGCAAACACTAATGTTAGTACACTATGTACCTGAGTTAAATTTTACTGAAATAAAAAGACAGAGTGATTTCAAATAATACATAGTATTAGTAACTGTAAACTATAGTGTCATGGCAGGCGCGTAGCTAGACCATTTTTTTGTCATACACAAGCATAGAATGCAATACTTACAAATTATTAAATTGCTTTGAAATGCATTATTTATTTTTTCTTTGGTATTGGCAGCTACGCGCCTGCAAGGTACGGTTCATCTATTAGATTATATTCTAAATAGTTTTTTCTCTTTTATGTGAACTACATCAGTTGGCAGATATTATACATGTTTATTATAAGAATCTTTCATTGGAATCCAGAGAATATCAAGAATTCCAACATAAGGTCAAAATGTTTTTATCGGAAAAAATGCTGTTCAATAAAAACAGATATACCGAGGTTTGGAATTTCTAGATCTTCTGCGGATACCCATGATTGATTTTTTTCTTGCATACCATGGACATTTTGCATATTGGCTACACCAATTAACAACATTCTGTATGTTTATTTATCACATAACATGTGGTGTGGGAGTGTAATAACACCATTCAATATATTAGATATTCCACTAGTGGTATAACATAACGTTAATGACGTCATGGACGTCACGTTAATGTACGTTTTCTGACATAATGTGAGGTTATAAGTTATGTGATAAATAGAATCTAACATTCGTTCTCATTTATTATTGAATTTATTAAACTCGTTAGCAAAAATTATATAATGCTCTGGAAGAACCTCGCATTATATCATTTTGCCAACTCGTTTAATAAATTCAATAATGAATGAGTACTCATGTAAGATCCTCACATTACACAATGATGTCATGCAACTGTTAATGCTATCGTCATCAGTTGAAGCGCGTGACTTTTATCTGCCACCATGTGTAAGATCAGATTTCTCAGCACCAGTGTAAATTGATAATATCCTTATCTGGTATGAAAGAAAAGTGTTTCTATGTCAATCAAAATCTAATTTAATTGGGTAACTTTGATTGGACAACTATAATGAAGATTATACAATACTATGTTAAGTTTATATAAAATAAATACAATTACTATTATATATATATATATTAAGTGTGACATTGTGTATTATTTACATTAACATTTGTGCAACGTGTAATAAAATTATAATTTCTGTTGACTATATAAAGGTTACATACAACTCATTTGTTTTCAAACGATTTCTAATCGAAATAGATGATAACCTATATTTTATTATTCATCTATTTCTACAGAATCTACAATGTTCTATTTAAAGTTACTAAACTGCCACATTTCATATGTCATATGACTTTTGAGTTAGTAAATCCATAGTTCATTTCAAAATAGCAGTAGGGGCATCCGTGGCTAAGTGGTTAGTCTCCGACTTGAAATCACTTGCCCCTCACCGCTGTGGGTTTGATCCCTCTGGGGCATTGGAATCTTTATGTGAGGAAGCTATCCATTTGGCTTGCGAAACGTCGGTGTGTCTACCCAGGTGCCCGCCCGTGCACGAAAATAGCTCGGAGAATAGCAGTAAGGAAACCAATAACAAATTTAGATCTTTTGCCTGGCTTATTTAGACTTTTATATATACAGCTTTATGAATAACGTGATTTGCTTTCCTTTCATGGTAAATGCAGAGTTGCCATTTCCAACTTTTGGGGAGCAAAGTGAACTGTTCTTATCTCAAAAGCTGAAGAGTTTTTAAGGGTAGGTAATTTTGGTATGCAGCTATTTCTCTGACACGTGCAGAGTTGTCACTTCCAATTTCCGAGGAGCAAATTACGTTTTAATTATTTCAAAAGCTGAAGAGCTCTAAAGGAGGCATAATTTTCCGTGGACTTATCCAGCTGGGCTATGATATCAACACATGGTATTTACATGTATGTGACTGATAGCTGGTTTATACACGATTTAGATAATGTACACATATCATTTTGCAGTTGAATTCCTTTAAACAAAACTGACTGATATCATTGGTGGGAAAGTAGGACAACATCTTATGTACAAATGTAAAAATGTCTATAAAAGCAGAAGTGGTTAAAGAATACAATAACGGAATCACTTTATATAAAAGTATTAAAATACTACTCAAGTTGAAAACAGACAGACATACGTTTTGGCATGGAACCTCTCGACTTCAATGTCTTCTGGTTGAGAACTTTTTCTGAAAAAAAATAAAACACGCATATGAAAAATTACTAGAATTTAATACTCAAATTGAGTTCATGCCAATCTGGCTGAGCATTAGGGCTGTGCATTACCAGACCAGTTCCGATTATGACATGTATTGCGACATGGACAAACCGATATGCGATACAATACGATAAGCTTAAATAATTCGTTTACAAGTTATATGTGCTATGATACATAGCACATCTGTGGTTGAGGGGTTAACGACGCTGCATTGTAAACCTTCTCGCCTCTCACTGCTGTGGGTTCAAATCCCAATGGGAGCTCAACTTGTGAGAAAGTGTCTATTCTTACAGATGGTGGTAAATATACAGTACTGGTTCTACCCAGGAAAACGGGGCGGGCTCCTCTACCACAAACAAATCAAACGTCATATATGACCTAAAATGTGTTAAAAACGATGTAAAACACCATTCAAACAAGCAAAACAAACAAACGAGTTACATGTTAAGAAGAAATGTCTTTTCAGTAGTGAAACATTTATCTTAATTGTAACAATTTAATAAAAATAAACAATCCACTTAAACTTACTTTTTTAAACAATTAAAGGAAAAAGAACAGAAAATGAATGTCAAAGTAAATAACTTACTCTGTCTGTCTTTGCAATATACAATATGTCAGTAACGTCAGCATTAACTGTATTTTACATTAATTTCAACACTTCTCTTGACCTTTGATGTATAGACTTGATTTCTGCGGCGCAACACACCTTTTCATTGAGATAAACATTTGTGTGAAGTTTCATGAAATTCCCTTGAGTACTTTTAAAGTTATGGCCGAGACATGACTGTTTTGGAGTGACTAACGAATGAAGGAAGGAACTAATGGACGGACTGTCCGATTACTACATGCCCCCTCCCTTCAGGGGCATACAAGTATGACAGAGCTTCCTACCTGCTATGAGTATGGTATGCCAGTGTCGGGCGGACAAGTTAGGTACAATCTGGAGTGCCCCGAATATTGGTCTGGGTATAGATACGGACTTGCCGTTGGGCCCCTTGCCCAGGTCTAGCTGGTCCACCGTAATACTGCCCAGTCGCCCATCCTCCCCATTACCCCACCCATATACACAGTTATCTGGAAAATAAAGCATACACTACGAAAAATGGCTTCACATTGGTAAGTTAAGTAAGTTAAGGTTAGTATGTTTCTCTGACTCTTTTCAATTTTAGGATGAAGATGATGCTGGTGGTGATAGTGCTGGTTATGAGGATGATTATGAATATGGTGATGATGATGATGATGATGATGATGATGATGATGATGATGCTGATGATGATGATGAATATGGTGATGAATATGATGATGATGATGTTAATAATTTATGAGATGATAGTGATATGAGGAGGAGGAGGAGGAGGAGGAAGAGGAGGAGGAGGAGGAAGAGGAGGAGGAAGAGGAGGAAGAGGAGGAAGAGGTGGAAGTGGAGGAGGAAGAGGATGAGGAAGAGGAGGAGGAAGAGGAGGAGGAAGAGGAGGAGGAAGAGGAGGAGGAAGAGGAGGAGGAAGAGGAGGAGGAAGAGGAGGAGGAAGAGGAGGAAGAGGTAGAGGAGGAGGAAGAGGAGGAAGAGGAGGAGGAAGAGGAGGAAGAGGAGGAGGAAGAGGAGGAAGAGGAGGAGGAAGAGGAGGAAGAGGAGGAGGAAGAGGAGGAAGAGGAGGAGGAAGAGGAGGAGGAAGAGGAGGAAGAGGAGGAGGAAGAGGAGGAGGAAGAGGAGGAGGACGACGAGGAGGAGGAGGACGAGGAGGAGGAGGACGATGAGGAGGAGGAGGACGATGACGTGGAGGAGGAGGAGGAGGAGGAGGAGGAGGAGGAGGAGGAGGAGGAGGAGGAGGAGGAGGAGGAGGAGGAGGAGGCGGAGGAGGAGGAGGAGGACGAGGCGGAGGAGGAGGAGGAGGAGGAGGAGGAGGAGGAGGAGGAGGAGGAGGAGGAGGAGGAGGAGGACGAGGAGGACGACGACGATGAAAACGAGTATGATGACAATTGCTGATAACTGGATAAAAACCTGATGATCACAGGAAACATTACTCCAATGAGAATTTGTATCTCATCAGATGCCAAGTTTGATTCAAATCAAAATAGAAGAAAACTAAACCATTTTTATTAAAGTGTGACTCATGCTTGACAGTGGTACACAATGATGAAAAAAGTGATCTATCCATGTTGGTCAGCAATACAGTATATCACAGAAAATCCTTCATGATCATTATTATTTGAGACCAATCATTGCGAAAGAAAGTCTCTATTTACATATGCTACAGAAAAGATATTTTCTCATAACTTGAAGTAAACCAAACTACAGAAGTCAGTGATACTCACCACTGGTTCAGGCGACCTAACTACAGAAGTCAGAGATACACCACTGGTTGAGGTGATCAAACTACAGAAATCAATGCTACACACACCACTGGTTGAGGCAACCAAACTACAGAAGTCAGAGATACACTCACCACTGTTTGAGGCAAACAAACTACAGAAGTCAGAGATACACTCAACACTGGTTGAGGCAACAAAACTACAGAAGTCAGTGCAACACTCACCACTGTTTGAGGCAACCAAACTACAGAAGTCAGAGATACACTCACCACTGGTTGAGGCAACCAAACTACAGAAATCAATGCTACACTCACCACTGGTTGAGGCAATCAAACTACAGAAGTCAGAGATACACTCACCAATGTTTGAGGCAACCAAACTACAGAAGTCAGAGATACACTCACCACTGGTTAACGCAACCAAACTACAGAAGTCAGTGCTACACTCACCACTGTTTGAGGCAACCAAACTACAGAAGTCAGAGATACACTCACCACTGGTTGAGGTAACCAAACTACAGAAGTCAGAGATACACTCACCACTGTTTGAGGCAACCAAACTACAGAAGTCAGAGATACACTCACCACTGTTTGAGGCAACCAAACTACAGAAGTCAGAGATACACTCACCACTGGTTGAGGCAACCAAACTACAGAAGTCAGTGATACACTCACCACTGGTTGAGGCAACCAAACTACAGAAGTCAGTGATACCCTCACCACTGGTTGAGGCAACCAAACTACAGAAGTCAGTGATACACTCACCACTGGTTCAGGCGACCAAACTAAAGAAGTCAGAGATACACTTACCACTGGTTGAGGCAACCAAACTACAGAAGTCAGTGCTACACTCACCACTGGTTGAGGCAACCAAACTACAGAAGTCAGTGCTACACTCACCGCTGGTTGAGGCGACCAAACTACAAAAGTCAGAGATACACTCACCACTGGTGGAGGCGACCAAACTACAGAAGTCAGTGCTACACTCACCGCTGGTTGAGGCGACCAAACTACAGAAGTCTGTGCTACACTCACTGCTGGTTGAGGTGACCAAACTACAGAAGTCAGTGCTAGACACACCACTGGTTGAGGCGACCAAACTACAAAAGTCAGAGATACACTCACCACTGGTGGAGGCGACCGTGAATCCGTCTCCACATGTGACCTTCTCGACCCTGTGACTGGACAGTGGGCCGGGCACACGGCATATCCCAATGTGACTTTTGAAGTCGCCAACACCCAGCTGCCCATACTTGTTACAACCGAAGGTGTACAGGTGACTACACACTGAAAATAACAGATTTATTATATATATATTTTTTAATCTGTAGAAATGTAAACATGTATGTGAAAGTTACAAGTTATTTTTATGCACATGAGTTTGCAGGTTCAATCCCCGGATCATACCAAAGACTTCATAAAAATGGTATATAAAAACAAGTATTTCCCTTGGTTGACGTTCATCATATAACGGGTAGTTCTAGGACTGGTCAGCCCGGTGTCAGTTAATGTGACTGGCTGACGTATCCTATCATGTGTCTAGGGCATGGTATACAAGTACACACTGTCATGATATGACTAAAAGTTTGTTAAAAGCGATGTAAACCCTATACATACATAAATATACTTTTGTGCACATCTGTACAAATTAAACAAAACCCTAGCAATTGATATATATATATATCATTATATGTATGAACGTTTGGTCTATATTACATCTTCATTTGATATCTTTGTTAAATCACTAGTTTCAGCAGCATCTAAATAGTTGGTGTAATCAAAATATACATAGGAAATAGAATCCTTTGGTATTGGTTTTCATTTTTTTATTTTTAATCATTCAGATTTTCTTCTTGGAGTAGATCAAAATTAATAAATTAAATCTATAGAAACTTTAATGTTTATAGAGGGACTTACATTAGTGCCTAATTAATACTGAATTTATTAAACAATTTGGATACAATTACATGATGCGAGACTCCGAAAAAGCCTTATAAGTAACTTTTTTTAATGATGCTGCCTTGTAGCGTCCTATATACAATGTTGTTGGTTAATGACGTTGTATGTTTGTGTGATGATGTCGTTTGTTGACTCAGCCGTCTCCGTACGCCACTGAACAATGCAAATACGTCATCAATTTCTGAATCCGGTACTTTAAATGGTCATGGAAATAGAAGAGGCAATTCTGATGAACACTGAGCAGAACAGAAAGGACCAAACGATGACTGGGCCTTCATTTGCATGTTTATTTAACTAGTGTAACATGATAAATACATCATGGCTTTATTACACTCCCACACAGCAAGTTATGTGATAATTATCAATATTACCATCGATGACGGCAGAATGCGAGCTCCCTGCTGCTATGCTAACCACATTCAGTCTCATCAGCGGTCTCACTAAGCTAAACGTGTATTTGCATGGAATATCATATACCTGAAATTGGAAGGAGAAAAAGTGGTTAGAAAAAAATGATTATTTTTATATAATATAATCCTTTTCTGATCTTAAAGGTTTACATATTCAATCAAACTCCCTTTTAGCAAAACACTTTTGAAAGAAAGTATAATTTTCAGAAATGTAAAATTTACATTTGTATCGTTCTTATTTTGCTACAATAATCAATGAGATACATTGCCGGAGTGGGTTTCGCAAAAGTCAAAATTTCAATACTAGTAAACCAGTTTCTAACAACACATTGAAATAAAACTAAATAACATCATGTTTTTGACGGTTTACCATCACATGGCTTGATTTGAACATATTATGCATTGTTTAATACTCGCAAGTGTTTTAATGTCTACTTATCAGATGGCAAGATTTTTAGAATTCTCTTTAGTAAAATGAAATTAGGATTAAATTCAATACTTAATGTGTTAATGATTTAAGTCAATAGGCGAAGACGCTTTAAGCTACCCTAATATTTTTCATATCTTGATGAAAGAGCAAAATCAATCCTTAAGTAAATTTAAAAGATTATAAAAGGACGTAGTCCTTACGACAGAGCCCTTGAAGATTCTACAGGTATTATCAGTTAATGCAGGTATATAAATAATAAGTCAATATTGTAAAAAAAATCAAACTGTTGCTTCTTCCCCACCAGAGGTTTATGTTTCTTCAATCCCGATGTTTGCGAGTTAAATCCAAGTTTGTTAAACTCGTTGCTGCCACATGCAAACACTCTGCCCGTGGTTGTCAACAGGAACGTCCCATCTGTGCCTGCACACACATGCTTTATCATATGTTTCTTGGTGGTCTCAGCCTGCACATTACAGAAGCAACAGATTTACATCCATTAATAGCCAAGTAATATTATAAAGCTGGAAGTTCGAAGAATTTAGAAAAGATCATAATGGAAATTTGTTTTTTTGTGGGTAGAAGATGGGAGCGGGGATTATTGAGAGGGAGAGGGAGTTGATAATAGAGACAGCTATGCACTGCACTATATACCTATGAACAATATCAACAACACAGAATTGTGTAGGATGGTGATGACTGAGATGAGCAGGTGTACTTAGTATGATGACTGGTTGCGTAAAAATAATTTTAAGTATTTTAATTTTTTATCCTACTTCGATCCAACTGGGGTCTATCTCCTAGCCCTAGATGACTCCGATGACATGCTAAAAATAACATTTGGCACCACCCTACAAGTACAGAGAATGCAAGGGCACTGATTGTATATATATGCATGTATAGGGTTTCAAGTCGCTTTAACCTTTAACTCGCTAAGCACGAATATAATAGCCTTTGCATCCGTTTTAAACCCAGACCAGCCTAAGAGTAACTCGCAGGTGATCAGGGTTTACAAAGTCTGGCTGCTGATCAGTCATTTCCCCCCCAAAAACACCCCTTTGTCACATAAATGGAATAGTCTTAGTTCAAAGAAAGAACAGTCCATTATCTATTTGTAGGGGGTTAAGGGTTAAACAATCTCTGTCATATCGTGTGTAACTTGCAGCAGTGAAGTCCATGCTCAACTTTATAGTACTGCCACATTGGAATAATACACTGTATACACATGACTTGAAATCCTACCCAGTCACTTTAGGTTCACACCGAACAGACCTGTCCTAGATCTACCCTTTATATGCTGAACGTCAGCAAGGTATGACTTGGCCGGTGATTGAAACCACGACCTTCCGCATGCAAAGAAATACTCTATCACTAGGCCACGACACTGATTGACAAAGACTTAAAAAGCTTTTCTGAATTTTACTGAAATGATCAGGTTTAGACAAAAACTAAGAAATCTATCTATTATCGTGCATACTGGCAACTATACAAATTATGAATCAGGACAAAATTACATGTTTAGTATAAACAAATTCACTGTTTACCTTCTGAGGAGAAGAAAAGTCATCTTCTGATCCTAGACCTAGCCTTCCTGTAAAAAAACATCAAATAAAGTACATGAAATATATTTTCGGTTTGGTTGTATGTTTTTCATAAGTCGAAAACTGTAATATATATTAAAAAGTATGTTGATGTTTTTTGTTTATTTGCTTTATGTCATATTTAATAAAATACAGTATGAAGTATCCCCATCTAATATTCAACCGGATGTTTTTCATTCTATAAATTCTATTTTCCGGAGATTTTTCCCAATTTAAAGGTTATTTTCTGTACATTATCGAATATTGCACCTACCAAATTCACCACATCCCCATGTGTAAACTTCTCTATCCTTGGTCAAGGCTACCACATGGTTGTCTCCACATGATACCTCCTGTAAGGAAACACAGATCAATAGATACTAAATTTTGCAGGGCCTACATTTTTCTAGATTTTGAATAAAGACAATTTGTGAGGGTACATATGTTTTTAGGTTTGCAATTTTAAAAAATAAAAAAGCTTTGACCTCCAAGTGTGACCTTGACCTTTGATGTACGGATTCTGGCACATGACACACCTTCTCATCGTGGTTAACATTTGTGTAAATTTTCATGGAAAATCCGTCAGTTATTTCAAAGTTATGACTCAGACATATTTGTTTTGGACAGCAGGACGAATGGACGTCCGGACAGACAAACTTATGGTGCGATTACTATATGCCTCAGCTCAGGGGCAAAAAAAGGGAAAATAACCAACCTGTACTGGTCGAGAATTAAAGAACTGCAGCAAAAGAGGGGAGGTAACCTCATCTCCCTCCTCATTGTCACACCCAAGACAGCCATAGAAGTCGGATCCAAAGGTATATACCTGACCCGCATCTGAAATATACGAATAACCAGTAGATCCATAAAAATAATCTACTGCATGTATCAGTAGTCAAACTCTATGGCGGTATATAGCGGGCCATTTCTCTTGATGAAAAAGGTTAATATTTATCAATGAGAAAACAACTTCTTTGTATATTTGTCCATATTAACAGAATCACTAAATCTAACCACTGAAGATAGTTTCTGTGAATACGCCATTTTTTAATATGGCCACACATAAGCATATATTCAAGGTTAAACATAATCAGAAAAGCTATACTTAGGAGATTTGTATCACAAGTCACAAAACTAGAATTTAGACATTACCCTTAACCTGCTACATATATATAATGGACTGTCCTTTCTTTGAATTAAGACCATTCCATTTATGTGACAAAGGGTGTGAGTTACTCACAGGATGATCTGGGTATATTGTAAAACTGATCAGCCTGCGAGTTACCACAGAGGCTATTGTAGTCGTGCTTATGTGGGTTAAGGGTTAAAAGATATATGGGAAATGTTTATTCTCTCCAATTTTTGTTTACGTACGATGTAATATAAAACTTAAATTATAACAGAGAAACCACATTCTGACGCAGCTACCCTTGAATGAATAATGACTATTGATCAATCTAGTATGACAAAAGAAGTACACTAAAGTTGCACGGCCTACGCTTTGAGCTGCATAGGCGTCAAGGTCAATAATTGTTATGTATAGCGGTCGTCAAAATGTATCTATTTATTTTATGACAGACTTAATAGTATAAACCTCATCTCTCTTGTTATTTGCTTAATATCCACTTTGTTATTCAGGCCTAGCAGGGAAAGAATAAAATTGGAGATTATACACAGTTTCATGTTTTTATTTTATGAACCATGATAAAATTAATATGAATGGAGAAATATGGCCGTAGAGACTTAAAGGGACACACGGCAATCTTGATTTTTTAAAAACTCACGGCGTCCCGTTAGTTTTTCTCTTCACTTGCATTTGTTCAATCATTAACAGTAATTGTTAGAATAGTTCAAAGCAAATTATTTTTACATATTACTAACATTTTATAATAGTGCATCAATAATACATTTAAAAAATTGGTAAAATAATGAAGATAATTGAAATTTTAAGTTTTTATTTAATCATATGCAAGCAGTTTTAAAGCCAAAATGACGCAGGATAAGTAAATTGAGGAGCAAATTTTAATGTTTGAATAAAACTCAAGATTGCCATGTGTCCCTTTAAGACTGTTTGATAAACCATATCGGAGAAACTGAGCAAAATACAAACCTGTATTTTGGGACACACGTTTGTCATTGTCTTGATTATGATGAGTTTTTCGCTGAAGTGCTCAAAATGGCTCAAAATGGCTCAAAATGGCTCAAAATGGCTCAAAATGGTTGGTTGAATTGTGTTTGGCATTTTTAGGCTATATATGATGGTCGATTTTTTTGTGTGGAGGCAGACCACCTACTTTTTCCTGGTTGGAACCAGTACTGTATGCCTCTCACCATCCATAATTAATCAACACTTTCCCACTTTAAAGAAGCTGAGCTCACAGATTCACACATGCAGCGGTGAAAGGCAAGAACGTTTCAAATGCAGCAAGTTTACCATCCCGGCCATGGAGGCCCTTAAGTGCTCAACAATAAGTATCTATAAACTTTGTTATCACTACTTCTTTATTACTAAAATCACAAACCTGAGACACACACTGTAAAGTCTTCACCACATTCCGCCTGTATAATACCAATTCCCTCGAATTCCTCAACTTTCTTTGGTGTTTTGTAAGCAGCAGTGTTACCGTGTCCCAGCTGACCCACTATTTTGTTACCACCCTGTACATTCTGTAACACAAGTGCTGTCAGTAGTAAGATATTACAGTATGTGGTTATACAGAGTATACACAGAAGTTTCACCATGTTCCAGGTGGTCCACAACTTTAGTTCCACCCTGTACATGCTGTTATACAAATTAGTAATACAATAATGACTTACTGTGCCCATTATTTGGCCTACTAATGTGATGCCACCCAATATGTTATGTTTAACAAACACCATCATTAACTTAGTTGTTACTAAAATGTTTCACATGTAGCAGTGTTACCATGACTGGATGACCCACTACTTTTTAACCACCCTGTACATTCTGAAATACAACATATGACAATTATAGTGTACCAATGTTATCATAGCCTAGCTGGTAAACTATTTTGCAATGGATGGCCCACTACTACCATCTTGAATTCTGTGTTAATAATAAAGCTGTGTCGGGTGACTATTTTCCTCTAGATTACCCATTACTTTGTAACCACCCTTTATATTCTGCCATATAAACACAATCACTAACTTAATCATGGTTCGTGTATGCAGCAGTCGTTTCCGTGTCATTTATGGCTCACAACTTTGTTGCAACCCTGTGCATTCTGTTGCACAAACATCATAATTATATATCTAAATAGTTAACAAATAAAAATATTACTTAGGACATTGTATATTCTTGAGCGTAGAAATTTTAATAAGTTTAAATGTGACGACAAATTATTGTTGTTTAAGGGCTCATCAACACATACAGTAGGTTCTTTAGAGCCACCCCAGAGGGAGAAGGACTAATGGGAATATAAATTTTTTTCCCAACTCTTAATAATGAATAGATTCCTATGGTTCTTTAACTACCTCAGAGAATAGACACCAAAACATGGACCGCACCGTTTACCTGTGAGACTTGAATCATGGTCTTCCAGATTTCAAGAATCAGACACAGCAGGGACTTTTTTATTATTACAAATAGTTGTCTTTATCAAAGATAATTTTACTACTATTTTTACACACTACTTACTGCCCATGTATAGACTTCCTTCTCCATGGTAACCACAGCAAAATGACCGTGACCCGTTGATACCTGGGCAGCACTGCGACCTTTCACAAATATATCCTGTTTCTTGGGCACCAGCTTTCCCCCACCCCACTGATATACCTGTTTAAGTTGAAAATAACATTTTCTGGATAGCACTAATATTCCTTATACAGAGAGAAGTTGAAAACTTAATAAATATACATGCATGAAAGTAACACTTTATTAAGGTATACATGTACACAGATTAGTGAGTAGAGATTTTTTAAGAATACCATAAAAGGATATCTGTGTTCAAGTTATGTGCGGAAAAATCTTAAACTATGGGGAGTTCAAAATCTTCTGCATCAACATTGATGTCAAAAATGTCAACAGTTGCATGTTATCATTTTATAAATAAACTTACAAAACATTCTTTTATGGCAACATTGACACAAACAATAAAACCGATAGAACCGATAGAACCGATGGATGCTCCCCGAAATGTATCCTCAATTTATCATATGGCCTTGTATCACCCAGCAGTTTTCAATTTGCAGTCCCATCAGTAGTTTTGAAGTTATGCTCCAGACAATTATAACATTGCAAAGGGCAATAACTCTAATTTGAATGATGACAGAGCTACGGTTCTTGCACTTTGCACATTACTCATATTTCCCTCTATCATTGTGTAAAGATTCATTGTATTCCCATCAGTAGTTTTGAATTTATGCTCTGGAAAAATTCTAAGTATAAAATTACAAAGGTCAATAACTCTAATTTGAATGAAGACAGAGTTACAGTTCTTGCACTCTGCACATCCTCAAATTGCCCTCTATCATTGTGTGAAGTTTCCTTGTAGTCCCATCAGTAGTTTTGAAGTTAAGCTCCGGACAAAAGTGGGACGGACGGAAGGATGGGGGGACAAAGTGGCGACTATATGCTCGCCCGAAAAATTTCGGGGAGCATAAAAATGTGAATGGTATGCAAGAAAAATAATCAGTCATGGGTATCCAGTGCAGATAGGGTAACTCCAACCACTTGGCGAACCCAGCAGTTAAATAATCCATTGATGACATTTTTTAAATAAGTTTGTGTATGATTTTGATCAAAATGTCTTGCATTGTGAACATTCTAACCAAATGACATTGATGTTCTAAACACTTTATAGATGTCATGATTCAGAGTCACAGATAGTTATTTTCGTTTCGGAGATATATTAGCGATTATGAATTTTCTTTCACTGAGAATATAAGAATCCATCATGAGTATCCATGTGAGATAGAGAAATCTCACCCGAGGGGTTAGAATTGCAACCAGGGACGAGGCTCTGCCGAGTGCCTGGTTGCAATTCTGATCCCGAGGGTGAGATTTCCCTATCTCACATGGATCACTCATGATGGATTATTTTTCTCCCATTATGTGTTTATTACCAGCAAAAAATCAATGACTTTGCTGATTTAACCCCAGAATAAGGCGACGTCGACGTAACGTCATGACATCGTAAGTCACATGTCATGTAAGATAGAGTTATCTCACATGAGGAAAATGCCTATCTCACATGAGTAGAAATGGGAGAAATCCTGATATTTCACCTATAGAAAAGTAATAAATAAGTATAACTCACCTCAGTTGTCTTGGACTTGACAACAGGGACCACTGTTTGTTCCGTACCAATCACCGAGATGGATGACTTTATACGGGGCCTCCTTAGTGCCGTATTGAGCTCATATACTCGCCGTTTTAGAGTTCTGATGTAAATAAAAGAGTTTGAAAAAATGCACATTAATTCAAATGAAAATTGATCTCAAATTATATAGTCAAAGCTTGTTTTATTGTTTAAATATACTCAAATCTTGATTTTGTTATTTTACTTTGATTTGTCTTTTATTATTGTGAATTGTATCTACTTCTTTGTGGTCCATCATTGGAAAATTAAATTAATATTTCTATTCTATATGTATAAAGACTAGATTCACAGATTTTCAGGAAAAAACAACACTCACTCTCTGTTGGTGAAAACTTCACTCTGTAATATTTCCTCAGAAGATGGCCTGTCTTTTTGATCCTGTTTTATGGATGAAGCAAGTATGAATATTTTTTGTAAACATTAATAAGCACTTTTGGAGCACAACAATTGATTTTGGGCTTATCATTCAATTGCTCAACAAAACATTATGTATGTTCTTTAAAGCAACAGACGAAAAAGTGACTGGCTTTCTTGGTCACAAGGGCAACGCTGTGTAGCTGCATCCGAAACCTGCAACATTTAGTTTACATGGCGTGCACAATAAAATAGAGCTGCCTGCTCAACTTCTGTAGCATTCTGTCAACATAAAAAATAGTTTTTAACACAACAAAAACGGTAAGCATACTGCTCAACTTTTGTAGCATTTTGCCAACAAGAATTACAACAACAAGAACAGTAACTAAATGGTCTCCTGTTCACCTTCTGTAGCATTTTGTCACAAAAACAGTAAGGTCAGAGCCTCCTGCTTAGCATATTGTTTACATACATGTTTTTTTCTTCCACAAAACAAGAACAGTAAGGGCAGAGACACCTGCTCAACTTCTGTAGAATTTTGCCAACAGGAAAAGTGTTTTACAACAGAACAAGAACAGTAACTTAATGGTCTTCTGTTCACCTTCTGTAGCATTTTGTCACAAAAACAGTAAGGTCAGAGCTTCCTGCTTAACTTCATTTGCATATTGTTTACATACATTTTTTTCTTCAACAAAACAAAAACAGTAAGAACAGAGCTAATTGCTCAACGAAACAAGAACTTAATGGCCTCCCACTCACCTTCTGCAGCATGCTGTCCACAAGATCCCTGATCTCCTTGGAATATCTGGCATCGACTGTACCATGCTGGTTACACACAATCTCATAGGCCAGGCGTAAGTGGTTCTGGAACAAGCACATCATTCATAATTATTTGGTATTTATATGAAGAAAAAAAAGATAATAAATACAGTTTATTTATTATGGCCTGCAGTTTATTTATAATGACATATTAAACAGGGCCTTTTTACCCTTCTTTGCAGTCGCCCTTCCTCAACCAAATTTCTTTTAAAATCATGCAGTTTTCCCATTTTTTAAACTTACCTCTGGAAATTTCATTTCCCATTCATGTTTTTTTCCCCCCAATTTAGGCTAAAAGACCCCTTCCACAAAACTAGTTAAAAGGCCCTCACATTGTTAGTTTATAATGGACCAGAGGACCTAGAAAGGGGATATATATGAGAATGATGTTCAGTGTACAATTTGCTATAATCTAAGGCAGTTCTGCTTCAGCTACTTGGCTTATATCTAAATAACAGTATACAAGAGACATAAGCTAATAATGTGACAAGAATCAAGCCGCCTTAACAAGAGACAACATTAACTTCACGCGAGAATAAAAAATATCACAGGAAGTTTGGAAGCTTTTTATTTTCCTAATATCTGTACAAAAGACTTTATCAAATAATGGTCATCCGTTCTCATTGATTTATTTTGTAAAATGTTATTTCAATAAAATAAGGGTTACCATACATGTATTGTCTTTGATTATGCATACTTACAGTGCCCTGGACAACTTTTGTTAAGTGTTAGAAGTTCCAGGGCCCAGATGTCAGACTTGTAGTCATTACCATACAGTTATTGCCTTTTATTTGTGCATGCTTACAGTGCCCTGGAAAGCTTTTGTAATTTCCGTTAGTGTTGGAAGTTCCAGGGCCCGTATGTCAGTCTAGTAGTCATCATAATAAAATAAGGGTTGCCTTTTAATTGTGCATACTTACAGTGCCCTGGAAAACTTTTGAAAGTGTTAGAAGTTCATACAACACACAACCCAGGGACCATATGTCAGTCTTGTAGTCGTATCTGCAAACAGCATCATACATTGTGTGTCACATGTCCATGACTTTTTTTTTTACAGACGGTAGAACCTAAAGACTTTTCAAGTTTAAAACTTCTACATACTACAGTGTTAATGGTATTGCTATTCTGTTTCATTGTGACATGTTTATGGAGCCATTAAACACAGTTTGCAACTGTTAAATGACATATACTGTTTCTTTCTTTCTACTGATACTGCATACATTCAATTTTGATTATCATTGCTGCCTTATTTCCGAGGAAGGGTTTAAGGGCGGTATGTATCGCTGATTAACGAAGAAGTTCAGCGAGATCTTTAACGTGCACAGAGTATTGCTCTCCTTCCACACGGGACCGACGGCTTTACATCCCCTCCGAAGGATGGCATACTTTCACAGTACCTCGTGCGTTTGAAAAACCAGGGACGTGACCCCACCAGGAATCGAACCCGTGAAATCTGGGACGAGAGTCAAGTATGCTAACCACACGACCACCACAGCTCCACTGCAACTTGCAACAGTCAAAATGGAATGATAGAATAGATAAACAGAATCTCACATTTGTTTTTTTAGCATTATAAATTTAACTTGTTGGCAAAAATGATATGAAAAAATGATACGATGCTCAACAAGCATTTCATAAAGTCAATAATAACTGAGCTCTCATGTATTAAAGATCTTTTATGTATAATTTACTAAGAAATTGTAGGTAAAGTATCTGGCAGCTTATCAGCTTCCCACCTATGTTGATAAGTATTAAAGGGAATGTGGGCATGCCGCCAAGCAATCTTTATTGAGAGAACTAACAAATTTGGAAAAGGGTGAAATAATTACCAAAATTGGAAGATAAACAAAGAAGATATGATCATTTGAAGGTTCTTTTGAAACGGATATGGAAGCCGCCATTTTGAGAACTGTGACATCATTTTCTAAATTATCATAATATGGAATATTTATAAATATGTTAATGAACTGATTTATAAGGAGAACATAACAGCAGCTGTATGACAAAATGTATACTTAATGCTAATACTGCTTTATATGACCAGGAAAGGATTTTGCATGGAGTTATTGGACAAGTTTGAGGTACAATGAAGATGTGTTTTATGAACATAGGTCAAATACTTTTCAAGTTTATAATGGCCAAAGTTAGGTTGCAGGTTCAAGTGTGACGGACGATGACAGACTGTACAGTGTTCTCCCCAGGAATTTCTCAAGGCATGTCGCCTTTATCAGAGAAAATATGCTTCAGAGTGTATCCTTATACCTGACCCCTATATGTAAGGGTCGTTTGTCAGAAAGACACTTGATTTATATAAACAAGTGGCTAGTGATTCTATATATTGTGTTTTAAACTTATTTGAGCTAATCAAAAATTAAATAATTGAAATGTGTTACATGTCTTTTCAAAATTAAGGCATGTTGCAAAAGCATTTTGGCTGTGAAGGCATGTTAAATGTGACATGCCTTAATAGCCTGGGGAGAACACTGAGACGACACACAAAGTGATCCGTAAGAGTATGCCATGCTACCAAGGCAACACAATGATAATTATCAATATGCCAAATATGGTCATTTAGAACTATGAAGTCACAATTCTCAAATGGCGGCTCCCATATCCCTTTCAGAAGGACCTTCAAATGGTCATATCTTCTTTGTTTATCATCCGACTTTGATAATTCGCTCACAATTGTTCAGGTTTTTCAGGATTCTTGTGCTTTTCTTCCACGTCAAGACCACATTATATTATATATTCTGTGATGAATTATAGAAATTTTCCAGTTTGAGAAAATCTATAACATATCCCTTCCTCTACTGTGCTATCTCGCCTACAGCGCAAGATAGCACAGTAGCCAAATGTTATGAACTAAACGATAGACGTCACGATATTACGTCACAAATTGATGTCATAATATTACTCTGCCCTGTCTCCAAAGGAGTGACAGAAGAAGGAATACTTGTGTCAAAAGACGATTTGAAAGAAATTCATCACAGAATATATATTATATAGTTTAATTAACAATTTTGTCGTGATACGGAAAATAATTCACTCGTGAGAAATATTCTTGCGATATAGAAACTCGTGCGAAAACACACTCGTTTCTATATCGCAAGAATCTTTCTCACTCGGGAATTATTTCCCGTATCACTTCAACAATGTTAATTAAACTATATATAATGCTGACAGCCTCACTATCAAGTGGGATTTGTATCAGCTATGTAGGCTTTTTCATTAAACAGATACGGTCACTTTAGTTTTTAATGAACACAAAACAATTTAAAATCAGTAAATGTGACATACGTGTCTCCCTTCATCAGCTCTGGGGACATGTAAAGTGGAGTCCCTAAAACCTGGAAATAAAGGAAGTAACATTTACTGACATGCCCAGCTTGTATGTGTACAGGCTTCAGTCACGTACATCACATTATGATTCACACAGTAGCTGTTAAAGTAGTATTTTGACAAATAAATTTATTTTATGATTCAAAAGTGACAGATACCGTATTTCCCCTAATAGTAGCGATCGTACACTATGCAAAATACCATATATTTAATATATATATTTTTTTTTTTTTCCGAAAGTTTCTATTAATGGTGGATCTCTTATTAGGGGAAATACAGTACACATACCAAAAGTGATTTTGTTGAAAAAAAATCTTGGTCTTGTTCAATAACTAGCAACATACATGTAATATTCATTTGCCCTTCAGAGTGTTTGTGGTAGATAGAAATGGTTACTATCATACAGTCCTGTTCTAGAATATCTGTAATGCTACTGAAATATTCTATACCATCATGTACAAGAAAATCATTCTTGCATACCAGATATTCACACATCTGAACTTACACAAGTGGGCAGATAAAAGTGATTGCATCAAGTCTCTCAAAGTCAGTCTGACTGTATATGGTGGATGTTAAAGACAGTTTTGAAATAGCAAATGGTGACCTTGATTATTGTCGAAGATGACAAGTCACAGACTAGTTTGACTCAGTCTACTGATGACAAAGCCATGTTTGAACAACACGCTATTTTTTTTATAATAAATGTATATAACTTACTGTCTGTGCCATCTGAGATTTAGATTCCAGCATTTTTGAGATTCCAAAGTCTCCCAGCTTGAGTAAGTCTGTCTTGGTCATGAAAATGTTCAAACTCTTCACATCTCTGCAAGGTCAGAAAGTATACAATTTCTCATTTGAACATTTAAAGATTTCTAACCAAAAGCAGCACAAGCCTATTGCAACTGTCACTGTGTATTACATTCCATGACATAATCAGAGCACTAGAATAAACTCCCGAATGAGTCAAACCTGTATTAAGAGACCACTATAGTGTTTATTGAAGTGCAAACTTGGTCACCAAAACAGATGGACTCTTAATACAGACACATTATAATTGAAAATAACACCATTGGAAACTGAAATGGTGGTTTTTTAAAGCAGGTGGACTCTGAACAGAGGTGGTCTCTCCAGCAGGTTTGACTGTAAATCTATTCAATACACTTTTACATATTTTGTTCATTCACAAACTGTTTGGTGGGCAATCAAACTCACTTAGCCAGGGTGCTAACAACTAAGCAATGGCACCACCCATGTGATAAAAAATAATGTAAACCAATAGTGTTTTAATGAAACATAATGAGCTTACCTGTGTATTATGCCGTGTTCATGACAATGAGCCAAAGCTGATGTCAGTTGGAATAGATACCACTTGACCACCTACAAGAAAAACAAACAGTCAAGCAGTTTGATGCATCTATCTTTTTAAGTATCTCCAAAATAATAGATCAGCTTCAGAAGCATAAAACAGTATAGTGCTTATATTTACAGGTTACAAATGACCAGATATGCACAATGATACCTAACAGAATGAAACACTATAAAACACATATGAAAGTAGTTATACATGGTTGAGAGTCAGCTGTAAGCTGTAGCGGGTATGCAGTAGGCTGTTGGCGATAAACAGTTGCAGTAGGCTGTCGTATATGGAATTCCGTAGCAGATTATTAATATCCCCGAGATAAGTATGAAACGTGTTTAAACTTACACTTTCATCAAATAGTTCTTTCTGCTGTTCAATCTTTTGTGCCAATGTTCCGCCTGTGAAAATAAAAGGAACATGCATAATTGGAAAATCATATCTAAAATGTATTATAAAACTATATATTTTTATATTATAAATTATTTACAAGACATCTACCTTGCATATTCCCAATTAAGCATAAAATTGAACTAACGATGCAATTCATGGAATGAATCAATATGCGTAAAATGATGTGTTAACTGTCCAGATTTCCGGTTAGGCCTAGCTGGTTAAAGCCTTTTATATTGTGTCTATAGAATTTGGATTCGCAAAATATGTAAGTTCTATATATACCTTGTCGTCAGTAGGTTTATAAATGGTGTACATCTGTTGTAAACTTTGTCTGTTGATGACGGGATTGGGACTTTTAATTTCTATGGTCATGTTAGCCAAAACAAAGTTATTTTTTATTTGGAAAAAGATGACAATTTTGCTGAAACCTGGCACACAATTAAAAACATTACCATTTGCATATTCCAGTTCAATAAGCAGGGTGTCACCATCTTGAAAGTGGTTATAGTATGTCACTATATTCTCATGGTTGAGGAGGAACAAGATATCTATTTCATTGATGGCATCTCTCTGTTCTTTCTCCCCCAATCGTGCCATATTGATTTCCTTCCATACTACCAGGCTGTTGTCCTGGTAACGAAGAATGCAATTTAGTTTAACACACACAAAACGCATGCAAAATGTTATAAAGTAATGTTGATGTACATAGTTATGCAAGTGATGAGCTGGTATTTGAGAAGTATTCCATTACTCAGAGTAAAACTGTACATACTACATGTATATCAAGCTGATCAGTGTTACTGCAAAAAATCAAAATTGTACCAACTTGCTATCAGCTGATGAAGGCTATAATGATATAACCAAAATATTCAAGTAGTGGTATATGCAATTTTTTTCTCTGTGTACTATAATGGAATTAATATCTCTTCTAATGATTCCAGAGCAAGACTCAGAACAACATCTTACATTTTAAGTTGACAAGGTTTGGCAAAATAGCGTACCTCAGTACCAACAAGTCCTCATTTATAGTTAAACTCCAATAATAAAATTATAACATGTTAAAGGGACATTGTCCATAAGAAAGCAGATATTGAGCATAGCCAAATAAAAGTCCAGTGCTTTTTTTTTACTTCTGTGGGGAAGGGGGTCGTGGCTCTTTAGAGGGGGAAAAAATTGACGTGAATTGGAAAAAGGGGGAATTTCGACAATGTTAAGATAGTATCTATGTATTAAGTCGCAGTCTTTCTTTTAATACTTAATTTACATCAAGAACATGTTATGGGTGGTCAACTAAAAAACATAACAAAAAAACAAACAACTTTTTTTTAGGGGATTTTTTTTCTTAAAAAAAAGGAGGTGGAAATATACTATTTCGACAGGGAGAATGGGGCCGGATTTCACCAAAGATTTTGGGTATAAAAACCCACTGCCGTCTGATTTTTATTCAGTGAAATGTATACATGAACACATTAGCATAGACGCAAATAAACCTGTAGTAATAATGTGGGACCTACATTATTTACATTTTCTACTGATCACATGACATCCATTAGTGCATTAGCTTTTATAGGTTGTATCTCTTATGTAATTCATCTGGATCTGCCCCAGTTAGCTCGTTCGGTTGCGAGCTCGACTATTATTTCCCGCGAGTGTAATTTTAGTGTGGGTTATGAGTTCAATTGTACTAGCAGGTACTTTTTTTCATACCGCTATTGAATTCTGTCAAAAAATCTTGGTTATTCAATAATTGTTGATGTGATAAGTTTGTCAACGTAATTATTTTTCTTTTCCAGCTAAAAGTTATTGGAGCGAAATATCATACTTTGCACATCAGTTACAGTGAATTTGCCATAAACCCGACATCAGCAGACCAGGGCTTTTTTTCGGAAAAAGGGGAAGAGGCCTTGGTCTTTCAATAGGTGGCATAGGTGGGAAAATAGTTCGATTTCGAGGTTTGTGTTTTATGGTGCTGTGATTTTAATGAAGAGAAATTTATTATAATACGAAACCTCTATTTTTCTGTATAAATTTGCTTCTGCAAAAGCTCCAGATCCCAAATTGCGCACATATACATAAGACGTCTCCTGATTACCCTCAAAAAGGGGAGAAGAAGGCGTCAAATTTGCAAGATTCTGGTCGCTCGTCGCCATTTGTAAACAAAGTAGCTTGTTTCGGGCTTTGTAGTCTAAATTCATTGCAAACTTCCGTAAAAACGGGAACCATAAAAGCGGTGTCTCGTTATTACACCAACACCGTGATTATTACGTGTTGTTTTTTTGCTGAGTTTTGTTATCGTTCCGTTTTCTGCACAAAGTAAATTTGTTATATCAGATGCTCTTAATCAGCCTTGAATAAATAAATAAAAATTGGAGATTGCATTTTTTTTTTTTTACGAGTTAGCAGGTAGGAATACATTAAATAAAATAACACACAGGAAAAAAAATTGGTTACAAATTTTTCTTCATTTTTTCTAGAACATAAATAATATGAACTAAGGTAAAACCTTGAGGCGAGCACAGAAAACATTTGAAAGTATATAGACTGTGTTTATAAAAAATAGCAAATGAGTATTTTATAGCTCTTCTTACCAAAAACAGTCGTCATGACCTTTTAAATGAGCTCTTTTTTAAAATGCGATAAAACTTTCGGTAAACTCATATTTATTACGCACATTATTCTCGACAAAGTCTCGGGTTAGTTTGACAATGAGCGAGTTTACTAGTAAATTGGTTCCAAATGTCTCCACATTCATTTGATTTTTCTTTCAGTAATATATGGGACACATGCAATAACAGAGTTATTGTCCTTCATTATTGAGAAATAAGCAAATTTCACCTGAAGGACACTATTACTTCAGTTAACGGTTTCAAATGGTCACCAAATTTGATTTAAAGATAAGTTTCATAAGAGCTTGGATGCTTCTAACATTTTAATGAGCATATCCCAGTCTGCATTACCGAGGTTATTTCCCATGATATTTATTAATAGGCAAATTCCAGTTTGTGAACTCAATAACTTCAGTAAGTTTCATTAATTTTTAATACAAATATGAAATTGACAATGAGCATACTTGGCTAGATGTGTTACTTAGATATTGCCTTTAATTGTCGAAATAAGGAAATTTTAATTTGGTAATGCAATAAATAAATATTATTGGACCTATTCGAATGAAACTTGATCATTACTAGATTGTGCGTCATATTTTGTTTATATTTTTTAAGGTATTGGTTATTGGTCGCGTAATTTTCGTATACTTTCCATCTATATATCAGCATTAGCCTGTGTCATGCTTAATTCTGGGTTGTATGGTCAAGGTCACATGTAATATTTCACCATGCTTTTCTGTTGGCATTGATGTTCATCCATATTCTCCTAAATTGCTCGAGATAATTGACTTCCACTAAATTGTTAAAGAGTCAAATGGCCTTAGTTCCTCGTTTATAAATTGTTGTAAACTTTTACAAGTAATTATCCCATAAAATGTCACACAACACAAGCTTTCATCTTAAAGGGACACATGCCAATCTAGAGTTTTATTCCAATATTAAAATTTGCTCCTCAATTGATTTATCCTGCGTCATTTTGACTTTAAAACTGCTTGCATAAAATTAAATAAAAAAATGAGATTTCAATTTTCTTCAACATTTTACCAAACTTTTAAATATATTATTGATGCAATATTATATACAATATTTATACAACAAAACCTCATATATCTTCGTTATTTTAAATCTACAAAATTTTGGTTTAGTTAAAGTCTTCCAACTTCCTTAAAATAAAATGTCCGGGTAGCTTTAACTTCCTACCCTTGCAATACATGCTCGATTTCCTCGTCTCGACATTGTAGGACATTATAATGGTAGCCCAGTCTGACCCGTTGATATTATTTCTCTTGAGTTCTCATTCTATATAGAGCGACCATTGAGAGTGACTTGTATTATGAAGCTGTGCAGCCTGAATCATAACCTACCTCTATATAAAATAATTAAGTGTATACCTTATCAGAAAAGTAGCCTGTAGTATTGATTTTGATCCATGCCAGTTCTATTTCGGGTTGTCATTAACTTTGTAAGTAAGCGGCCCACAGTGCAGAGTAGCTGGGTATTTTTGATCGATACTTGTATAAAATACTAGTACAAGTATTCATAGTAGCCCGGTAAAACAGTCAAAGTAGCAGGGGGAAATCACCGCCTACCACCTCTTAATGACACCAATGTAGCCGGGTAGACCAGTCAAAGTAGCAGGGAGAAATCACCGCCTACCGCCTCGTAATGACACCAATGTAGCCGGGTAGACCAGTCAAAGTAGCAGGGGGAAATCACCTCCTACAGCCTCTTAATGATACCCATGAAAATGTCTGCGGGGGTACCATTAACTTTGTAAGCGGCCCACAGTGCAGAGTAGCCGGGTATTTTTGATCAATACTTGTATAAAATACTAGTAAAAGTATTCATAGTAGCCGGGTAGACCCGTCAAAGTAGCAGGGGGAAATCACCGCCTACCACCTCTTAATGACACCAATGTAGCCGGGTAGACCAGTCAAAGTAGCAGGGGGAAATCACCGCCTACCACCTCGTAATGACACCAATGTAGCCGGGTAGACCGGTCAAAGTAGCAGGGGGAAATCACCGCCTACCGCCTCGTAATGATACCAATGTAGCCGGGTAGACCAGTCAAAGTAGCAGGAGGAAATCACCGCCTACCGCCTCGTAATGACACCAATGTAGCCGGGTAGACCAGTCAAAGTAGCAGGGGGAAATCACCGTCTACCGCCTCGTAAAGACACCAATGTAGCCGGGTAGACCAGTCAAAGTAGCAGGGAGAAATCACAACCTACCGCCTCGTAATGACACCAATGTAGCCGGGTAGACAAGTCAAAGTAGCAGGGCGAAATCACCGCCTACAGCCTCTTAATGACACCCATGAAAATGTCTGCGGGGGTACCATTAACTTTCTAAGCGGCCCACAGTGCAGAGTAGCTGGGTATTTTTGATCAATACTTGTATAAAATACTAGTAAAAGTATTCATAGTAGCCGGGTAGACCCGTCAAAGTAGCAGGGGGAAATCACCGCCTACCACCTCTTAATGACACCAATGTAGCCGGGTAGACCAGTCAAAGTAGCAGGGGGAAATCACCGCCTACCGCCTCGTAATGACACCAATGTAGCCGGGTAGACCGGTCAAAGTAGCAGGGGGAAATCACCGCCTACCGCCTCGTAATGATACCAATGTAGCCGGGTAGACCAGTCAAAGTAGCAGGGGGAAATCACCGCCTACCGCCTCGTAATGACACCAATGTAGCCGGGTAGACCAGTCAAAGTAGCAGGGGGAAATCACCGTCTACCGCCTCGTAATGACACCAATGTAGCCGGGTAGACCAGTCAAAGTAGCAGGGAGAAATCACAACCTACCGCCTCGTAATGACACCAATGTAGCCGGGTAGACAAGTCAAAGTAGCAGGGCGAAATCACCGCCTACAGCCTCTTAATGACACCCATGAAAATGTCTGCGGGGGTACCATTAACTTTCTAAGCGGCCCACAGTGCAGAGTAGCTGGGTATTTTTGATCAATACTTGTATAAAATACTAGTAAAAGTATTCATAGTAGCCGGGTAGACCAGTCAAAGTAGCAGGGGGAAATCACCGCCTACCACCTCTTAATGACACCAATGTAGCCGGGTAGACCAGTCAAAGTAGCAGGGGGAAATCACCGCCTACCACCTCGTAATGACACCAATGTAGCCGGGTAGACCAGTCAAAGTAGCAGGGGGAAATCACCGCCTACAGCCTCTTAAGGACACCCATGAAAATGTCTGCGGGGGTACCATTAACTTTGTAAGCGGCCCACAGTGCAGAGTAGCCGGGTATTATTGATCAATACTTGTATTAAATACTAGTAAAAGTATTCATAGTAGCCGGGTAGACCCGTCAAAGTAGCAGGGGGAAATCACCGCCTACCACCTCTTAATGACACCTATGTAGCCGGGTAGACCAGTCAAAGTAGCAGGGGGAAATCACTGCCTACCGCCTCGTAATGACACCAATGTAGCCGGGTAGACCCGTCAAAATAGCAGGGGGAAATCACCGCCTACCACCTCTTAATGACACCTATGTAGCCGGGTAGACCAGTCAAAGTAGCAGGTGGAAATCACCACCTACCGCCTCTTAATGACACCAATGTAGCCGGGTAGACCAGTCAAAGTAGCAGGGGGAAATCACCGCCTACCGCCTCGTAATGACACCAATGTAGCCGGGTAGACCCGTCAAAGTAGCAGGGGGAAATCACCAACTACCGCCTCGTAATGACACCAATGTAGCCGGGTAGACCAGTCAAAGTAGCAGGGGGAAATCACCGCCTACCACCTCGTAATGACACCAATGTAGCCGGGTAGACCAGTCAAAGTAGCAGGGGGAAATCACCGCCTACAGCCTCTTAAGGACACCCATGAAAATGTCTGCGGGGGTACCATTAACTTTGTAAGCGGCCCACAGTGCAGAGTAGCCGGGTATTATTGATCAATACTTGTATAAAATACTAGTAAAAGTATTCATAGTAGCCGGGTAGACCCGTCAAAGTAGCAGGGGGAAATCACCGCCTACCACCTCTTAATGACACCTATGTAGCCGGGTAGACCAGTCAAAGTAGCAGGGGGAAATCACTGCCTACCGCCTCGTAATGACACCAATGTAGCCGGGTAGACCCGTCAAAGTAGCAGGGGGAAATCACCGCCTACCACCTCTTAATGACACCTATGTAGCCGGGTAGACCAGTCAAAGTAGCAGGTGGAAATCACCGCCTACCGCCTCTTAATGACACCAATGTAGCCGGGTAGACCAGTCAAAGTAGCAGGGGGAAATCACCGCCTACCGCCTCGTAATGACACCAATGTAGCCGGGTAGACCCATCAAAGTAGCAGGGGGAAATCACCGCCTACCGCCTCGTAATGACACCAATGTAGCCGGGTAGACCAGTCAAAGTACCAGGGGGAAATCACCGTCTACCGCCTCTTAATGACACCCCCTCTATTTCCTTAGCTATTAGGCTGTGCTTTTTACTGTTTACATCAAGCATGAATGGTAAATACAAAAGAAAAGAACAAATAGTATATTTAATATAAATTTATTGTATTTTTTTTTTAAAACATACATTAACAATTAACTAAATCTGAAATCTGAAGATATTTTTAAAGATTTTTATTTTCAAATAAAACTATTATGCTGCTTTATTTGCGTTATACCTTCCATTGTAAAATGGACTCTACTTTCCTATTTGATGGGTAACACTGAAGCAGTATATAGGGGGTAAAGTGTAATAAACTCGGAACATAATTTAACTTAAAAATAATTTCAGCATTATCAATAATGACAAAGTCCAATGTAGAGCTGGATAATCAACAACAAAGTCCAGATTTATAAAAGAAAACAAGATAACACAGAGTGCATGGAGCTAAATTACAACTCGTTAACAGTTTAGGTCATATCGGGTTAGAATGGGGAATGGAGATGAGCAAAACATGACAATAATAGACATGATAACACATCTGGATTACCAATAGCACTTCAAATAATACTCAAAATATATGATAGTGTATAGCACAATGTTAGGCCAGGCAAAATGAACACTGACCATAACACCTCTAATACTTCATTCATTTTCAAAACTGATTATAACTTTGAAATAAGCAAATTTACTTAATTGATTTAAAAAAAAAAAAATTGTCCACGCTACAATTTCCAGGCTTACAAAAAGATTCAAATCAAAAACAGGCATAAAATATTCCATAGTACCTCCTCCACCATTCTACTGCTATACTATAAACAATTCAAGGAAATCTATAAACAATTCAAGGAAATAATCTACATAATTTCATTTTTAATTTACAGTTAAAATATAATATTCAATTGCCTGATTCTGTCAAACAAAATGACCATAAAATAATCTAAAACATGAGCCTCAATAGGGCCTGTAAATGTTCGACTGACTTACATGGCTTTTGTAACAATATATGAATTAGAGGGACACTGTCCGTAACTTTTAGCTTATAAAACACACACTAATTATGTTCGCAAACATTACACACTAAACATTACTGACTAGTTACTAATTAAAGCAGGATTGTTTGACGGAATTCAATCGCGGTACAAAAAAAAAGAGAAACCATTTCGGGCGTTTGAACTTGCAGCCCAAACTAAAATTACACTCGCGGTAAGAATAGTGAACGTAAAGTGGTCGGCCTAGCTCCCGACTGAGCTAAGCGGGCTATACATATTACGCGCTAAATACTATGGTGAAAACCTAATGCGCTAATGGAAGTCACGTGATCGCAGAAAAGGTAAATACGGTGGGTCCCACTTCATTTACAAATAATAATTTAAGCTTATTTTCTTCAAACTCACGAATGTATTACTACAGACTTCTTAGTGTCTATGCTCATGTTTTCATGTATATATTTCACTGAATAAAAGTCAGACAGTTATTTGGTTATGCTCAATATCTGCTTACTTATGGACAGTGTCCCTTTAAGGTATGTATTCGTTCTGTTAGTCCAATGTGAAATAACCAAATATCTTCTTAGGAATATTTTTTGTCTATTTCCCTCGATGTCGAGACTTATTCTAAAATGATGCCCCCACACAATGGCTGAGTTTGCCCTGACCCAATGGCTGGGTTTGCCACCACCCAATGGCAGGGTTTTGAACAAACTTGGTATAGGAACATAAGTCTACATGCAAAATATTAGACCTCATACCTCTTGAAGTTTCAGAGATGTTTTAAAAAAGATTTCCCTACATAATTCTATGCAAAAATGTGACCCCAGGGCCACTATTAGAACACACTGATAGAGGAACATAAGCTAATGCTACATGCAAAACATCTTTTAAAATATTTCAAACATGGGAAAAAATATCACCCTGGATATCAACAAGAATTAAGTATGAGTTGTTTCCCTTGGATTAAATTACTCTTATTTTTTTTTTAAAAATCAAGGGTGCCATAACTGTTGTGTTAATAAGTTGGTAGCCTGTTTCAAATGGATCCAAGCTTTCATTATTATTTCAGCAATCTGTGGAATACAATTAACGTCCACTTCCTCACCCTGTTTTATTTTATGGACGGTTTTATGGACGGTTAATCGGGTGATAGAGGACTATACATAACCATGTTTAAACAATTATACACGACAACAATTTTCTTTTTTTTACACATTTATTGTCCCCTTTTTTTAAAATGGAATTGAATTGAATTGGGTTTTAAGGTGCACCAACACATGAAAGGTTATATGGCGCCTAACAGGAATGAACGAGCCAAGCCCATCCTCCATTTACATCAAGATAAAATATGGAGAATGGGCCTAGCCTTCTTATGCAGAGTTGATGCAAATTCTATAGTAGACACTCCATTACGATGGAGTCACATTTCCACGTTTGAATATGCGGTATGGTGGGGTGGGTGGAGGGGGGGTGTGGTGGTTGTGAGATTGCAGTGATTGTATTCTACCCCAGCAACCACACGGGGACTTTTGAAATGGAGGATTAAAAATTCATCTACATATTAATCATTGAATATTCCTGTTTAGTTTCATCAAATGGAGGAGTAGCCATCACAAAAGAAAAGTTTACGAACTAACAGAGGAATGGAAAGATAGAAAATGAACCCTCCAATAAACTCTGATCAATAGAACTAAAAATTCAGTATTCTGAGACAAAATCAATAATATTATTGAATTTATATTGAAAAATGTGTAACACTTAAAAATACTGTAAGAAATGATTATTTAGCGGACATCTTATTTTAGGGCTATTAGCGGATGTTGTCCGTGCGCTAATTCAAGATTTCCGCTAAAAAAAGAATGATTTTTTTACCAAATGTCATCCATTTTCTCTGAAATCCTTCAACACACAATGATTATACTTAGTTTGCAGTTCTTTAGATTAGTATTGTCTAATTCAGAGAAGAGTACTCGTTCAATATAAACTGCAAAGAATATAATGTCTCAGTTAAATTAATTGTATACAGTTTTAGCGCATTACGTAAATTAGTCGTCTGTGTACATACTGTTATTCAGGCATGTTGCGTAGTAAATCTGTTTATAGAATGTGCGTCGGAAATTTTCGTGGTTATTATCTGATTAACTCGCCAACACCGTTTTATCAATAGACACTAGTAACAGTTTCGGGACTTGTTAATTACCGTTGTTGCAACATTTTTCACAATTCTGCGGAGCAAGCGAGAGCGCTAAATTAAAATGGAGTGGATCGTCGACCGCTAATTCATCATTGCGCTAATATGCCCGAAACCATCGAAAATGGTCTACTGCGCTAAATAATCATTTCTTACAGTAAATCCCTTAACAAAACACAGAGGTTAGTAAACTTGTATAAAAGGTTCAGAGATAATTTGAAATAATTGTAAAATTGAAGGGACGCTCACCAATCTTGAAATATGTATCAATCCTTAAAAACTATCACCTGAATTTATTAATCCAGTATCATTTTGAATTATAACTTTCTTGTATATAATAAAATAAAAGTTAGGAAAATACAATTTGGACTTTTCAAGTATTTCTTCATTATTCTACCATAGGTTTAAATGTTATTGGTGTCAAATAATCAACAATTAAAATATGCAAATATAATTGCTAATAAATATTCAAACAATTATTAATGATTTGAAAATATGCAGGTTATGTAGATAAGTATCAGGATGCCCCAAGTTTTGAATTGAATTGAATTGGATTTTATAGTCGCACCAACAGCTAAGGTCATATGGCGACTTTCCAGCTTCCACTGGTGGAGGAAGACCCCAGGTGCTCCTCCGGGCAATTTTCGTGCACGGGCGGGCACCTGGGTAGAACCACCGACGTTCCGCAAGCCAGCTGGATAGCTTCCTCACATAAAGATTCCTAGGCCCCTGAGGGATCGAACCTACAGCGGTGAGGGGCAAGTGATTGCAAGTCAGAGACTCTAACCACTCGGCCAAGGACGCTCCCCCCAAGTTTTGAACAAATTAAGATTGCCGTGTGCCCCTTTAAATATGACACCTACTAATTGAATTGAAATGAATTGGGGTTTTAAGGTGCACCAACACATGAAAAGGTTATATGGCGCCTAACAGGCATGAACATGCCAGGCTCATCTTCCATACAGGAAAAACAAAAACTGTAAAAATATTTATAAGCAGAAAAATTACAGGTCATATTAATCAATTGGCTTAAAAATAATCTTTGTAAGAGAATAAAACACGTTAACAATTACTTAACAATAATAACAACACACAGGACAAATGGTGTCATGTGTAATAATACTTGTTAATTTCTTATGTTCATATGCACAACATGTTATATATGTATATAACGTGTGTATTGCACACCATGTGTTGTACAGATGCAATACAGCACTACACGTGTTGGACAGCTGCAATATAGCACACCACCGGGCCGACCAGTCCTAGCACTACCCTTTATATACTGTATGTATATATTTGCATTTTAGCTGTACTTGTCCTAATGAACTTAATGTACCTTATTGTACTTCATTTCTCGATGATGTGGCTTCCATAGACTAGACAGCAAATTATTGACCCACCATCACCATCATGACATTCGTGCGCAGCTTGCCGCTTGTTGCAATAAAACATATTTAAGTAATTCAGTTGTTGCACATGTTGCCATTGCAAATGTACAAATGTCGTCGTTGCAACAGCAATTCATGACGACAGTTTCAATTACTTTACAGAATTTATTTCGGCAACCCGTCATAAATTCAAAATATAAATATTTAACGATTGAATTTGATATTTCGATCTTTCATTGGGGTATGAAAAACTTTAACATGAAAGATCAAAATATGGAATTCAAACCTTACATGAATATATGTATGTATCGGGTTTAACGTCACTTTTAACAATATTTCAGTCATATCACGAGGGTGTCTACTTGAAGTAGTGAGCTCTATGATCAACTTTAGAGTACTGCCACACTGGAATACCACACCACAGACACATGACATGATACCCCACCCAGTCACATTATACTGACGCCAGGTCGACCAGTCCTGGCACTACCCTTTATATGCTAACGTCAAGAAATTTAAGCGAGCTACTAGTGCCATTTTTATAAAGTCTTTGGTGTGACCCAGTAAGGGACCCTCAACCTCCCGCATGGTTCACTATAAAGCTACCTCTGCAAAGCTACCTCTGCAGTTACAAGTGAAATGTACGGAATTCTCAAATCTCATCGTTTTTGTGTATGTACGGAATTCTCAAATCTCATCGTTTTTGTATATAAAAACGATTTTTTATGTACATCAGTTTTCAGAAAAGCAGAAATTACAACATTTTAGTAATTAAGTTAAAACAAAAAAAAGTTCCAGACAGTTCAGTGCTTTTAACCCGTAACCCGCTAAGCTTGACTATAATAGCCTTTGCGTCCTTTGTAACAGGGTTTACAATGTCCGGCTACTGATCAGCCATTTTCCCCAAAACAGCCCTTTGTCACATAAATGGAATGGTCTTAATTCAGTCCATTATATATATGTAGCAGGTTAAGGATTAATAAAATTCCTAAAACAAAATCATGCTATGTCTATGACAAAATGTCGTCTGTTTCGTGATTTGTGTTTTTGTCCATCTTTTCAAACCTTTCGTGGTATGAAGATATAAGCAGATTTCAATTGGAAAATAAATATAAAACAAATCACAATCTGGTCTTATAGCTTATAGCTTAGAAATGCAAAGATTTTAGACATGATTGTAAATAATCAAGATATAAAATGAAAACTCTTTTATAACTCGATGCTTAACGACAAAATAACTGCTTATTTGACCAGAAGAGCTATTAAACAAATTATACTGTCAGAATGTTTAATTGCAAATTATGTCTCTTTTAAGTAATTTTCATATGATATGCATTTTCCCTCCTTCGTGCATCTTTTTTTTTTTTTACATAACTGACTGTTTCTTTGGCTTTGACTTTTTTTCACTCCCATCTTTAACATCACTTGCCATAACCTTTTCTGGGTTCGGAGGTTTCTTTTTCGCTGCAGGAGACGAGTCATCATCCATATCTTTAGCATCAGTTTCATCACCGGCTTTGTCCATTAAGATTTCTGGGTTTGGAGGTTTCATTTTAGCTGCAGGAGAAGAATCCTCTTCCATATCTTTAACAACAGTGTCTTCACCTATCTTGTCAATTAAGACTTTATCTGGGTTCGCTTCACCAGTGTCCATTAAAACCTTTTCTGGATTTGGAGGTTTCTTTTTAGCTGCAGGAGACGAATCTTCATCATCATCTTTCGCACTAAGTTTATCTTTATTTTCACTCGTTGTGCCACTGGAGTCTGTACCAGCTTTAACTTCACCATGTTTGTCATTAGAAACTTCAGCACTTCCATTGTTTTTCTCAGGCTTAACGTTACTTCTCTTTGATGCTTTTTGTTCTGAATGATTTTCATTGGATTCATGTTTCGAATCTGCATCATTTTTGGCTGCTTCTTCTTCAGGCACTTTTTTCTGTTTAGGTTTCTCAGGAGTACTTTGCGCAGCCTCTTTAGCTTTGGATTTCTGTTTTTCTTTTTGTCCTTTAATTACAAATCAACAAAAGATTACATTATAATCAATAAAAGAATATGAAGAATTAATAATGGCAATAGCTTAGTGACCGTTTGTTTTAAAGGGACACATGATAATCTTGCTTCTTAAGAAACTCAAAGCAATACACTAGTTTTCCAACAGAATTTTATTTGGGAAATAATTCTTGACATGCTCTTTAATATGTGGCAAGTAAATTTATTTTGGAATAACAATTTCTAATTATTTATTAAAGTATACTTTAACAAGAGGTCAATGACCTTGAAGCTCTACTGATTGATTTTGATTTCAGGAAGTAGTCGCTACAGACTTGTTTTTCGAAAAATTATTTTTAGCCGTGGCGGCCATCTTGAATTTTCGGCCGACTTAAAATTTTGCTAGGATCAATAAGACACCAAGAGCAACATTCCTGTGAAGTTTCATGAAAATCCGTCAGTAGTTTCAGAGGAGTAGTGGCTACAAGTTTTCATTATATAACTCTATGTAAACAAAGATGGCCGCTGACAGCCATGTTTAACATCGAATCAAAACGATTTTTGACCAAGACCAACATTATTTTAGAAAAAGTCCCATATCAATATCACTTATAGTTTTCAAGAAGTAGTCGCTACAAACTTGTATTTTGAAAATTTATCTTTAGCCAGGGCAGCCATCTTGTATTTCCGGCCGACCTGAAAGTTTGCTAGGATCAATAAGACATCAAGAGCAACATTCCTGTGAAGTTTCATGAAAATCCGTCAAGTAGTTTCAGAGGAGTAGTCGCTACAAGTTTTCATTATATAACTCTATGTAAACAAAGATGGCCGCTGGCAGCCATGTTTAACGTCGAATCAAAACGATTTTCGACAAGGACCAACATCATGTCATGCTGATCATTTTAGAAAAAGTTCCATATCAATATCACTTAGAGTTTTCAAGAAGTAGTCGCTACAAACTTGTTTTTTAACAAGAGGTCAATGACCTTGAAGCTCTACCGATTGATTTTGATTTCAGGAAGTAGTCGCTACAAACTTGTTTTTTGAAAATTTATTTTTAGCCGTGGCGGCCATCTTGAATTTCCGGCCGACCTGAAATTTTGCTAGGATCAATTAGACATCAAGAGCAACATTCCTGTGAAGTTCATGAAAATCCGTCAAGTAGTTTCAGAGGAGAAGTCGCTACAAGTTTTCATTATATAACTCTATGTAAACAAAGATGGCCACTGGCAGCCATGTTTAATGTCGAATCAAAATAATGTTCGACTCGGATAACCATCATGTCATGCTGATCATTTTAGAAAAAGTCCCATATCAATATCACTTAATAGTTTTCAAGAAGTAGTCGCTACAAACTTATTTTTTAAAAATCTATTTTTAACTGTGGCAGCCATCTTGAATTTCTGGCCGATCTGAAATTTTGCTAGGATCAATTAGACATTAAGAGCAACATTCCTGTAAAGTTTCATGAAAATCTGCCAAGTAGTTTCAGAGGAGTAGTTGCTACAAGTTTTTACTATATAACTCTATGTTAACAAAGATGGCCGCTGGCAGCCACGTTTAACATCGTATCAAAACGATTTTTGATAAGGACCAACATCATGTCATGCTGATCATTTTAGAAAAAGTCCCATATCAATATCACTTATAGTTTTCAAGAAGTAGTCGCTACAAACTTGCATGAAAATCTATTTTTAGCCATGGCGGCCATCTTGAATTTCCGGCCGACCTGAAATTTTGCTAGGATCAATTAGACATCAAGAGCAACATTTCTGTGAAGTTTCATGAAAATCCGTCAAGTAGTTTCAGAGGAGTAGTCGCTACAAGTTTTCATTATATAACTCTATGTAAACAAAGATGGCCACTGGCAGCCATGTTTAATGTCGAATCAAAATAATGTTCGACTCGGATAACCATCATGTCATGCTGATCATTTTAGAAAAAGTCCCATATCAATATCACTTATAGTTTTCAAGAAGTAGTCGCTACAAACTTGTATTTTGAAAATCTATTTTTAGCCATGGCGGCCATCTTGAATTTCCAGCCGACCTGAAATTTTGCTAGGATCAATTAGACATCAAGAGCAACATTTTTGTGAAGTTTCATGAAAATCTGTCAAGTAGTTTCAGAGGAGTAGTCGCTACAAGTTTTCATTATATAACTCTATGTAAACAAAGATGGCCACTGGCAGCCATGTTTAATGTCGAATCAAAATAATGTTCGACTCGGATAACCATCATGTCATGCTGATCATTTTAGAAAAAGTCCCATATCAATATCACTTATAGTTTTCAAGAAGTAGTCGCTACAAACTTATTTTTTAAAAATCTATTTTTAACTGTGGCAGCCATCTTGAATTTCTGGCCAATCTGAAATTTTGCTAGGATCAATTAGACATTAAGAGCAACATTCCTGTAAAGTTTCATGAAAATCCGCCAAGTAGTTTTAGAGGAGTAGTCGCAACAAGTTTTTACTATATGACTCTATGTAAACAAAGATGGCCGCTGGCAGCCACGTTTAACGTCGAATCAAAACAATTTTTGATAAGGACCAACATCATGTCATGCTGATCATTTTAGAAAAAGTCCCATATCAATATCACTTATAGTTTTCAAGAAGTAGTCGCTACAAACTTGTATTTTGAAAATTTATTTTTAGCCGTGGCGGCCATCTTGAATTTCTGGCCGAACTGAAATTTTGCTAGGATCAATTAGACATCTAGAGCAACATTCCTGTGAAGTTTCATGAAAATCCGTCAAGTAGTTTCAGAGGAGTAGTCGCTACAAGTTTTCATTATATAACTCTATGTAAACAAAGATGGCCGCTGGCAGCCATGTTTAACAACAAATCAAAACAATTTTCGACAAGGACCAACATCATGTCATGCTGATCATTTTAGAAAAAGTCCCATATCAATATCACTTATAGTTTTCAAGAAGTAGTCGCTACAAACTTGTATTTAAAAAATCTATTTTTAGCTTTGGCGCCATCTTGGATTTCACATCAACATGAATTTTTGCTAGGATCAACTAGACTTCATGGGCAACATTTTTGTAAAGTTTTATGAATATCCATCCAGTAGTTTCAGAGGAGTAGTCGCTACAAATAAAAGTTAACGGACGGACAGACGGACGGACGGACGGACGGACGGACGACGGACGCCGCACCACGGCATAAGCTCTGCTGATCTCTGATCAGTAGAGCTAAAAATGCAAAACAAAAATTATACTGTAGTTTAATATCCTAATTTGAGTTTAACACATTTGACATCAAATAAAACAGTCAACATTGATTATTGTGAAAAAATGGTTTTGAATAGGTGATAAAGAACCTTAATGACATAATTTAAAAAATATTGAAACTATACACATGAGGCATTTTTTCAAGTCCAAGAGTACAAGTTTACATAACACCAATAATTTTAGTAAAATAACAAAAAACAAAAGATCAATAAATTCTGTTTTTTAACAACTTTTACATGCAGCCATCCATTTAAGATGAATGGCCACCCTTTTTGTAGTATTATCGATTAACAAATATTTTTGTAGTTTAGTTTAAACATATTTATTTTAACAGGTTCTTGCAACTTAGATTAATCACTCTCGATGACTTCCTGGGTAGAACCAGTACTAAGCAATATGGATTAATTATCTTGCTCAAGGATAAATAACGTGGCCGCGGCGAGGATCGAACCCACGACTTCTCGATCTAGAGTTCGGCGCTCTACTACTAAACCACGCCCTCCACTAAATATTTTTGTAGTATTATCAATTAACAACTTATACTCTTAAACATCATATGAACATTTCTCAATAGTCTCGGACAGAAACATATATTTAAAACTGCTACTAAGTTGTATGTAAAAATAATTAGTATTTACATGACGTAGATACTACTTTTACCACTGCGGGACTGAACGGGGAAATGCGGTAAATCTGAATTGTATAGCTCCCGAACTATTGCCAGATAATTATCTGATAAATATGAAGGGTGTTCTGTAAATAATGCGATTGGTATTGATACTAGAATACTATAATCATTTTTGATCAATTTTTTTTGCGATTACCTTCAAAGTACTCCCCCTTATCCGAAACACACATTTTTAGCCGCGCAATCCACTTTTGAAAACATTTTTCGTTTTCATGAACAGGTACACCCTTAAGACACTGGTAAAAAGCAGATCCAAGGGCATTCTTGAGTTATATCTCTTCCCCGAGAAGTGATTTTTAAGTCTTGGGAAGAGAAAATAGTCGCTGGGGGCCAGGTCTGGCGAGTAAGTGGGGTGGGGAGAACGGTGATCTTCTCTGACTCCAAAAAGTCCGTTAAAATAGGGGCTTTGTGGGCAGGCGCGTTGTCATGCAGAAGACGAACATACTTCAGACCTGTTATAGGGCAATGCTGTTTGTAGTACTTCTTCAATTGTTTCAATACAACGTTTTTATAAAACCATCCTGTGTCAGTTCTGCCTTTTGGCACCGCCGTCTGTATGGTGAAACCATTGGTAGTGAATAAAATTGCATACAAAACCTTCTTAACAGTTCGCGTTCATTTGGCAATAATTGGTCGTTTCATATTTTTCGTGGCCCAGATTCGGTTAGATACTTTTCTTTTTGGCTCATAATAATGGACTCACGTTTCATCACCCATAACTAAATTCTCAAACAATTTTTTGCTGTATTTCGGGTACATTTTCAGATGTTTTTTCGCTGTTGTAACCCTTAACTTCTTTTGGTCATCTGTCAGCAAATGCGGTATCCATCTTGAATTTATTTCCTTAACTTTCAGATGCTTTCTCAAAATTAGATGAACTCGTGCTAACGACAAGTTTGTCATCCAAGCAAATTCTCTTACTGTGTATCGAGCATCAGTTTTCAGGATTTCACGGATTTTTTTCAACGTTTTTCTTGGTCGTTGACGTTACAGGACGACAAGGGCGAGCAGTATCTTTCAAGCGCTGTTGCCCGGATTTAAATTTGGCCACCCACCTACAAACAGTACTATACAACATTTGACCATAAATGTCACATACCTCTTGGTGAATGTCTTTCGGCTTTAACCCAAGTAATGACCTACCTCTAATATAGGCTCTAATTTCAAGCCATTTTCTGCTCGTTTGCCAGTCATTTTGCATATAGTATATCGAATATGCTATAAAGCAATGTACATTGCACCAATGTCAGTGAATGTATGAATGAGATTTTTACCTGTGACACGTGTCACTCTAGCGATACGAAGTGGTTTCATGTAAATATTGCACGAGTTCCGCAATATAATATAGCAGTCGCATTATTAACGGAACACCCCTCGTACATTTACCTGTGGATTAATTTACCTGTTCAAAGTTTTCTACGTCATCGAATAAAATCTTATTCTCGCTTTTCACAAATATTGCAATGTGTGAATTTTAAATATCTATTGTTGTGTATTGATTTTGATTTAAATAGACATAAACATGCTCATGAAACAAAACATGGCCAGAGAACTTAAAGTAAAATAAAACATTTAATAAATATATTTTGGCATTAATCCAATACATCAAAATTAGTATGTGTCCCTTTAAATAGGAAAATAGGGGCTGGCATGGCCTAGTGGATAGCAAGTTGGACCTCAAATCAAAAGGACCTGGGTTCAAGCCTCACCAGATCCACTGAGTTTGCTCTTGGGCAAGACACTTTCCATTAGCCTCGTCCATCAGATGGGGACGTAAACCGGGCAGTCTCATGTATCAGTCTATCCTCCTAGCATGTTAATGAACCTAAAGCATGTTATGGAATCTGTTCAGTAGTAAGAGAAGGGCTGGTTCCCGTAAGAATCGGTATTTTCTCACAAGTTGAGCTCCCAGCGGTATTCAAACCCACAGTAAATAGGGGCTAGAAGGTTTCAAACTCACTAGTCTTAATCATCCCGGCCACCTATGTGTGCTCCTGAAAAACAACAACAGACAGACATAAAGCGAAACAGGTGAACAAACATGAAAATACTCAAACCTTTGCCTGCTCCGTCATGGTTGTTCAACCAAACAGGAAAATGTTTCAGAAGGTTCCACTCGTACACTTCAACATCCTTAATCAGGAACACACAAAATATGATCCTGTCAATCTGAAAACAAATGAAACAAGATAAGAACTGTGCAGTAGCAGGGGTGGAGTGCAGTAGCAGGGGTGGAGCTATACATCCATTTTTAAACATAAAAGTGTATGCAAGAGACACATTATTTTATGGAGGTATGAGGGGTATGGTTCCTCCACAAGCCTGATTTTTTTTATTCGCAGATGCTGTGGTGCCTTTGGGGAATTTTTCCCAACATTTTAAATACCTATTTTGAAATGTTTATGATTTATATCAAATATTCATGGAAAATTAGAACTATCACTGATGGTGACGAATAACTCGCTTTTTTATTGGAAGTCAAATAAATTAAGGGTCATAATTCTATAACGAATTAGGCAATCAACAATGGGTGATGTAGAGGGACATAAGGTCATCAGTTGTTTGGAGTATATGCAATATCTATAGCATTATTTTTCTCGTATATGCGATTTATACTGCTTCTCGAGGGTTGTAGGCCGGCGAGTGCAGTATAAATTGTATATATGAGATAAATATGCTATGAATGTTTTGTAACTTAACCATTTATCCAACTACGCATGTGCAAGAAGTGTTTAGGGCATTGCAGTTTTCAGTTAAAAAAGACTCGACCAATCAAGAAATAGCATGATCACACGTCATGGGCAGGACGCGACCAATCAAGAAATAACATGATCACGCGTCATGGGAAGGACGCGTTTTTATTGTTGCAGCCAATCGCCCTTGCATATTATTGCGCAAATCCAATGTCAGAGTGCTGTGTTTTTTTCCATATTTGGTAATGTGTAGTCGTGTTTTCCATATTTGGTAATGTGTGAACTAGTAGTCGAAATGGATGACGGCGATGATTTAATTTTGAGCCAGATAGCGTCGAATTTAGAAACTGAATTTTCGGAACTAGATGTTTGATAAAATGTTGTTTTTGTGTATGTTTTTTCAATTAACGGATTTACTTGCAAACAAATCAGGTTTGTGTTTAGTACAAGTACGAGAAACGAGCAATCATTTCATATAAATTTGATTTTAAAAAACGTTTGATTTTAAAAAATGAACAATTATTTCATGCAAAAGCTAATTTTATCCTCAATAAAAATCATTGTTGGTACTCTTGTTTTCACTTTTTCTTGTTATTTAACTCGCAACAGAATGCCCTTTACAAATTTAAGGTCATTGGGTACACCATGGTACAACTGCCAAATCTGTCAGTTATAGCACGGCTGAAATATACCGGCAGTTATAAGGAACAAAGGAAATGCATTAGAACTATGGTACAAGAAGTTTGGGAACAACCCATTCAAAACTGTTGAGAAATGGTAGTAATAACTAGAAATGTGTCCGTGGGACACGGTTGCCCCCACTGAAAACAATCAGTGTAAAACGTAAAATTTGACGAAAAAGGGGCCATAACTCTGGTAATACTTGTAATATATACTGGGATGATTTTTACGCCAAATCGCTATGCACATTTTCATATCATAAGCATCCTGTAAAGTTTGAAAAGAAACAGACAAAAACTGTGGGAGGACACACAAGATATTTTAACATAAAAATTGACAAAAAAAGGGCCACAACTCCAGTAATACTGGGTCGCTTTTGACGCTGAAATGATACGTACATCTTGACGTCATAGGTAAGCATCCAGCAAAATTTCAAAGCAATCGGTTGAAAAGTGTGGTAGGAGATATACGAGAATGTAAAATTTGACGAAAAAGGGACCATAACTTGGTAGATTTTAATGCCGAAACAATATGCACATCTCGACATCATAGGTAAGCATCCTGTAAAGTTTCGAATCAATCGGTGAAAAGTGGGGGAGGAGAAAGACAAGTTATTTTCAAGTAAAATTTGACTAAAAAGTGGCCATAACTCCGGTAATACTGGATCAATTTTAACGCCGAAACGATATGCACATCTTGACATCATAGGTAAGCATCCTGTGAAGTTTCGAAGCAATCAGTTGAAAAATGTGGGAGGAAGATAGACACACAAACATTTTGGGACGGACGGGAAGAATGAAGGACGGATGGACATGGCTAATGCTATATGTCCCCTCACCATTCGGTGGTGGGGGCATAAACATGTGTTACGCGACGGGACAAAACGGGAAAAATGGGACAAAAATGTGTAACGTGACACGATGGGACGTTATGGACGGCGTGATTCCTATAAAGCCCCCACTTCACTTTGTGAAAGCGGAGGTATAACTAAAGAAAACATGTTCCATTATATATACCGGTATATCTCCCTCATTTTTATTGCAATTTTGGAATTCTTATTTTTCTTATTTTTGCAAGCAATGTGTACACAGCTTCATAGTCTGAATATAGAGGTAGATACGTCCCCGAGTATTGAAATTAGCCAATTGTGTTCAGTTCATCTGTTAGTTTTCTTATCTTGAGTAACAACAGTACTCGTACCTGCAGAACCTAACATTTCAGGTATTATTCAGTGTTTTCAGTTAACATGCTTAATGAAATCGTGCATATTAATTACTGCATACAATAAAGGAGAATTTTCCACATGACATTAAATATATCAATAAGCCATACTGATGCTGTCTTCATATAGACAGTGTACAATTTATTTTTTAACAAAGAGTCACATAAGCACCAGTAACACCCTGCAGTATTATTTCACAACATTGATTTCCAGGTCTTGGTTAGTCTAAAGATGCTGACCCAACAACAAGATATTTAGCGTGGTGCTGTGAAGAGTTTCAGTCAGCCTATTGACAATACAAAACTGATGTAAGACCTTAAGCCTGTGTTTGACATCTAATCTAAATATCACCATAACAATAATTATCTACCGTACTTTGTCCATGTTTTTTTCCATCTTCAACCACTCCTTCACGGTTGTCATGACAACAGGGGTAGCCTTTTCTACATCATAACCTAAAACCAACAATAGGTGTTAGTCACAGTTAAATAAAGTGTTTTGAACATTGGTAAAGGACTTTTGATACATTTTTCTTCTGAGCAAGAAATCCGCAGATTCACATGTCTCGCCTAACGGGGGCTGGACTTAAAAATAAAAAAGGTCAGTGATGCTTAAATGAAAATTTGTAAACATTAAAAACAATGGAGTTTGCTGAAATAACATTTAGGTGCATTTGTGCCATTCTATTAAAAACAAGTGGCCCAAGAGGGCCTGTGGATGCTCTACTGACTAAAACGGCTCTTATATCAAGGGTTGCCAACATAAAATTCTCATCAGTACTTTCTTTTAAAACATTGCAAAAACAACAGGGATAGGATGACCTTAGATCGCACACCTGGTAATCATGGGCAATAAGTCTGCTGTGTCTAGTCTGACATGGGTATTTTTTAATTTGTCCCATTTTCTTTTATGAATGAAATTTCATAAAAATGGGTGGATGGATGTGGGGGTGGGTGGCGTTATATTAACATTCTAAACAAATAAGGTAAAGATCAGATAAAACATGAAGTAACTACAGATTTAACAAAGGAAAATACAAAATAGCATTATTCAACAACTCAAGGGCCATAACTCTGTCGTTACTAACAAGATCTAGTTGGTTTTCAAACTTGTCAAAGATTTCATTGATATACCGCGCTTTGCACAACTAGACATCACACTGAGGCTTCCTGCCAAATTTTGTAGAAATCCAACAAGCCGTTTAGGAGGAGTAGCGCCGACAAGAAATTTAAAAGTAAAAATTTCAAGGGGCCATAACTCCATCAAAAATCAACGAACCGGAAAAAACACAACGGGCACAACTAGAATCATAGCAATGCTTCCTGCTAACACACAAAAAAAAAAATTCAAAAAAATCAAACAGAAATTTAAAAAAAAATAACTGATTAAAAAAATAATTTGAAAATAAAAAAATTCAAAAACAAAAAAGACAATAAATCAAATAATAATAAAAAAAAATAATAATCAAAAAAATAAAAATAAACTAAAAAAGAAATAAAAATCTAAAAAATAAATATATATATAGACAAAAATTTAAACAAAAAAAATTCTAATAATAAAAAAAAAAAGGCAAAACATCTGGTCAAATTGTGTAAAGATCAGATGAAAAATGAATTTTGAATTTGAATGTTGTTTAAGGCTCATCAACATAGTATAGGTTATTTAGAGCCGCCCCAGAGAGAGGGGAAGGATACATAGGAATCCGGGAACCGTGCACTTCTCTTATTATCGAATAGATTCCTTTAACGTGCTCGGAGGATGATTGCATCGTATTGCATTGTATTTTATAGTCGCACCAACAGCTAAGGTCATATGGCGACTTTCCAGCTTCCATTGGTGGAGGAAGACCCCAGGTGCTCCTCCGGGCAATTTTCGTGCACGCGCGAGCACCTGGGTAGAACCACCGCATACCGCAAGCCAGCTGGATAGCTGCTCGGAGGATGAAAGCCCCATCTTATTAACGAGGCAAAATATAGCATTTTTAACTAAATCAAGGGTCATAACTCCGCTGTTACTGGTCTGATCTGGCTGGTTTTCGAACTTGTCCTAGCTTTCACTGATATTAACAATCTGTTAAAAGTTTGGTAAAGATCGGATGAAAAATGAAGGCCCTTGGCCAGTAGAGCTAAAAATCATCAGCTCCAAAAAGTAGGTCAAGGTCATAGATGAAATCCATGCGTACAAAAAGATGCACTACCCAAGACACAACTATGTCAAAATAGAATATATAAAGCTATAAATTAAGTTTAAAACATCTAGTGCATAATTATAGCTCATGAGCTCATGAGAAAGTGATGTAAATGTAACAATTAAAGTTATCTGCCCTTTGCTTGGATGGTGAAGGTCACATCCACATTTGCTTTGTCAATTTGCAATGTACCACTCAAGATACAACTATAAGCAAAGTTTGAAAGGTCTTATTGCACACAGTTTGTGAAAAAGTGACCTAAACGCCAAAGTTGAAGGTAAAAACTATAAGGTTATCTGCCCTTTGCTTTGAGAGTCAAGGTCACATCCACATCTGCATTGTCACATTGCAATATACCACCCTATATACAACTATAAACAAAGTTTGAAAGGTGTAGTGCATACAGTTTGCGCAAAACTGACCTCAATTATTAAGTTATCTGCCCTTTGCTTGGAGGGTCAAGGTCACTTACACATTTGCTTTGTCAATTTGCGATGTACCACCCAAGATACAACTATATAGCAAAGTTTGAAAGGTCTAGTGCATACAGTGCATACAGTTTGTGAGAAAATGACCTAAACGCAAAACTTGAATGTGAACACGTCTCTTTTTTTCTTCGAAAAGGCGAGACAAAAATGAATTTGAGTTAATGTTGGTGTTCCAGGTTCATGGTTTGGAAGTTTTGATGCTGAATAACTATGAATTACGGTATATAAGCATTTGATCGGGACCATCAAATACCTTTGAGGTTACAGGGTTGGTTTCAATGTTTCAAGGCAACGATGTTTGAATGAATGGAATTTTATTTCAGGTAAAATATTAAAATTGTTTACAGCTATTTATCGGTCTTGATCTGAAGTTCCCCTTCTCCAATAAAATGCTACCATAATTTGCACATACACGACATCTTGACAATGATACCAGCAGATGGGAACACTAAAATTAGCAGTCTGAATGGATGAAGAATGATTGAAATGGGATTGTACTTCCTGTTAACACCATATTAGGGCAGAGGTCAATCTCATTAAAATCAGATCCAAAATATTCACACCATTACTTTCCGCTATTTAGATCTGACCATATTACATACCGGGTCACCTCAGATTGACCTTTCATCTAATCAATATTCATGGGAAGATCAACTAAATTCAACCAATGAAATCGCGTGTTTCATTTATAATTCACATGAAATTAAAACTTATTCTATTCGAGTGAACTGAACAAACACAAATCTACATATCCGAATAAAGATAAACGTCTTCGTGTGTTATTGCTGTGTTATTACACGATACATTCAAAGAAATGCACTGAATGGTATGTTTTACATCAAGATACGAAGAAAATCATGGGCACTGCCGTGTATTTTTTCCACCGATATTATCACGACAATATATAGCCTAAATAGTATGACATAATACATGTGGACCGATTAGCTGTCGATAGCGCGCTCGACCACAAAATTATCGGTATTATTTTAGTGTGTGGGTTCAATCCCACGAATCGGTATATTTGTACTGCTATTAAATTCCGTCAAGTTTACAATTATTTTTTTCCAATAAATATTCAATTATGGTTGGTGTATTATGTTTGTCAACGCAATTCGTTTGTGTTTTATAAGCTAAAAGTTACGGACATTGTCTCTTTCAATACCAAGAGTAGACTTTTACTGTTCAATGCGACATGCGCCTGTTCAATGCAACATGCGCAGTGAAGCTGTCGATACCGAACAATTTTGTAGGCTGAAATCTGATTGGCTAATCGTAAGGTCAATCTGAGGTGACCCGGTATGTAATAAATAGCGGAAAGTAGTCGAGCGAATATTTTGGATCTGATTTTAATGAGATTGGGGCAGAGGTCTGAAGCTCTGAAGACAAAGTCTTATCACCTCAGCTACCGAGGCCAACTGGCAGTCTGAGCAGCCAAGAAATGTGTAAATTTGAATGACCATCAACACTTACCATATATTCCTGTAGATATGCATGGAAAAGCCTGAAATCATAAAAATAATCATGATAGAAATATGCCACAGTTAAAGGTTTGACAACATATGTTAAATTTAAACAATTTATCAGGCTTAGATTAGATAATGGATACTAATATCCAATAAATTGAAAATTGATTTTGTATGAATGTACCAAACACTTAAAAAGTTCACAATGTGTTTGACAAAATAGGTAGGTGTGGCTTAACACATGGGTAGGTGTGGTTTAACACATGTATAGGTGTGGCATACCACATGGGTCGGTGTGGCTTAACACATGGGTAGGTGTGGAAAAACACATGGGTAAATGCGCCTTGACATTAGGTTGGTGTGGCTAAACAATGGATATGTGTGCCCTAACAATAGGTATAACTGATTTAACAATGGGTATGTGAAGTTTAACACATAGATAGGCATGGTTAACACATGGATAGGTGTGGCTTAACAATAGGTAAGTGTGCCATAGCAAATTAGTTACCTTTGATTAAACATTCTTATACATTTCTCATCACCCAACTTACTATAGTTCTCAGGTTGTTTTCCTTGGCAAGGTTAAGACATTGTTTGTAACAACTGGCCAACATCTTTGCATTCACTCCTATTGGCCCAACTGTATGTATGACATCTGCAGTAAACAAACACCAATTTGGTTTAAACATATTTATTTTAGCATTTTTACTGAATATATATTATGATGTTATTAATTAAGTGGTTTCATATTGGCCCAGTTATTGGTCCAAGGACTGTCATATTGGCCCAAGGCCAAAGGCAGCGGGCCAATATGACAGTCCGAGGACCAATAACTCAGACAATATGAAACCACTTAATTAATGACAATTACAGTATAATTTGTTTTAATCAAATTATTTGACATACTTAGCGTTAATTACATTTATATGTCAAAAAGCGAGCGCGAATGGAATTACTTAATGTGAATGACGTCACTTAAATCTGAGCGCGAATGACGTTACTGAAAGCGAATGACGTCACCTAAATCTCGTATTGGCGAGTTTTTTCATATTGGCCTTGTTTTTTCATATTGGCCGACTTCCAGTTCATATTGGCCGAGTTTGCGCCGTATTATGTGTAGAGTTTCTAGTAAAACAAGGCTAATATAGTTAAGTTAATTAATAATTTAATATACTATGTAGTCAATGTAGGAACCAAAGTTGTTTTTTTACAGAGTTCTTCACTTGACAAACAATCCATTTTCATCCCTACAGGGTTCGACACTAACTTTTTTAAACGGGTAGTCCGGAGGACTAGTGACTTTAAAAAACTAGTAGTCCTCCTGAGAACTAGATGGTCCTTCCTAACAAGAGGTCAATGACCTTGAAGCTCTACTGATTGATTTTGATTTCAGGAAGCAGTCGCTACACTTGTTTTTTGAAAAATTATTTTTAGCCGTGGCGGCCATCTTGAATTTCCGGCCGACCTGAAATTTTGCTAGGATCAATTAGACATAAAGAGCAACATTCCTGTGAAGTTTCATGAAAATCCGTCAAGAAGTTTCACAGGAATAGTCGCTACAAGTTTTCATTATATAACTCTATGTAAACAAAGATGGCCACTGACAGCCATGTTTAACGTCGAATCAAAATAATGTTTGACTCTGATAACCATCATGTCATGCTGATCATTTTACAAAAAGTCCCATATCAATATCACTTATAGTTTTCAAGACGTAGTCGCTACAAACTTCTTTTTTAAAAAATCTAATTTTAGCTGTGGCGGCCATCATGAATTTCTGGCCGATCTGAAATTTTGCTTGGATCAATTAAACATTAAGAGCAACATTCCTGTTAAGTTTCATGAAAATCTGTCAAGTAGTTTCAAAGGATTAGTCGCTACAAGCTTTTACTATATAACTGTATGTAAACAAAGATGGCGGCTGGCAGCCATGTTTAACGTTGAATCAAAACAATTTTTGACAAGGACCAACATCATGTCATGCTGATCATTTTACTAAAAGTCCAATATCAATATCACTTATAGTTTTCAAGTAGTAGTCGCTACAAACTTGTATTTTGAAAATCTATTTTTAGCCATGGCAGCCATCTTGAATTTCCGGGCGACCTGAAATTTTGCTATTTTCAATTAGACATCAAGAGCAACATTCCTGTGAAGTTTCATGAAAATCCGTCACGTAGTTTCAGAGGAGTAGTCGCTACAAGTTTTCATCATATAACTCTATGTAAACAAAGATGGCCACTGGCAGCCATGTTTAACGTCAAATCAAAATAATGTTTGACTCTGATAACCATCATGTCATGCTGATCATTTTCCAAAAAGTCCCATATCAATATCACTTATAGTTTTCAAGACGTAGTCGCTACAAACTTCTTTTTTAAAAAATCTATTTTTAGCTGTGGCGGCCATCTTGAATTTCTGGCCGATCTGAAATTTTGCTAGGATCAATTAGACATTAAGAGCAACATTCCTGTAAAGTTTCATGAAAATCTGTTAAGTAGTTTCAAAGGAGTAGTCGCTACAAGTTTTTACTATATAACTGTATGTAAACAAAGATGGCCGCTGGCAGCCATGTTTAACGTTGAATCAAAACGATTTTTGACAAGGACCAACATCATGTCATGCTGATCATTTTATTTTAGAAAAAGTCCCATATCAATATCACTTATAGTTTTCAAGAAGTAGTCGCTACAAACTTGTATTTTGAAAATTTATTTTTAGCCGTGGCGACCTGAAATTTTGCTAGGATCAATTAGACATCAAGAGCAACATTCCTGTGAAGTTTCATGAAAATCCGTCAAGTAGTTTCAGAGGAGTAGTCGCTACAAGTTTTCATTATATAACTCTATGTAAACAAAGATGGCCGCTGGCAGCCATGTTTAACGTCGAATCAAAATGATTTTCGACAAGGACCAACATCATGTCATGCTGATCATTTTAGAAAAAGTCCCATATCAATATCACTTATAGTTTTCATGAACAAACAAACTTGTTTTTTAAAAACCTATTTTTAGATCTGGCGGCCATCTTGGATTTCACATCAACATGAATTTTTGCTAGGATCAACTAGACTTCATGGACAACATTTCTGTAAAGTTTCATGAAAATCCATTCAGTAGTTTCAGAGGAGAAGTCGCTACAAAAAAAAGTTTACGGACAGACAGACAGACGGACGACCGACGCCGCACCACGGCATAAGCTCTGCTGATCTCTGATCAGTAGAGCTAAAAACGGTGTATTTAGCAACAACAAAAAAACAACAGGTGTATGACAGGAGACAAACTTCAAAGTAAACAGTGCCAAAAACCCTTTTCGTTTTGAAGATACCAGCTGAAATCGTAAATCTTTATTATTTTTTTTGGTTTCTCCCCAGGCAGGCTTTCATCAGATTTAGATGCATTTTCAACCCTAACCAACTTGACATATGTTAACCGAATGCATTATTATTCTGGTCTTCATTTCATTTTTATTGAACAATACAAATTATTCGCCAATTACCCAAAACTTATTTTTCAGTCATACCCGCATTGAGTAACAAAACACAAAATCATTACCTAATCCATAGACATAGATAAGTTATTGATGGCTATGACTAATCGTAGGATTCAATACATTTCCATTGATGTCTCTCGTCTATAAAGCAATCACAAAGACCAAACACATTTCTTTATTTCATAATTTAATAGCCGTCAGTAAAACACGCAATAGAAGTTTGCGCTTTTGCTTATTGACGCCCGCCGCAAAGATTCTTTACAACTGTGCCGATGTCAATCATATAATTATAACCGCCTTTTAAATTTATTTATCGCAAGAGAAATCAGTTTCAAATTATCTCGTCGAATCATAACCCCGCCCGTGCGCAGTAGTTTGTAGTACGTTTTTTAATTATTCACCAAACGGAAAAATACGACGGCTTTGACTGGTTTACTTGAATAGATTGCGCACATGATCTAATCACGTGATCGACTAACGAGCAAACATGGCGGTTATATTTACATCTTGCCTCAGGCAAACCGATAATGATCGATAATTAGGCTATTGCCCTGATTAGATGAGAGTCGGGTTGGTATTAAATGATAATGGGATTAAATAAGGTACTTGTGAAACACGCGCTGATTGTGTATTTTAGAGGGTTTTGTTAATTATGCGGTTAATCACATTTGAAATTGCTGAAAATGACCCGAAAATTATCTTCGCCCCACAAGGATAGAAAAACAAAGTCGGCCAAATCATAGCAAAGTTTTACTCATCGAGTGACCCCGGCCCTATATTAGGAATGTGTATTTTATGGCCATAATGCTCGAAAAATTACTAGTCCAACGGACTAGCCAACTTTCACGTTTAGGTAGTCCTCCTGAAAACAGGTGGGCACAGGACTAGCGGACTAGCGTTAGTGTCGAACCCTGCCCTATTAACTGCTGTTATAGGCCAACTTAAAGAACAGTATAGTCCATTTTACAACTGCATGAATAGATGGTTTAATAATTCCAATGATACCACTTGCCTTTTATTGTCATACGGCACAAAATAATGTGAACGTTTTTACTGGATAACATGCCATTTACCTATGGGTGCCTTACACCATCAATACTTAAAATACAGTTAATGATTACAAAACAGACAGCTCAAATGAATATCTAGGCAGGGAATGCAAACCCATGAATTCTGAATCCAGAATTGTCCTTTAGTATACGGGTTTAAAGGTTAGATATCATAGGGGCATGGGATCAGCTCAAAGAGCATAAATGCTGTACCATGTCAAATAAAGGAAGGTTTTGCCTAAAGGTCTGTGGTATCACATATATTTTGTATTGTATTTATATGGTCATCAATTTTATTTTATAAATAATGCCCCCGCACAATGACACTTTACTCATACTCATAGTTCATCAACACTTTTGTAATCAAACATTTTCGTCAAATGAAAAGATTAATTATGTTCTTTAAAATTCAATTCTTAGACTTTTGATTTTCCATTGTTGGATTACACTACACAGTACGTGCTGTATGAAGACCAACAACAATACACTTGCGATATAAACAATAAACAATGTCTGCAGATACAAATTATCTGAATTGATATTGTCTGAAATTACTGATTCATTTTCTGTGTTTAAGAATGGTGAAGACAAAAATATCTGTAATGTTCAAGAAGTAGGTGATTCATTCATATGTAAATGTATTTTGTAACATGTTGCTTATGCTGTTCATATATGTGAACCTAAGTGAAATAAAGAAGTTGAAGTTTGAAAACAAAAGTATATGTAATGTTCAAGAGAGATGAACACAAAGGTATTGGAAACATGCAAAAGAAAGGTGAAGACGAAGTATTATACTTACATTTGGCAGGTAACTTATAACCTGAAAATAACATAACAAATTATGGTAAATAGAAAGTGTCTTAGAAACAGAGCTAAACACAAGTATTACAATTAACATTTAAATGCACTAGCTCAGGGATGCCATAATGATGTGACGTCTATGTCAAGTTTTTGACAGAAGTTTTTGTTTTTTTATTATTGTGTAACAATCTATTCAAATAACGTCTGAAACATTTGTACAAAAAAAAAGAAGACCGTCACATATTATGTGCCGCCAAAACCATCACAATTCGTTAAATCAAAATAAAAGAAACAGTATTTTAAATTATATTAGTTACTTATTTTGACGCTTTTGGCAGCCCATAACAGTTTTCCAACCATTTTTGATCAATTTTGATGTGGTAGGATGTCCCTTTTATTTTAAAAAAACATGTGATGAAAGTTAATGGATAAAGGACAGAACGACGATGGACAATATGCCATCACAAAATCTGTTCTGGTTTTTGATAAGTGGAGTTGAAATGAAAGTTTTTGGTTTTTGATAAGTGGAGTTGAAATGAAAGTTTTTACGTTCTGTTAACAGATCATATTACGATAAGCAAACTCAGAGGGAGATGAGATGAAGTTTCCCCATCAGAACATGTCTACGCCAGGTAGCAAACTCATGTGGAACAGATGTGTGTAGTTCTAAATCCACTGACCTACTGAAAAGCTGAAAATCTAAGTTTCAAACAAATGGTTAACAGCTGTATTACCTCCAGTAATTTTTGCATCTCCAGTGGAACATCCATCTAACTTGATACATTCTTCCAGCAATTTCTGTCCTGCTGCAGAGTGAATAGCTCCATCAACTGTCAACGTAAATGAAATAAAATTAATGAATGTATGAATGAATGGTGTTTTATGGCACATCGACACATAAAAATGTCATACTGTGTGCAAAAACTGATGAAAGATGAAGACGTCATTTAAGTTCTATTGGGACAGAAACCTCAGAGGAAAATGAGATGATATAGTTGCGAACAGGGAATGAACCCCCACAAGTCAGAGGCTTGTAGCTACTTCTTAATTGCAATGCCTTATCCACTGAGCTACCCAGATGGCTCGTCATGTAAAGAATAAATATTTTTTTTAGGTGTCAGATGTATTTTTGGCTGTTTAATATATACTAATGGTACTTAAAATGACTACAGTCAAGATGGGAGGGAAGGCTTGGCAAATTTTTGTTATATATATATTATATATATAAATTGTAAAAGTTAATTTATATCATGCTTAGTGCTATGAGAAGTTCTTGTTTTGTGACTGTACATTTTTATTGAAATATGTGTACAAGTGAAAGATATATAAACTGCAACTATAAATTAAAACAACAAAAACTTGCGGATTCATCAGGTTTTTGGGACAAAACCTTTTATAAACTTTATTTAAATAAATTATCTTATAAAGTTCATCCTCACCTCCACCTCCTCCCATAAGACTGCCGTTAGCTGCGTTGACGATGGAGTCAATCTCCAATTTAGTGATATCCCCTCGCCACAAAGATATCTTCATGTTCAACTTACCATCTACTCCGTCTTCAGGTTTTATATCATACCGATCTAATGGATAAAACAAACAAAGCTGTAATAGAATAATAAAAACACAGATAAAGCTGTATTAGAACAAAAGAAAGAAAATAATAAGGAAATAAAGCTGTAGTTTAACAAGAGAAACATAACACAGCTGTATTAGAACAATGTTAACATAACACAGCTGTATAAGAACAAGAGAAACACAACACAGTTGTATTAGAACAAAAGAAAGAAAATAATAAGGAAATAAAGCTGTAGTTTAACAAGAGAAACATAATACAGCTGTATTAGAACAATGGAAAAACAACAAAGCTGTAGTAGAACAACAGAAACAGAAGTCAATACATCTGCATCAGAACAATGGAAAAACAATAAATACAATGGAAACACAACACAGCTCTATTAGAACAACAGACACGCAACAAAGCTGTATTAGAACAATAGAAACACAATAAAGCTGTATTAGAACAATAGAAACACAACAAAATGGTAATTAAGGATTGAATTTGATATTTCGAGAAAAACATGTTTAAAGTGTCAAAGACAGTGATTGGGATAGGCATGCGACCTGCGCCATAGTCGCATAAAATTACAAATGGCCCATAGACACTGATCTATTGTGTGCTCTACGACGCATCAATATAATTGTTAAGCAATCTGTTACCTGCCGTCGATAAATTTTTGAGTGTCTTGGTAGAGTTAAAGCATATAGAAATATGAATGTCCTCCCATTAACGGAATTTCCAATTGCTATAAATAACTCCTAACTGTTCACTAAGCATCAATTTCATTGGTTAGAAATTAAGAAATGCTTGAATATTTACAATTTGCGTTGTTTTTATCGATCTTGTGATTGCCTTAAATGTATACAACAATCTTACCGGAAGTGGTCGTATATATTTTAATAAAACTGAGCCCTATCTTTCACTTTATGCTTCTGTCGCGAGTTGACAGTCAAATATAAACTTTCATTGGTTGATGTGTTTCCTTTTGATTTTTACCAAGGCCGAACTGTAGCATCCATTAGGGAGTGATCGGCATTTTACACCGTGTGTGTGTAGAATCAGTATGTTGCCTTGAGCAGGGCCTCCTCTGGCCATTTTTTTTCTTGCGCCACCACTTGCGCCAAATGAAAAAAGTTGGAGTCAAATTGGAGAAGTTGGAGCCATTTAGGTCCAATGGCCCAAGCCATACTTCTTCTAGAGTTTTATGTATAAATGTATTTTAAATGTGAAAATAAGAGATTTGGTTTATATCTGGTACACTAAGGAATGAAATGAATAAAACCAAACAATATTAATAAAAAATATTTATATATACTAGATATATGTTTTTGAACCCCCAATATCTGGAAAGTTTATACATCGCATGTTTGCTTAAATCAACTAGCTGAACCTAATGACAGCAGGAATCATACATAGAGGCTTTCATTTGATTGTTTAAGATGTATAGGTAGGCCTTTATATCAGTAACAAGTTCAGAACCTGCCGTTTTTTTCGTATTTCCGGAACTGCGAAAACTTGTGACATTTGCTTATCTTTACGTCTTTTTTTTATTTATTTTGAAAAGATGAACTGCCATATACATTAAAAACATATTTTAGCAATGAAATACACATAAAACTTCGTGGAAACTGATTAATAAACCAGTGTTTTGTGTAAAATGTTTGCATTTTTTTGTGAAATCCAGATTCAGAAACCTCGAAATTATGAATGAACAAAAACAAAATAAATGTCACATGGATCTAGTCAATCATATAAAATATGTAAATTAACGAGGTGTTGATTTGTGTTTGATTGGTTAGAACCTGATTGGCTAGATATTATTCATTGGTGTAATACTTTATGGTTGCAAGGTGTAGAGCCATTTTCTTTTTTCTTTCGCCATTGGCGCCATTGGCGATGCCCAGAGGAGGGCCTGCTTGAGCAGCCGGATTAAAGGGGTTGATGCACTATTTTCAAACACAGTTTATTTTAAAGGGCTCTGAAAAACTTGAAAAAAGCTGAAAGAATTATCAAAATGCCATGACAAATAAAGGAGATATGACTTATAGAAAATTTGCAAAGAACATAAATGGAGGCGGCCATCTTTGAACGATGACGTCATCGCGCCGTTTTACCCTATTTGGTATATTGACAAAATTTATTTTAAAGCAAAGAAAACCACTGCAAACTGATTAAAAATAAATATACAGATGTAAAATATATACATTTTAATATTATTTTTCATTTGCAGTGATTTTCTTTGCTTTAAAAGACATTTTATCAATATCCCATATATGATAAAACGGCGCGATGACATCATCGTTCAAAGATGGCCGCCCCCATTTATGTTCTTTGCAAATTTTCATGGCATTTTGATAATTCTTTCAGCTTTTTCCAAGTTTTTCAGAGCCCTTTAAAATAAACTGTGTTTGAAAATAGTGCATCAACGATTTAAATAACCACTTTATTTATAGGCATGTGTTCAGATTTTTAACGCATTTTTCTTTCTTGGGTGCCTGGGACTGAGTTTAATAAAGCTGGGTCCTACCCTAAAACATATATCGTTACAGAAATATTTAAACAAGACTTATAATTTCCTCTTTACAATTTCAAAGAAATCGTTTGTCTCCCATAATGTGACACACTACTAAGAGGAAGCTTGATTTGTTTTTTATAAGATTTTTGAAAGAGCACTCCAAAAATTGCATTAGCTTAAACATTGCAGGATCAAAACCAGTGTAACTGCAACAAAATGACTGTCTGTTCATTAGTCACGTTGAATATTAGATTCATTGGCTAAGGGCTTCTCGCTAATTTTAAATTAGCTGTTTTTCATACCCTGTAGAAAGATCGAAATACCAAGTTCAATCCTTATATTTACATTTTGTTTGTTCTATCTGTTTTTCAAAATTAAATAACATATTCAGGTACCGTATTCAGACCAGTTTCCTTAAGTTAGGCAAATTTTGACTTTTATTAGCCTATTTTTTTAGGTACCAGCCTTTTAGCATGTTCAGAAAGGTTGTCTGGCTGGCCAGCTACATGTAGCTGTGAAGTCAACTCAACCTCAAACGAATAGCAACAGAAATAATATAAATATATCACACAAAGAAACATATAAAACTGTATAAAAATCGAGATGGAACAAAAATTATGTAGATTTTTTATGAGTTTATGTAAGCCTTACTTTAACTTGACCTTAATCTCAGTGTTGTTTTTTCTATTCTAAGGGAACATAACCCTTACCATAACAATTGAGAATGTTAGCACAATTTTCCTTAAAATTGGGGAAAAACTACAGTATAAACATTTTTATTGCATATAATTATGCATTTTAATAAAAAAATAAAATGAAAATAACTATAACACTAGATGGGTGTTCAGCAGAACACGTGTGTCGCCTGTCAGCACTTTGTCAGTATAACAACAGTGTTTTTTTTATACCTAATTTGGGGCCGTTATTCGGCCCCATTCACAATGCCAAAAAGTATACTTTTTTCACAATTATATCCAAAAAATTCACAATCTGAAAAAAGGGTAAAAACAGACCAGCAAGGATATTAGTCTTAAAGGGAGTACATCAGGCTTTTCATGGGGGTCTAAGTGTCCGACTTAAAATTGACAAATATTAACATTTTCTATTCTACATGGCCAAAATATAATGAATGAGCCTAAAAATGATCCCTGTTTTGCAAAGAAATTGATTCAGCACAGTAATATGTGCTATCCTAGGTGACGCACCATGGTTAATTTCAGCATTTTACGTCTGATTCCGTCCTAGCTATATGGTGTATTCAAAGTTTAGACATTACCAACATGGTTCTAACAGCATATTTTGATTGATATAAGTGTTTAATCATGAAATGGAACATTTTTATAATTTAAGATGTTTCTAGAAAAATCCTGATGTACCCCCTTTAATATACGCTGATGTTAAAACTAGTCTGTATTTACCAAAAACAAAACTTAAAACCAAGGGATATTAAACTGTGAAATTAAAAGTGAAAAAAGTTTCTTTTTCTTTTGTTATAATATTTCACAATTTTCACAATTTTCACAATTTCTAGAAAAATGCCGCTATTTTTCACAATGGCACAGGCACAGGCTGCATTCACAAAACACATAAAAAAAAACACTGAAAAAGGTTTTTTCAAAATGGCCTGAGTAAGTTTTTATGAAAAAAATATATGAGTATTTAACCCATATAATGACCTTCAGTGTGACTTTGACATTTATATTTTAGTATGGTCATGTGACTCATGTCGATGTTGTCATGACATGATGAGTATATATTGAAAGTTTGATAGAGAAATATCAAGAAATGAGAAAGTTATAACCAACTTTAAGTTTTCGTGAAGAAAAAAAATGAGTATTTAACCCATATAATGACCTTCAGTGTTGACCTTTACATTTTAGTATGGTCACGTCGATGTTGTCATGATGAGTATATATTGAAAGTTTGATGAAGAAATATCAAGAAATGAGAAAGTTATAGCCAATGTTAAAGTTTTCATGACGGACTGACTGATGGACGGACGACAAAGAGATCCCTATGAACTGCATTTTTCTTTGAAAAGGCAACACAAAAAACGTAGGCTTTAACATTTATTTGAAACAAACATAATTATTATGTTCGTAACATCGTGGGAATTTTTCACAATGATCAATACGATATCATGTGATATACTTCCTGTGACGTAATATATGAAATGTACATTTAACTGTACATTGTGCCAATCTGGAATGAGCATGCAAAAGTACATTACACACCAAATAAGATTTTATAACAAGTTGGTTATGGGCGAATACTGGTAATGACATTTGTATATGTGTATGCAATAAAAATGGAAAGGAAGTTGTTTTATCCGTTTTGTAAGTGGATTCATGTGGTTATTTCCTTTAACTGGTTTAATTCTCACGTATGCATTGAGTACTAATAATGTTTAGGTCAAATAAAAATATACGTTTGGTTGGGTTACCCGACCTCATTTTAAGGGCCGAACATACCGGTACCGGTAAACATTTTATGCCAACTTTGACGGGAAAAAATATGCCAACTTGTGAGGGGAAAAAATTAAAAAATTCTGTATCTGTTATCAACAAATATTATATTTAAGTTGGTTTATTAGGTTATAAAAGCATTGTGTGGAGGGTGGGAAAAAGACAAAATATCTTTAAAGTGTATAGAGATTATTTAACTGCTGGGATCGATTATAGTGAAGAATTTTCCTATAATCGAACACAGCAGTTAAATAATCTGTTTATTACATTTTAAATCAGTTTGTGCATGTTTTTAACCAAAATTATCCGTTTTATGGAACGTTATCGGCATTTGACGTCGACGTCAGCACCACTTTATTGATGTCACAACTCAGCGTCACAGTTAGTTATTTTTGTGTTCGGAGTTAGTTAATAATATATAGAGATTATGAATATTCTTTCACTGAGAAATCCCACTCTTTCACCAACAAAAGTGTAATAAAAATGCAATAACCTTGATTAAAATAGCAAGTAGAAAATCTTTGCATTTGCATTTTTTAGCTAGTCAGACTAAAAATGTTCAATTTCATCCCTATTTTTAGTGTATAAAGCTTTGATGCAGACATTACCATATGTTTCTCTTATTTTCGCAGCATAATCAGGCCAAAACTGCACTCCAGGACCTGAAACTTTGAACCACACTTGTACAGTTCCCTTTTTGTGTCACTGTTAGTTATTTTTGTGATCGGAGTCAGTTAATAATATTTAGTGATTATGAATCTTCCTTCGCTGAGAAATCACAATCTTTCACCGATAAAAATGTAATAAAAATGCAATAACCTTGATTAAAATAGCAAGTAGAAAATCTTTGCATTTGCACTTTTTAGCTAGTCAGACTAAAAATGTTCAATTTGATCCCTATTTTTAGTGTATAAAGCTTTGATGCAGACATTACCATATGTTTCTCTTATTTTCGCAGCATAATCAGGCCAAAACTGCACTCCGTCCAGGACCTGAAACTTTGAACCACACTTGTACAGTTCCCTTTTTGCTTCTTGTGGCATGGTTAGGTAATGCTCTGAAACAGAAAATACCACAGAACAAATCAATCGAATATCTCCACCCATATTTTACTACATAATAATTACTGCATGATTATCAAATTTTGAAATGTTTAATAATCTTTAATTATGGTGTAACAGACGATGTTAAGCTACATGTACATGTAGTCTGCCTGCTGTAGGCCTACCTTGCTGTATTCTTACTGTATTCTTAATGTAGTAGATACCGTTGTAAGCGATTCGCTTCTAAGGTACTTCTTGATAGTACTTTTTCGAACTATTTGTTTTTTTGACTTCGGGTTGTTATATGAAACTTGGAGAAAAGTTAGTGGGGTGTCGTAACCAATGTTTGTTTAAACGACGGTTAAACGCGTTGAGCGAAGGCGCCTCAATTACCTCATTGGGAAGTTTATTCCAGGCATCCACAACTCTGTTTCCAAAGGTGTTCTTACTGACATTTAACCTTGCCCTTTGTTATATAGCTTTTGTGAATGACCCTAGTTCCTGCATAGATTGCCCCTTGAAAAAGCTTGTTTCCATCTACTGTATCGATCTTGTTCAGGATTTTATAAACTTGTACCATGTCAGCCCTTTCACTACGATATTCCAAGGTAGGTAGTGCTAAATCTATTAACCTATTTTCATAACTTAGATGACTTATCCTTGGCAATAACTTAGTTGCTCTTCTTTGTACATGTACATTCTCAATTGCAATTTTATCCTTTAGGCCTAAAAAAAAAAGATGTGTGTTTCTGGTTTCACCCTGTCAAAAAGTTAGGGTAGGTAGGTAGGAAAAAATTGTTTTTTTAGATATTTTTTTTATATATATTGTTCGCATATATTATGCCATTTTTGTACTAAGGCAACTTTTTGATAACCTTTGCAATCCAGATTAGATGCGGTGATAAAGTAGGGTCGGTCGGGAAACCAGAAACACACATATTTTTTTTAGGCCTTATCAACATTGGGGACCAAATAGCAGTTGCATACTCCAGGTGAGGACGAATCAAGGACTTGAACAGAAAAGAAACACCTCCCTGTCTATGTAAGTGAAGGTATGATAGACTAGACGTAAGTTCCTGTTAGCCTTTGCGACTGCTTTAATAACTTGTTCACTGAATTTAAGTTTATTGTCTATGATAACACCCAGGTCTTTTTCTTTGGCAGCCTTTTCAATTTTCGACTCAGTATCGTTCTGACGCATAGTAATTTCATTATCAAGATAATGGCCACCTATATGCATTTATTGCACCTCGCACAAAATCCTAGGAATTTCATTGGATTAGAGAGGTCACATGGTGACCCTCTATTATTATATAGTGGGTCTGTAGATTTCAAAGAGGGTCACTAAAACAATATGGACTACAATTCTGATTCAAAGTTTAAACCATTTGCAAATAGTTCTTTAAGGCGTTAGTAACAAACATAATAAGTAAAGGACTAGGTACGATAAGGAACAAAAGTGGCCCCCAATATTGAAAGCTTTAATGCACAAGTTTTGAATATCTAATTTAGCTACAAATGAATTGAATCAATATTAGAACTCATTACAAGTACATTTGGAGGCTCTAAATGAGTTTAAGAGCCTCACAAACAAGGTATTTTCTTTCAAAAAATGACATTTTTGTTTATTTTCAGCAGTTTTCGATCAGTTTTTGGTCTTGGAAATACAGAGCGCACCCTCGAGCACAGCTGATTTTTTCTTGAAACAGGTACTTGATAGGCATGCATCAGCAGCCAAAAAACTGTGTGTTTTCTGAGGTGCACTCTATATTTTTAGGATCAAAATCTTGCCCAGAAAGGTCCAAAATCTACAAAATATAACAAAATTACCAAAAATTTTGTTTTTTGAGATAAATATCGGCGTTTGCCTTTAAAAAGGTGCTCGATGCAATTAATCAGTTATTGGGTTTTTCACATATTTCTGTAGGGTTCAGTAACAAACCCAATAACTAATAATGTTTGCACTTTTTAATATTAAGTTCCATTTTCCATTTATCGGACCATTCACACACATTATTTATGTCATGCTGCAGACTTACCACAAATTCGTTGTTTTTTTCTCTGTGCGTATAATTTTGAATCATTGGAAAAGAGCTTTATAGTGTTTGAAACCACATCGGGCATGTCATTAATATATATTAGAAAGAGAATTGGTCCAAGGATGCTCCCTTGAGGAATGGCACTTGTGACATTTTTCCAGCCAGATTTGTTGCCTTTCACTACAACTCTCTGTTTCAGATCAGTTAAAAAATCTATTATCCAATCCAGAATTTTTCCCCCAAAGCCGTAATCCTTTAATTTCTTAATTGATCTTTTGTTTGGAACTTTGTCGAAAGCCCTACTGAAATCCAAGTAAATTAATTAATATATCTTTATACAGGGAATACAATCTCATGAAAATCAAAACTTTATTCCGTTTCCCTACATTATGCACATATTGCATGTATTGTATTCCCACATTCTGTTTCCCTACATTATGCACATATTGCATGTATTGTATTCCCACATTCCGTTTCCCTACATTATGCACATATCTTTATTCCGTTTCCCTACATTATGCACATATTGTCCATGCACATATCTTTATTCCATTTCCCTTAGGGCCAATCCGGGTAATTTCGGACATGTTTTGCTATACGGTCATATCCCATGTTACTTCTCAGACTACTGTAGTTTCAGCATATCCATTCTGGCACTTTTGGGTTCTATAAAATCTTCCTCGGACTTTATCGTTAATTTAAATTGACAGCACTGTCTGAGATTTTGAAATAACAAGAAGTAATACCATACTGTCGCATCGGGATATTTCGGACGAAGAAGGACATAATTCCGACATGTATCGGGAAAATTCGGCCAATTAAAAAACGCAGTGAAAATTCGGACAATAATTTGTTTTTGAAAAAGTGTCTCCAAACATACATTATAAAAGAAATCGTTATAATGTATGTTTCTTACTACAAACTGTACTTTGGAATTCATTAACAAACACTTGTGCTGAAACAATACATTAAGATAAAACGAAGATTTATACATGTATGACACATTTTTAAACAACATCGAACTTTTTGTTTCTCAACTGTGTGACTTTTACTTACAGTGTCATTATTTATTTATACATTTTTTACGGGCAGCTGTGGCTGTTTTTGTTCACTTAGTTTCATTATTTATTTTGTACATTGTTTACGGGCAGCTGTGGCTATTTTTGTTCACTTACAAGTTTCATTATTTATTCTGTACATTGTTTACGGGCAGCTGTGGCTATTTTTGTTCACTTACAAGTTTCATTATTTATTCTGTACATTTTTTGCGGGCAGCTGTGGCTATTTTTGTTCACTTACAAGTTTCATTATTTATTCTGTACATTGTTTACGGGCAGCTGTGGCTATTTTTGTTCACTTACAAGTTTCATTGTTTATTCTGTACATTTTTTACGGGCAGCTGTGGCTATTTTTGTTCACTTACAAGTTTCATTGTTTATTCTGTACATTTTTTACGGGCAGCTGTGGCTATTTTTGTTCACTTACAAGTTTCATTATTTATTTTGTACATTGTTTACGGGCAGCTGTGGCTATTTTTGTTCACTTACAAGTTTCATTATTTATTCTGTACATTGTTTACGGGCAGCTGTGGCTATTTTTGTTCACTTACAAGTTTCATTATTTATTCTGTACATTTTTTACGGGCAGCTGTGGCTATTTTTGTTCACTTACAAGTTTCATTATTTATTTTGTACATTGTTTACGGGCAGCTGTGGCTATTTTTGTTCACTTACAAGTTTCATTATTTATTCTGTACATTGTTTACGGGCAGCTGTGGCTATTTTTGTTCACTTACAAGTCTCATTATCTTATAACAGGTGGTGAACATTTAAATATTACTGTTTACCACTAACTATGTCCCCGAGAGTCGATTTCGGGATACCATAAGAAGCACAGGCTTTACGAATAAAAACATGCCTTGCTGACATGCGGAGACAGTCTTTTCCAGTTGGACCTTGTCATAGTTTACAGTCTTTCCCCTCTTAGTGTGGACATCATATACTGTATTCATATAGGTAATATTACATATTATGTGATATTCGAATATGTGAACGGCGACCCATAGGCCCTTTATATAAGCCACGTGTTCTTCATAATAGATACAAAGTAAATAGTTTTAAACAATAGCTGTGTTTGAAAAAATGTTGTGTTTTCATATAAGCAGGCTATCGGAATGGTTTAATCTAATGTTGGTAAAACTTGTAACCCAACCCATTTGTCATTTATATTTCCATTGTAGTTAATTGATATTACTTTGTATGTTATTTTTTTTAAGTTATAATTATGTATGTAATGATGAGAAACTGTAAAAGTTTAAATCTTCTAATGTTGGTAAAACTTGTTACCCAACCCATTTGTCATTTATATTTCCATTGTAGTTAATTGTTAATTGATATGACTTTGTATGTTATTTTTTTAGATTATAATTATGTATGTAATGATGAGAAACTGTAAAAGTTTAAAAAGTTTAAATCAATCAATCGTCCCGTCCCCTCCCCTCCCCTCCCATCCCATCCCATCCATCCATCCATCCATCCATCCATCCATCTATCTATCTATTATTGGCAATAAATGTGTTTAAATAAACAAGAAAGAAAGACAAAAAATCTGCTCATGACTTTCTGTATTTATTCTCGCTATTTCGTGAAATTAGAATTGTAACTGCAGTTGATATCTACATTCAGTTATTACAAGGAGTTTGATCGGATCTCATCTGTAAAATAATTCAAGACATTTTGATCGTCTTCACTAACACATTTCAAAATATATTTTGCTAAAAAGACATGGCTACTTGGTGTAATACAATCACCGTTTGGGGCCTCTTCCTTTTCTTCCTGTTCCCATCTTTCAAGTGTGTCACCCACTACGTTTTTTACACGTATATTTTTAGCAACTAAAGTTTTGATGAGTAAATGTAAGTGATAAAGAAGGCAGTGATCAAAACACAATTCGTGCTTGTATAAATTGTCCAGAATTTTGATTGCTATTAGGCCTAATGTAGATATGTTTTCCTTCCTACTGAATCCAACCTGTCTTCTGAAGAGCACGTGGACAGTATTTGATATGATATTCATTTCTACAAACATAATTATGAAGAAAATCTTAGTTGAATGCTTAAAGTAGTCTCTACAAAATCGAATACATTTTCATTCATAACCTTTTCATATAATTTTAAACACAAGTATAAACATCGGCTACATTTCTACATTCGGCTACAAAGAGGTAGGCTATCTTTAGAACATAATTATTACTGTCCGAGATTTACCGACCTCTATAAACAGCAGGTAAAATTCGGACATGTTAGGCCAGAAAAAAAAACACCTGTGTTTCTGGTTACCCGACCGTCCCTATTTTTGGGCGCCGACCCTACAGTTTTTTATCCAAAAAAAAAAAGTACGAAAAAGCTGAGTACGAAACGTTAATGTACGAAAAGATTGAGTACGAAACATGCGCCAAAACCCGTTTTGGCTATTCGTATTTGAAAGTGCAGCCATGGGACAGAGCAGAAGTTATGGAAAACATTAATCATGACATGCTGCCAGCAGATTTGTTCTTCCAATACCACCCAGCCTCAGGAAAATTATAAAATTCAATCGTATGTAAACTCGTAATGGCAGAAAATAAGTGTTTTCAATTTATTTTATTCAAAACAAACAAGTTAAGAAGATATCATGAGGTTCTTTACCTTCTCTCCTTACAAAATCACTATAAATTAACTACTTGACAAAGTTAAAGATACCTTTAATATCGTCCAAATCACATTGGCAAAAAAAAAAAAAAAAAAAAAAATTTACCGACCTACCTACCCTAATTTTTTCAGCTGAGTAACCAGAAACACAGGTGTTTTTTTTTCTGGCCTTATGTTTTCAAATATTTCGACAAAACCCCTGCAATAATTTTACAAAACTTATAAAATAGTGACAGAAGAATACTTTTTATACCAAAAAAACACATTTTCATTCCAATAAGCTATCATATAATACCTGTGTGAAATGGTGAATTTTCAATTTAAATTTTGCCGCGTTTGAAAGATGGTTGTGAAGGTGAAAGGAAGTTAAGGTCGTTCCCAGAATGCATTTTTTCCAGTGCCTGGGAAAACCAAGATGTCTGATGCTATTTTTAGTATCGTTTCATAAATGTACATGAAGGAGTTACAAACATCGGAACAAGTAATCAGGGAGATATATAGCGAAAAGCTAAATAAAATGACAGGTGTACGAAATATCCTGAATGTCCGAAATTTGGCGGATCGACCCTATGCACATATCTTTATTCCGTTTCCCTATATTCATTATTCTGCATTGCAGAGATGTTGAGATTTTGTTTTATTTTCAGTAGTTGATAAAATTTGTGTTACTCGGTTTTTATCCTTAGGTTCTATAGAAAATAAAAATCTTTGGCAGAGTAAAAAGACGATAATTTTCAAGATTTTGATTTTAAAAGATACATGAATCAGTTTGCATGAATGTGCATGAAATCTGCAGGGTTTTAAACGAATCACACTGTATATAACTAAATTTTAGCAGTAAAGTTGGTTGAACATCAAGGATAAAGACCGAGTTTATCACCTACCAGAATGTATTAGTAAGCCTGTAAGGCTTATTTCTGCCAATTCTGGTCACTGATTGGTTAGTTTATTTTGATGATGCTCTATCAAAATTATGAATATTAGTGTGGGAATACATTAATAAAGTTAAAGATCTGATTTTAATGAGATTGCATCAGATGTTTATTCCGTTAATGTAGGAGAGACAATTGTCAGAAAAGTTAAAAAAGGTACCTTTCCAGTTTTTCTCTGCCTCCTCCACATCTTTACGTGTGACACGCTTTTGCTTATCAAATGAATCTGGCTTTACAACGCCATCACCTGTATTACGGTTCTTCTCTGCTGCCTCCGCATCTTTTCTGAAACGTTTTTCTTCTGATGTCGAATCAAGCTTCACTACACCATCACGCTTCTTTCTGTCATCGCCTTTTGTTTCGCCTTTACGTGTCTGCTTGCTATCGCCATTTGTTTCTGTTATGGATTTCGATTGCGAACTATTGCCCATTTTCTTGTCATTTGTGGACATCCTTGTTCTTGACTGGTGACACCCCAAAGTCCTACATTCAAGAAACGCTTGAAAGACAGTTTGAGTGGGCAATTTTATTGGCAATCTAAGCAAACGTAGGGCATGGTAAGGTAACAAGAACGTGTAACCTATTCGTAACATAAAGAATAGTAGTGTTTTGTTTTTGTAACAACTGAGGTCCTTTTGCGTTTCCTGGCTGTACTCGAATATGTTACTCGAGTAAATGTCAAAGCGTTTTGTGACTTTATTATTGGCCGACAGGAGCTGGGCGAATATACTTGTATGGTCAGGGTACAAGAAGTGTAAGAGTAATTATTACATTTTTATCGGTGAAAGATTGTGATTTCTCAGTGAAAGAATATTCATAAAATCACTAACTATTATTAACTGACTCCGAACACAAAATAACTAACAGTGACGCAAAAAGGAAACTGTACAAGTGTGGTTCAAAGTTTCAGGTCCTGGACCATAGACATCAATCAGTTTTGGCCTGATTATGCTGCGAAAATAAGAGAAACCAGTGAAGTAAGAACTTCACTGGAGAAACATATGGTAATGTCTGCATCAAAGATTTATACACTAAAAATAGGGATCAAATTGAACATTTTTAATCTGACTAGCTAAAAAATGCAAATGCAAAGATTTTCTACTTGCTATTTTAATCAAGGTTATTGCATTTTTATTACATTTTTATCGGTGAAAGATTCTGATTTCTCAGTGAAAGAATATTCATAATCACTAAATATTATTAACTGACTCCGAACACAAAAATAACTAACTGTGATGCTGAGTTATGACGTCAATAAAGTGGTGCTGACGTCGACGTCATCCGCCGATAACGTTCAATAAATCGAATAATTTCGGTTAAAATCATACACAACCTGATTTAAAATGTAATAAACAGATTATTTAACTGCTGTGTTTGATTATAGGAAAATCCTTCACGAGATGGTAGTCGTGTTTTGTTTTTTCACTCACTCGCCGCATACGCTCATTCGTGAAAAACCACACGTCTGCCATCTCGTGAAGGATTTCCCTATAAACGATCCGAGCAATTAAATAATATCTATTTATTTACAATTAATACATTTTTATTCAGGTGAAAGATCCATGTTTTTGCAGTGTTCTGGGACCTGTCCTAGCTGTTCCTTATATATATTTATCACATAGCGTCCCTTGTTAGCAGTGTCGAACACCCATGTAATATTCTGTTTTATTATACCTCACATAAAGCGCCCATGCTAAATCCCCATAGACAACAATGTGTAATGTTTTACTATCTCACGCGAGGGTGATAGTACAAATCGCAGGGTGATAGTAAAAAAGTATCGCATGCGCAACTTTGATGCGCGTTGTTTCGGTGACGATATCGGCTCAGTATGGTAAAATGCTATTTTTAATTCATCATAACTTCAAAAGTACTTTACCGATTTTAATAAACCACCGCTCATTTTCTTAGTTACGTCATTTACAAGCCAACGATATAACTTTCATAGACATATTTTAAAAAAAGTTGTTTTTGAAAGGAAAAAAAAAGAAGAAACAAATCCGGCAAAGTGAAATCTGTACTGAAAATGAGCGGATTTCGGTATAATAAAATAAATATCACATTCATGAGAGGGTGATAGTAAGAATGTAAACCCTTCGGATATTGAATATCACCCGAGGCGACCCCGAGGCTTCGCCTCGGGCAATAATCATATCCTCAGGGTGAACATTCTTACTATCACCCTCTCATGAATGTGATATTTATATATTATTATACCTCACATAAGACGCCCATGCTAAATCCTCATAGACAACAATGTGTAATTTCTTACTATCTCACACGAGGGTGATAATACAGGGTGATAGTAAATCGCAGGGTGATAGTAAAAAAAGTATCACATGCGCAGCTTTGATGCGCGCTGTTTCGGTGACGGCATCGGCTCAGTATGGTGAAATTGCTATTTTTAACTCTGACATCATAACTTCAAAAGTACTCGACCGATTTCAATAAACTACCACTCATTTTCTTAGTTACGTTATTTCCGATCCAACGATATCACATTCATAGCAACTTTTAGGGAAAAAAAATCAAAAAAGGAATCTGGCAAAGTGAAATGAATCTTGTTTTTTGCTCGAGGGGATTTCGGTATATAGAGAATAATATGTCAGTGCCTTTTACTATCAAGTTTATTAGGCGAGGCTTAGAAAACGAAGAATGGCGAGCCTTTTTTATTTGTTTGCTTCTTTAATAGCCTGTACGCACGTGCGTCAGTGCGTATGCCCAGGTACGCCCCTGATGGTACGCTTATCGAGGACGTCGCCATGTTGTTATTTTTAGTTTGTTTTATGACGTCAGGCAAAGTTACGTGCATGATGTCAGATAAAGTTACGTACAATAAACGCCGAGGGATTCCGCATTGATTTGCTTTATTGGTCAGTGCCTAATTAAAGCAAAATGTAATAGGTCACCCCTTTATTAGGCAGAAAAGTGCATATCTGCATGATAAAATAAAATAAATATCACATTCATGAGAGGGTGATAGTAAGAATGTTCACCCTTCGGATATTGATTATCACCCTCGGCTTCGCCTCGGGCGATAAACATATCCTTAGGGTGAACATTCTTACTATCACCCTCTCATGAATGTGATATTTATATAGTATGACACACGTGTAATACAACCTGGAACGATTTTGATTGGTTGAGTTAAATCTGTAACACTACGCAGGTTTTATTGACTGAAACTATTTTATTTATTATAAAGTCATCTAGATATAGGTCATAAACTTAGTATTTACCACAGCTTATACTAAAATGAAAGTTATACACATGTTGTTACAGTCGTCGTAAAACGCCTTTTATAAAGAGATAAAACACGAACTCTTTGATACTCAGCGTGATATGTGACGTGACGTTGCGACGTCACATAACGTTCTGCCTGATTTTATGACGTTTTGGCGCTAAAGTTTGTCCGAAGTCGTGGCGGTTTTATGTCCATCTGAATTATGTTTAACTTATTAGATTGCAATGTTATATGATAAAAAGGATAAACCATATAAGATTTATGAAACTCGTTATGAATTATTTTTAATTTTAACTCGCCAAAAGGCTTGTTAAAATTAAAATAATTCATAACTCATTTCATAAATCTTATATGAAATGGGAACTCATTTAAGATCGTATATATATCAATGACCTCCCGGATATGCCATTCCTGCACGACAAAATGGTTTGCTGATGACACAAAATTATACAAATGTATAAATAACCACTCTCAAAGTTCGCAAGACCTACAAGATAGTATTTTTAACGCATGAGATTGGGCAAAAAGATGGCACATGACATTTAATGCCAAAACGTGTAAACACCTCCACTTACGGAATAATGACGAGGAATCTAATGTGTACTACATTAAAGATAAGGAGAGTAAAAGAGTATGACAGTGGACCTTTGAAAACGGCCGAACACGATACATACGAAATATTGCAGTCTCGGTATGATGGAGACTGTTCATGAACGGTAGTGAAATATGCTTGCTACCGATCACGCCCCCTAGGCCCAGTTTGAGCAGAACTCAATATTCATAAATTCAATGGTACATAATTTTAACCATCCCGAAGATGGCATGCATATGGCGGTGGACATAGGGACCTTTATACTTATTACCCCCCCCCCCCCTCCCCCCCCCCCCCCCCCCATGTCCAGCGGCGTATGGTCCCAGTGTCTAACAAAATGCTATGCCCCTAAGAGCGAAAGCGGTTATGAAACCTGCACATCACAAGCAAGGAGGGGAACGCATTTTTCTTTCATTCCAATCCTATTAAAATTGTATGTATTTAAATATATATGTTGTAACAAAGCTGAATAAAATATGTTTAAACCAAGCAACAGCCAAAAGACTAAATTAGAAAGCAGACAACATATCCTATGGGTGGTTAAACAATACCCAGAGCCTTTATCGGCCGGAGTAGTGGAACCACCGAATCGAAATTTAAGTAAGAAAACAAAAGCATTTGAAGATGTACCATCGATATCTAAATATAAGCAAAGCCACTGTGCTATATAAAACAGTTTGAGAGTGGACCTTTGGAAACGGCCGAACACGATACATACGAAATATTGCAGTCTCGGTATGATGGAGACTGTTCACGAACGGTAGTGAAATATGCTTGCTACCGATCACGCCCCCTAGGCCCAGTTTGAGCAGAACTCAATATTCATAAATTCAATGGTACATAATTTTAACCATCCCGAAGATGGCATGCATATGGCGGTGGACATAGGGACCTTTATACTTATTACACCCCCCCCCCCCCCCCCACACCCCCATGTCCAGCGGCGTATGGTCCCAGTATCTAACAAAATGCTATGCCCCTAAGAGCGAAAGCGGTTATGAAACCTGCACATCACAAGCAAGGAGGGGAACGCATTTTTCTTTCGTTCCAATCCTATTAACTTTGTATGTATTTAAATATATATGTTGTAACAAAGCTGAATAAAATATGTTTAAACCAAGCAACAGCCAAAAGACTAAATTAGAAAGCAGACAACATATCCTATGGGTGGTTAAACAATACCCAGAGCCTTTATCGGCCGGAGTAGTGGAACCACCGAATCGAAATTTAAGTAAGAAAACAAAAGCATTTGAAGATGTACCATCGATATCTTAATATAAGCAAAGCCACTGTGCTATATAAAATAGTTTGAGAGTGGACCTTTGGAAACGGCCGAACACGATACATACGAAATATTGCAGTCTCGGTTTGACTGAGACAGTGAAATATGCTTGCTACCCTCAAGTCGAAGAAATTTCTACGGCATTAGAGAAAAAAAACCTAGGATAACGTTCGAATCCAAGCTCAAATTTTCTAATCATATAAGTGAAAAGGTGTCCAAGGCCAATAGAAACCTTGGCCTAATCTTCAAATCATTTACATATATAGACAAAGAAAAGTTTCTCTGCTTTATATACAAATCTTTAGTCAGACACCACCTTGAGTATGCTACAGGACCTTATTGTCCAAAAAAGGGCTACCAGGATGGTGGGTTACCTCAGCAATTTCTCTTACCGTACAAGACTTACTATGCTAGAGCTATCAACCCTTGAATATAGAAGAGAGCGGGCCTATGTGATCCAGGTTTATAAAATATTAAACAATATCAATATAATTGACCAAAATAAACTTTTCACACAAGCCCCGAATATTGGTACCAGGGGAAACTTTAAGAAACTTTTCAAAAAAAAAGGCAAGAATTGATATAAGAAAGAAATCATTTGCCTACAGAGTGGTCTTATCTTGGAATACACTGCTTAACACAGTAATTGACGCACCCACCGTAAATTCTTTTAAAAGCAGGATAAATAAACAATGGGCACAACATCCGCATTAGTTCAGACCGTCAAACTAAAAAAAAAGAAACAATAACAACAATAGGAACCGGAAGTCAAAAACAAACATACTAGACTGGGAAAACACTATATAAATGGGTCTAAGAAACCAACGGTTTAAACGGCTTTGACAACACTATGATCAGTATGTACAAGTTCTGACAAACAATTGGTAAAATGCACGAGAAATAGATTCTACTTATTAAATAATTATATCTACAATTTAATAAGCTACAATTTAATAAGCATCTGCCTTTTTATCACAGAAATTCCATTAGTTATCCAAAGACATAATAAACGATATAACCACTTCTTAGGTCTCTGTTGTATCAATAAATAACATAAATTTCGATAATAAATAATATTTCGAATCACAAAAGACACATAAAAAGTAGATATAGATGCAGGCCTCCCCTGGGCATTGCCAATGGCGACAATGGCGAAAGAAAAAAGAAAATGGCCCTAAATTTCAAACTTTGGCGAGTGTTTGGCGACATGAAAATTGCCGAAAAGCCAAACTTGTTTAATTCCTATGCCGTAAACAGCCTGTAACAAAAAGACCTCTACACTAATCACCTAGTGTAGAAAAAACAATAACCAACCAATTGACACCAACCACGCACAAGCGTTACCTTGAATAAACAACAAAGCTGATAACCTTTACTGCACTGTTCCGATAATTAACTAAATAACAACTGCAAACACCTTCCAACCATAACTACACCGCTGAATAATATCTAGCCCCATTAGGTTCTAACCAATCAAATACAAATTAACACCTCATTAATTTACATATTTCTTCTAAGAAGTCAAACACCAAAAGCACGCACAGGCAAGACATGACATCACAAACATAACAGGGTTGATGGTTATTATCACAGTTTCAATTTAGCATACACTGTGCAATTAAATTTAGATTAGCATCACGTATTTTTAAATCAATATCACATTTACTCTGGACATGCATTTTACCAACTGCCAAATTGTACTTCTACTGCAACATCACTGGAGGCCTTCAGAGCTAGCCTGGGCATATGACAACCAGTGATCGTAGCTATATTTAGCAGTATTGATACGTTTTCTTCATATGATTTTTTACCTGTAGTTTACCTGTACCTGTAGTTTTACAGGTCAATAGAAAGTGTTTCCACCTGTGGTTGACCAATGTCGATGATTTTGTTTTCATTTCTATATCCCGAGTTCGCATGTTTTTTTACACGAATTAGTCACTGTACAACCAATCAAACCGAGACTGCAATATTTCGTATGTGTCGTGCTCGGCCGTTTCCAAAGGTCCATTATCATACTCCTTTTTTTTTATGTCTATACACTAACAATTATAGTCGAACTTGTTGGGTTTACATTTCCAGGTATTGTTCAATTCACTCTTGAAACTGTTCGTAGATTTAGCTTCTATGCATGTAGACGGCAGACTGTTCCAAGGATTTATACTCCTAACGATGAAGTTTTTCATGTACGACTTATATCTG